>JAQQSE010000193.1:0-594096 GCA_035772565.1 Antheraea assamensis | reverse complement strand
TTAGGGGATACATAAAATGTTTGCTATAAAATTGTGCATCTGAAAAATGGAAACAGAAAAGTTTTTGTAGCAAATTAAATATATTTATCTTAAGAATAATCCCACAGTAATCATTTTGAACTTTTAATATATTACAAAAAAACAGGAGTTTTTAGACATAATATATATGATGATATAACACACATGATAGAAGTTAAATTTATATTTAACATTTTACAATTAAAAATAAATAAAACCGCAACGAAAAGAGAATTATATATAACTTAAAGCTACAAGCTTGATAAGGCATTTTCTATAGAATTTGTTTGCACCTACAAGTGAAGAGCAACATTTTATGGAAGTTTGTGATGAATCTATGAATTATTTGTAAATATGGAAAGGTTAGGCTATGGTGGGATTGACATTGTGAACCTACGTAGTCACTAAATGAAATAAAGATTAAAAAAAAAAAATACAACAAATAGTCAACGTCACGCGATGTTCCCAGGCGGTCATCCATCCAAGTTGTCACACAACTACCAAAAGCACAGTGTTTACCGCCACCAATTTCGTCACACGAAAAGATTACCGTTCAGAATTTCAAGTATCACTTCAAAAAGTAATTGTATTTGTGGCTTGAGAACGGTATTGTAAAAATACAGTATTGGTAGGGCTTTTTAAAGTCCCGATGGCTAGCTACCACTTTCAAGTGGAAAATCTGTCGCCAAGCACCTGTTGGTGTGTCCCAGCAGCTGCATTTGAGAGCCAGGTCCTTTCTAGGTTTAACGGGTTTACCATCTTAGACCACATCGTCATTTAAAATCGTGTGAGATTGTGTTTTTAGACGCTAAAACCTATTAAATATTAAAATAAAAAAAATCTCCAATTAAATACTTCAATTACGTTTGGCATTTAATTTGGAGTAAAATTACATATAATTACAATTACAGCATATCATTTCAATGAATGTATTAGAAGAAACCACAGATTTAAAACTACACGCAACAATGTGAAGAATTATTTGATCGATTGTCATTTAACCTTGACGAACTGTTGAAATCAAAGCAAAAAAAATTGATATAATTCGTTTGACTACTAATAAGCGTAACGCTACATTAACATATTACATCCACGCGCAGCCGGGACAGGTTACTAGCGTTAATTAAAAAAAAAAAAACTAAAAAAGTAATAAAATTATAATATCTAAGAATAGTTATACAAAACTGAAACCCCCATAAAGGCTTTATAATCTCAGTCAAAATTCCAGAATGACTGACGGAGATAAAAAAAAGAGGGAAGCAAAAAAAAAAAATTGTGTAAGTGTTAAAAATAATATCTTGTCCTGCTCATTTGAATATGTATTCAAGCTGCACTAGATTTCTATTCAACACTATTTCAGAATAAAGATGCGAACGAAAACAACATCACAATCGTTTAATAAAAATAATAATGTAATTTAATTGTACAAAAATACTCATTCAAACCGCCCAAGTTCAATTAGTGTGATTCATGAAATGACGCAATGGACAGTGTTGCCGACAGCGCCGGGTTTTTACTTCGATCGACACTACGTCCATCCGGTGGGCCACGAAACCGACGAGACTTTCCTCGCCTTAAATAAATATAATTAAAGAGACTAATAACGTCCACTCAAATATCTCCTGTACTTAAGATAGTATTTATATTAGGTGAATAAATTGTTATTTGTACGTAAAGCAGGCAAAAAATAACATACAGTAATTCACAATTATCATATTACAATGTACTTTTTATTTCTTTTGAAAAGTAGGCAGGCAGCAGTTAAATGTCGCTTTTATTAAATAACAGGTTATTTTTAATGTATCATATAAATTTATACAAGGTATACCAAGTATTTATACAAACACATAATTTATACATACAGTAAAAAGATAAAGGAGAGAAAATCTGTACATTGAATACATTTATAAAAAAATACTCTTGAAGGCTTAGAATTAATGATAGAACCCATTTCCATGGTTTTTTTTTTTTGTTTTGTCTGTCTGTCGGTTCATTTGTACGTATATCATATAATTCTACACAACCGATTTTGATGAAATTTGGTAGGGTAATAGTTCATATACCGTTGATACAAAAAATTTGTGAATAATATTCTATATAATTATTAACATTGAATTTTAAATTATGATATTAGTATTTATATTATTAAATATATATCCAAAATTATGTATTGTGAAATGAATCTAAATGAAATAGAATTAATCTGAATTATTTTATTTTCACATTAAAATAATAATAATGACATGAATTTTTCACAACAATTCATAAAATATCATAGATGGCGCTAATTTTATAATTCTATTAGGCTAAGGACCTAAAATATGCAGTTCAACAACAATGCATTCACAGTTCGTAAGATTCTCCAGCTAATAAATATTGGCACTGCTAAGTTGGTCTACTTCGTTTACTTCCATAGCTCAATCTCTTATTGTATTTTGCTGTGGGTGACAGCTGCTGAGTTAGATACCATAATATGCCTAATACCAACATGCGTTATTCGAGTAATTTATAACATGGGGTTTTTCAAATCATTCGCTAAGTTTCAGAAATTGAGTATTTTAAATTTTCGTTCTCTAAATACATTATTGATAATTTATTATATGCCCACAAAAACTTAGAAAAGTTGAATTTAGTAAAGAACCGATATAATTCAAATACTAGAAACAGCGACAAATTTTGTCATCTCATGTTTCAAGCTCAGTAAAACCAGTAACAGTTTCTTAGATAGATTATAGGAATAGTGTTAGGTTGTACAGCAACGTCTAAATGCTGTAGTACCACACTGCATCTTGGAGAAAAAAATCGTTCTCAAATTGTGAGGCCAATTAAATCGTCGATGTCGAGTTTTCAATACACCTATTTTTTCAACAATTTTATTAATGACTGTGTTTGTAATTGAAATTTCACGCAAGTGTAGTCGCGGACATAACTAGTTATCATATAATATGTTATTTTTACAGACTTGTAAACTGTGTGAAATTCTTATTGAATGCATCAAACTATTTTTTCTCAGTATGCGAAAAGTAGCAAACATAAATATAATTACTATATAGATGACATAACGGATATTTATCATTTCATATGAATAGCTGTTATACAAATTTATAATTATCACAAGACAAATTATTTATATGAAAAGCAGTAATGATACTGTCTCATAATTATCGTATTATTTATTTCTCATTTTTGTGTCAAAATGCTGTAGCTAAAAAACTATAATTTTACATGAATAATACAATATACAAATTCACAAATAGCATTATTAATTATGTAAAATAACAGTGATGCATTACATTTTTCATGTCTATATTAAACGTAATACCGGTCTATGAATTTTACTCGTTTATTGTAACCCCAAGAGCAGTGATCGTTATACTTCTCTGGTCAAGGGCGACATAGACACCACCAATCAATTGGCATTTTTTTTATAAGCTGACAAAATGCGATTGACCTATACGATTTTGCATGGAAATAGTAACTTGTGAACTCGTTTATGTACCAGTTCAATTAAGTAACTAATAATTGATTTTTAAGTAACAAAAATCTAATTTGAATTTAGATGCAAGGCTAAAATAAAGTCTACGTTAGAGTAATTGTGTCCTGGAATTATTAGTTAAAGATTTCAACAACCGAATTGGATATTATTATATTAGCAGCACAGGAAGCATTACGCAAGTGGCCAAGAATAATATATTAAAAAGGATAATCTATTAAAAGGTTTTAGTTTTAGATACACAAACATGTTCTCGGTTACTTTGTTTTTTTTTGTCTTTCCGTGCCGCGTACTTCCATTTAGTTAATACATATGCAAAATCAAATTTGGTAGTAATTATATACTAAAATTGTTTGTTGTCGCGGGTCGTACAAATACCGATCGCGGGCCGCACAAATACTGGCCCCGAGCTACATGCGGCTTGAGGGTCGTAGTTTAACGACTGTGGTCATAGAGGAAGCCAGAGTTCAGTAACTCTTTCTCCTCTATTTGTTAACTGACTTTTTCATTTTGTCTAACACCTATTGACGAGCTTTATTATTATCAAAATTTAGAAATATTTATTGGTTTCCAAACCATCGACAAATCGAAGCTTTTATTTATCTCTTTATTTTTCATACTTCATTAAAAGTATTCTCACGGACACGCCCTAGACGGTGTCGTCGCGCGTACATACTTAGTTTATAAAAAATACTTTAGACCGCACACGCAGAATGTACTCACTATCGGATCACAGCTGCGAGGCATTTAAATAAGGCATAGAAGCGAGAAATAGGACAGAGATTGAATAGCGTCTGATCAGTACAGACACACGAAAGAGCGACAAATAGTTCGCGAGGGCGGTTTAAGATAAGAAATACGCGGCGATAACAAACCACAGCAAAATCTACGGCAAAAGACTACGAGCGACGAGTCAACGAGCCAAAACAACATTTGGACTATACAATTTATATTGTATAAATAGAACGATATTATAAATGTTGCGGATAGAGCTGATTTACGACCACCACACATATATTCTTAAGATTAAATCTAATTATGGTTGCATTTCCAACATGGGAGCGCCATTAGTAAATATTTTATTTGATGTATATAATTTAGCGGGTTATTTGGCAACTTTATGGCCACAATTGCGGGAAATACATGTATATTTCGCAGCTATTACTTATTGTTATATAATCCCGATTTTTAACGACAGTCTTTCTTGGGGTCCAGAGATGTGAACACGTTTTCTAGTTCTAAAGACATCATGTGGAGTATTTAGTGCATAGGTCGTTCATTAGAAATTACTTCAAAGGGCGCACGAACTCGTTACATGAGATACTTTATTCTGTTATCCATGCTACTATTGGCAACTGTCTTGACATACAATATAACTGGTGATATATACGGTGAGTACTGTTTTATTTTAATAAATAGTAATGACCCCCACCCGGCTTCGCATGGAAGTTTATATGAATTTTCAAACAAATTTGTTTTTTACTGTGAGTAATTTTCAATATGTGATATCTTCTCAGATATTCATTAAAAATATTTATTTAGATAATTTAATCGGGTACATTAACCCCTCGGCATTCAACCAGATTTCAAAATGGCGGATTATGTTTTCATTTTTTTTAATATTTCGACATATTAGATTCGACTTATTAAATTTCATAGTTTTGTAAAAACAAGTTCGTATAATTGAAGAAATAACTGAAAAATACATTTACCTAATAATTGTACTTTTACAATACATAATTTGTTATTTTTCAAAGTTTTGTAATAAATCAGATATTTTCTTAAGCTTATGCCGCCAACAGTCTGTTGACCTGAGCCTGAATGAGGTCTTTATTCGTTTATATGGAACTTAAACCTTTATGGTTTTGGACAGTCCCCCTGGACTTTATGCTATATTTGTTAGACAATTAGTTAACATTTTTTTCGCACCGTGCCATTTTCTTTTCATAACCTTAAAATGCCAAAGTTGTAGTCCAGACACAATTTATAAATAAAAATATTTAAAAGCATTGAATAAATATTAATTACAATTAAAATATTTATTGCATCATATGATTGTAACCTTCAACTGTACCATAAATATATACGCGTAATATGTAGGTAAACATATAAATTTTTTATCCGGGTTTAGCTTCGAAATGTTTATGCTGACTTTGATAAGACTTACAAGCAGATAGAATACTAATCATGGTACTGTTTATACTGTTTATTAGTATGTTTTTTCATACAGTCTAAGCGGTAATATAATAAAGCTTAATACGAGTAACTTTTGGTCGGTAAAATGGATACAGGTGTTATTTGATGTTGCAGTTGTCCATAGGCGACAGTAACCATTTACCATCAGATGGACCGTCTGCCTGTTTGCTGCATAAAAAAAAAATTAGTAACAATAACAAAAATTACGACAAAACTAAATATAGCTAGTAAATTTATATATAATACGACGAAATAAACTAGGCTAATGAAGTTTTCAACATCAAGAAACGTGTTCATAATAACCTCAAAAAGTACCATTGTTTTTTTATCACTGAAAAGATAATATATAAATAAGGTAATGTGACATTTGCTATTCATATGTATTTACCTATAAACAATCTAAATCCAAATTATTACAAAGACTTGGTTCGTTTCGACAAGATTGTAACAGTTCGGTAAACAAATAACAAGTGACCGCGACTTTGCCTTACGTTAAATTACAACATAACAGTACAAATACAAATATATGTGTAACATCGAGACAACTTGAGGATAAATAAATAACAATTTTATATCCCTATAATTATATTTAATTGTTGTATTAAAACAAAAATATTGGCGAAAAGTGTAGATGGATCTGAGATCATGTTCTCCTCTGGGTCACCGTTCTTAACGAAATTGCACCTATACACCAGTTGATTCATACATTTAAAAGAACAACAAGATAAAAAACGGATGCTGTCATACGGTCAAAGGTAAGCCACGCCCGATGACAATTAAAATTGATATATCGCAATACTGTCATATTAGAATGAATCATAACCAATAGAAAACAAGTTAATTATGTATGTTACAACGTCATGACTCATTATTGTTTGTAAAATATATAAAACAATACGCAGATAACAGTGAACTTTTGCTCGTATAAATACATGACAGGAAATCTTTATATGAGGTTAATGTATCAGGAAAATCCATGAATGTAAATTTTATAACCAGTTTGATGACGAGCAAACAGCACCGTTTGTACGTACGTAATAGTTGCCAATATTATCTTGTTCTTAAGAATATAATAAAGTGTAATATGAGTTTATTTGTGTGCTACGCTTTATTATAACCTTTTGAATACATGTTGTCATGAAGATGTCAAGATGTTTCAAGTTCAGTGTTCAGTAGATTTTTCTAGTCTGTCAATTGATTTTTTTTTGTTTAGTAAATTTCAACAAGCCGTAGTATTATCAATAATACTACAAGGAAACAGTATTTTTTTCGTACCATCGACAAGTTGATGTCTTTATTCTTTGTAAAGTATTCGTTTTTATTCTTCATACTTCTAAACTACAATATTTATATAGTCTTTGCTAGAAAAAAATCGATAATAAAACGTAACAAAAATTAATGAATTACCTACGGCGCTACCTAATTGCGCCAATCAACAATAGCATTGTAGCTTAAATGTACCTTCATGTTCATAGTTAGATTTCTTCGACAGACGATTCCTGTGGTGTTGAAGCTTCATCGAAGCTCATCCACAGCAACCCATGGTTGGTACTCCTCGAATACTACAGACGGGGACGCAAGACTGAAATAAGATGTGGCGCCACACTGATCAGTTCGAAATATATAATCACTGCAGCTCACTGTGTTAAGAAAACTAAATTTACAAGGTGAGCCGATTGATTTACGGTCAATTAAGACAGTGGTGTTGTTTGGTGGAAGATTTAAAGTTCTTCTTTTGTATACATTTTTTCTTAAGTTTAAATAGTGACGTTCACAAAATACGTGACGCAATATGGATGTTAAATTTTCACAATGATAGATCACTTCCAGTACATGTATATACATACATATAATATAAAAATATTTATATATATTAACAAATTATTTTAAGCCCACGACTCTCTTTAGTAACAAAAAAAAATTAAGAAAAATTATTCGATGAGTTGCGAATGGCGCGTTTCTTTAGACCATTCGACACATTTTTCATAGTAAACGACACGCCCTCTCGTTCTCTCCATAAGTGTAAATATTTTTTATGAATGGCCCCTTAGCTTTATTGTTAAAATCTGACCAATACTGTGAAACCAATATAGTAAAGCATCAATAAAAGTAACGAAATTTATTACCTTTAAGATTATCGAACTTAAATTCATTTATTCTATCAGTGTTTTACGCTTTCTAAATTCATATAACAACAATTAATCATTTGTTCTATATCTTGGACTCTAGTCATCTTTGTTACTTTCCAATCTTACATCATTTTGTAATTATTTAAATTAATTTTAGATGTAATTTGCTTTTCTAAAAGACAAACGTTAGTCTCTTCTGCCTCTTTAAAAAAATCTCTGTCCTTCTTAAATTAAATTTTCTGTCATTGAATTATAAAGTTTAATATAAAACACTGCATTAATTTATTATCTAATTAATTAAGTCTAGAATATTTAGCTAAATCATTGGAAATATATCCTAAGTCAAACTGACAGTCCCCGTAAAACTATTATTAAATATTTTGCATTTTAATAACTACAATGTACTTTCCAGCTTGGTAGCTCGACTTGGTGAATATGACACATCGACAGATACCGATTGTATAGAAGACGTGTGCGCTGATCCGGTTGTCCTTATAAAAGTGGCTGAGATTATTCCTCATCCTGATTACGATGACAATGGGCATGATATTGCGGTGCTCAAGCTGGAACGTGACGCTCCTTACACAGGTAATTGTGCAAAAATAAAGATTTACAACTCTTGTAATTTTGCAAGAAATCTTGTAATCATATCTTTTATTACAAATTTAAAATAGTGCAGTTTTATTGCAGTGATCTATAATTTATACTTTGGGCATATTTATATTAGGTCACTTTAATATATTAATTAAAATTGTACCTTAAACTACTATTCACCTAATTTTGGACAATGTTAGCAACATCCTACTAACATTGGCATTTTAAATATTTTTAATGATATTTTCGATAGCATAGAGCTTTAGGTCATGCAAATATATTGTAAGTCAATTTTTATTCTAAACAAAGTATATAAGTAGACGCAAATAACGCTCCAAGCCCATATTTTATATAAGACGGCATCGTGTTTTACACTTGTTTTCAATTTCAGATTTCATCCGTCCAGCTTGCCTCCCATCAGGCGACCTCGATCCTACCGCCATCTTCGCCGCATCCGGATTTGGGGAAATTGTGAACCTAGGCTACTACAGTAACACGAAGAAAATCATCCCCTTACCGAATTGGAGGATCGATGACTGTCAGACGGCGTACGCGGATTTCAAACTGCCCCAGAAAATCATCTGCGCTGGGGGGGAAGAAGGTATAGACACTTGCAGAGGTGATTCCGGTGGACCTCTTACTTGGATTAAGAACAAAGTTGAACTGTGGGGAGTGACCAGCGCCGGTAATACTCATTGTGGGAAGAAAGGATCACCTGGGCTGTATACCAAGGTTATCGATTATCTAGACTGGATTCACTCCGTGATTAACACCTAAGCTAATGGACATTATGGAAACTAGACTTCGAATTAGTGAATCTCATTGGTCAGCTCTCTAAATTATTTAGTTATGCTTCAGACATTAACGTTAAAACGTTTTGGAAATTTGGAATGAAATGAGGGAATAGATGTTATAGGTAACTGAGCTGGCCAAATCACTTACTAACATTGTACAGAAAAAGTAAACCCATTATTTCAACCGGGATCTATTACGATCAATAAGAACAATGAAATCAGCTCACTATCTGACTGGGCCTGCATCACCTAAAGAAAATCCTGCCCACCCTTTTATGCTATCTTGTGAAGGATATGATAGGAAGCATCTATAGACCTGAGAGGGTAATAGGAAAGTCCACAGGAGCATACCAACCTATCAATGACTACCTCAAGCATTCGGTCCTTTTTCCATCGTACAAGTACCACCAAACAACGATTTCCTAGTATTAAGAACATAGAACGGAAGTAGCATAGAAGTGTTAAGAACGGTGGTGGTTCAGTTATGACAGTGTAAATAATTGTGTTTAGGATAAATGATTGTATTAGTAAATTATTAAGATTTGATCGTGAGATCGCAGATGTTTGTGTTCTAAATAAATAATTTAGGGTAATTTGTAAATATGTTTACACATCATTAAATTGAAGCTCAAGTAAATTACACATTTTTATTTACAACTATCTTTTTCCCTCTGGTTTCTACTTCTACTCGTTTTATTCACACACTGGAATCAACTTATGTGATTTTTTTCTATTTCCGGGCAACTTAATTTCGTTATTGCAGTTTGGTACCGTCTGCATAGTTAAAGTTTATACAGAGAATTTTGCTATTTCTACTCTGCAGTCGTAGTTCCAATATAATATGTGTCATAACTTCGCAGCTTTACCGTTGAAAATGTTTATATATTTAATAAATACATTACTAATTTATAATGGCGCTAAATATAATTCATAAATTCGTGAATATCCAAAAATATAGCACATAATTAAAACCGATAAAACAGTTAGTTCCGGGTACTAGATGATAAATAAAACAAAAATTACTTTATCTAATATTTATTTAGACGAGATCAAAACTATAATAGAACGCAACAACAAACATTAAAGGTAATAAATCAGTCTTCTTTGTAGATATTTTATAGTGTTTACAGCTAGGGATTTCCGAAAATGAACTTACGCGGTACCACTACAACGATTTTATTTAAAAAAAAAAACGAGTCTTAACCGTTACATTCTATGTACAAGTATCTCTATATTATTTAATTCAACTGAATCTAAGTTTTTAAACTCTGAATTAAAAAAAAAAACATTTACTAGACAATCTTCTAAGAAAATTATAATAGCATTGAGACTAGACTTACATTAACTTTACAAATATTTATACCATTAATTCTGTTAAATATTTACAAGAATCTATTTACAATTGTATATTTGATTCCAGTTGAAACTAAAATTGAAATTTTATAAATTGATTCCTGAACCACAAAGGACGGTGACAATTGTCTTTAACTAGATCGCGATCCCTATACACGTGTCATAACTCTCGATATAGTGGTACTCTTGTGCGTATCGTATTCCAGGATCAGTGGAGTTAGAAGTCAAGCTAGCTGCAATCCCCATATACATGACGATAAAACTGTTAAAGAGACTAAATTAAATTGATAATTGCGAAGGCAACATAATTTAAAGGTTAATTTAATTTAACCTATGGCATATATTTTTAATATCAATGGTCCACGAAAAGTAATTTAGATAAACGCGATCACCATTTAAAATGATCATTCTTCTATAGTGTGGGCTTCGGCAGACTTCTGGAAGAAAGAGGATAGAATTGTTAATACCTAAATCAAAGTGTAATAACGGTTTAAACTAAATAGCTGATGTATATATAAAAATTACAAACGACGACCGATCATCTAGAGCAGTGTGGTGGCCGTCATGAGTCTGCAAAGCATACGACAAAATTCTTCCACGATAAGCATCTGTTACCATAGATGTAGTCAAACTAAATATGTCTACATTCTTTGTTTAATACTAGCTTTTGCCCGCGGCGTCATTAGCATTAATGTAGATCTGATATATCCCTCGGGAATAGTACATCTTTTCTGAATGGAATGTATATGCAAAATTAAATGATGATTGGTTGGATAGTCAAGGAATGAAGGCCTAACAAACGAACTCACTTTTACATTTATAATATTGAATAGGACTAGATAATACGAAAGAATACTGGCGGTGTCTCTAGATATCGCCAACGCTTTCAAGAGTCCGCCGCATGGAGTCAGTCATACGGGAGGCGCTCCGGTTATTCGTGGTTGTTGGGGAGTTTCTGAAGGGGAGGGAAGTTGCCTTCGTGGATTGAGTTAAATGCATTTATAACTTACTGTCACATGTTTGCTAAAGTTCTAATTATGGTAGATTTGATCTATGTAATGTTTTCTGAGTATCAGCTTAAAAGAATTGGTACGACTTTCCAATAGCGTCCGTCGAATTGACAATGGGGAGGGGCTGGGAGGGAAGGGGATGATCAGTACTAACACCCCTTAAAAGGAAAAGTTGCGGAGCCCCCACCTTTTCGAGTTTTTAAACTTTTAATTCCAAGAAAAATTTTCGAATTTCTGTATCTATTTTGACTCTGCAACGTCTCCGGCGCTGCGGGAAGAGCAGCCTCGACGCCCTTGCGTAACATATCCCAGGCATCCATCCTCGCCTCAGCAGCCTCGGCTTGGTGGTCGCCTTCGGCGACCAGCCTCGGCCGCTCCGGCTCGTCCAATGCCTACGATTTGTTACAGCGGGCGGAGGCTGCTCTCCCTACGCGCCTCCGGCTCTTTAAAAACACTCTAGGGGTAGGACAAACTCGTCTCAGGTGGAGTCGGGGTCAATTAAACAGGTTCTTTGACATAAGTCGAACCTAACCTATTTTATTTGTTATCTCAATAACAATAAAAATGGCGTCAGTTTTACGTTTCGTTTCACAAGCCGGTTGAACCTCTTTACAAGTCATAAAATCTACGCATTTTAATAGTTAGTAATGAAAATAATGTTGTAATTTAATATACATAAACTGTAAAATATATGTGTATATGAAAACTATTGAAACAAGTATAAAAAATAAATATTTATGAAAATTTATAAAAAATAAAATTTCACGTAACTTATGACAACATAAAATTACGTAAATATTGCAAAAATAATTGATTTTCAATAATTGTTTTCTCAAAAACTATGCGTCTCCGCATGGTGAAACTTTGTGTGTATATTCTCATATTCATGTAATCTATCTATAAAAAAAATATCAACTCCCAACTCGACGGACGCTAATGGAAAACTGAGCCAAAGAATTTGTTTACTATAACTTTGTTTCAATTCACAACGTAGAAGGGGTCCTAATTTCTAAATGATCATGGTAATAAATAATATATAAATATATAATTCTTTAACCAGGATAATTGTATCTTTGGTTCGTGAATTTATGGCAGATAGTGAGAGATGCGTAGTAGCGACGAAGATGGTTATAACGAGAGGGGGGTCGGTCGTTACAAGCAGCTGTTTTAATGAGGTACGGAATTAATTATAAGTATGTAATATATGTTCGAGTGTTAAATAACCGACTTTTGAAAAACATAATCTTTATTTGCCCGTATAAATTTGGCTACAATATGAATAAGAAGACAGGCAGCTGTTTAAATGAGGTACGTAATTTAGTATAATTACGTAATATATGTTATATAAATCACTACCATTATTCTTTCCAGATATATAAGAGAAGGACGGAGACGAGAACGGATTATACAGAATACTTCGTTAATCACTGTTAAACTTAGAAAATATCACGATGGCGTGTGGTCGCGTTTTGTTTCTGGTATGTTGGGTTTTTATTATTATCGTTACATTATTATTTCTATATGGGTAATTAAATGTCAAATCGATCACTTTTAAACACGACCTCTTTCGGTGTTATTCCTTTTTCTACCATATTGAAAACATTTTGTAGATTTTAAATTTTTTTGCCCAGGCCATAAATGTTATGATTATGTTTGAAAAATGTTCCTTCCCTTTCAAGTAGCTGTAACTTCTTTAAAATTTGAACAATTTGTATTGTCTTTTGATGTAATATCCGAAAAAAAAACAAATACATTTATAAAAGTATCATAGTATTTTTTTACTCTGTTCCAGAAAAATAATCTTTTCTCGAAATTGCTACATTTCTTGGTTCTACTGAAAAAAGAATAGTCGATCCGGTAAAAATACCGGCCATATGAAGTTTTTTCCTTATATTTTTTCTGTTAATTAAACAAAAGAAATTTTAGAGGGGCCTATTTTTTTCTCAAAATACACTACTCTGAAAATTTATAGGGCCCTAAAAAGGACCTCGGTGTATGAAACTTTAGAGAAGAAAAAAATTAAATGTGTGTGATGCTCGAAAAATGATTGCTTTTTTTTTAAAAGTGCCAAAAACATAGGGAAGGCAATAAATATTTCTTTTGTATCTTTGCTTACAAAAACTTCATTCATAAACAATAAGAAGGCCAAAAAAATTGCCGTTTGGTCCACGTTTGATCAATCCATAGATTTTTGAAAAACGCATACCGTATATCCTCTTTAAGGCACCCTTTTTTAATTGTATCCCCCGATTTTATTTTCTATATTTATTAAATTTGTTGTTTCCTTGCTTTTATTGTGCGATGTAAAGTTCGAAGAAAAAAAATATTTTTTTACTTATATTTGGATAAAATAATTTGTCTACTTTTTCACTTACAAAAATTTTTATTCGTCTAAAATATAATAAAACCACACACCATTTTTTTCCTGAAAAGTTTGAACTTTAATGTCTTTTCACAAAATTTCAGAGTGTTATTATTATACAATAAACCCAAATGTATATTTTTTTATTATTTCTCAATTGAGAAACAAAAAGCATGACGCAATATGAAGCAATAAGACAATGCCATTTTTGTAGTGTAAACAAAAAAATGTGAAAGTTGAGAAAAGATTACGGATGATTTAGAAAAAATCATAACTTTTTGTGTTGGGAAAAATTTGAAAATTTAATACAAAACAGTTTGACGAAGTAGAAAAAATAAATAAAAAACGTACAAATCGACTGTTGTCGGGTTTAAAAGTAGGTCCATTTGACATAGAATGCCTCATATAGATTTTTTCTTAATACAGCCTTATATTTTATTCCACTTAGGTAGAGTCGGCAAAACATACTTTGATTAATTTTGCGAAATGAGGTTCGACAGTGTCCGCGTACACTGCTGCTTTTTCCCCACGATTTTTGTGTACGATGTACGGTATATATATATATATGTAAACAAGCGAAAATCCTAATGCCAAACAGTGGATTTTTTTTTTTGAACAAGAATGCTCACGCTTTTATGTCACAACAGATGAAAAGAAGATTGAAATACTTAGACTGTTTATGGATAAGAGCTGTAGAGATTGGTATAGTTCAATGCTTATAAAGTTGACCCTAAATTCAGAATGGTCAACATGGAAAAACAAATTCTGTGAGTCGTTTACAAACAAAGGTTGGAACCCAGTCACCTATGCACTTTTATTTAAATACAAAAATGGTTCGTTACTGGATTATGCCATGAAAAAGGAAAAACTTTTATTGGATATGAGAAGAACAATTGACACAGGCACTTTGGTCGATCTTGTTGCTGCTGATTTACCAGAATTTATACTCAATAAGATTGATAGAGAAGCAATAAAAGATACGGTGGACTTGTTTAATGAAGTGAGTAAGTATGAGCATATGGTAAATAAACGAGTTTATATAGCAAAACGAAAATATGAAAATGGGAAAAACGAAAATTGAAATAAAAATAGATCATTTAAATGAGTATCAAAAGTCAGAAATTAATACGCTGATTTGCAAACATAAAACAGTTTTTGCAAAAAATAAATTTGATGTTGGAACTGTTAATGGATATGAAGCGAGAATAGACTTATTAGTCGAAAAGTATTGTAGCAAGAGGCCTTATAGATGTACCACGGAAGATAAAAGAGAGATAGAAGAACAAATAGCAAAACTACTAGATAATAAGCTGATAGAAGAATCCTATAGTCCATTTGCAGCACCTGTTACTTTGGCGTTCAAAAAAGAGGAAAACAGAAAATCTAGGCTGTGAGACTTCCGGGACTTAAATAAACTAGTAGTACCTCAAGCGCAACCATTTCCCTTGATCGAAGACTTAGTGTCAAAGACTAGGAATTGTAATTTTTTTTCAACCCTTGACATAAATTCTGCGTTTTGGTCTATTCCTTTACGGGTCGAAGACAGACAAAAGACGGGATTCGTAACACAGGAAGGACATTTTCAGTGGACGTGCCTACCTTTTGGTCTAAAAACCTCACCGGCAATCTTTCAAAGGATATTAAGTAATATACTGAGAAAGTATAAACTTACTGAATTTACCGTGAATTATATAGATGATATCCTTATATTTTCTAAATCTTTTACTGATCACATCAGTCATTTAATCACAGTTGCTAGAAGCAATCAAGACAGAAGGTTTCCGATTAAAATTTATAAAATGCACATTCGCCTCAAACTCAGTAAAATATCTGGGTCATATAATTCAGAATAATTCTATTAAACCAATAAATGATAATTTAATATCAATAAAGAATTTTCCTGCTCCAAAGACGCAGAAGAATGTAAGACAATTTTTAGGGAAAATTAATTTTTATCACGAATTTATACCAAGAAGTGCAATAATATTAGATCCTTTACATAATTTGCTCAGAAAAAACATAAAATTCGTTTGGTCTGATGAGTGTCAAAAGTCGTTTGAGATAATAAAAAGCTTGCTATGCTCCCAACCAGTTCTTGAAATTTTTGATCAAGAATTGCCTATTAATATTTATACAGATGCTTCTTTAGAAGGCATTGGAGCTATTTTGAAACAGACGCAGCCTGATGGGAAAGAAAAACCAGTGACGTATTTTTCAAAAAAATTAAGTGAAGCCCAGAAGAGGAAAAAAGCAATTTACTTAGAATGTTTAGCTATTAAAGAAGCAGTGAGATACTGGCAATATTGGCTGATAGGTAAATCATTTACGGTTTATTCAGATCACAAACCATTAGAAAACATGAATCTAAAATCAAGGCCCGATGAAGAGCTGGGTGATTTAACATACTACTTGTCACAATATGAATTTAAAATAAAATATGCTCCAGGAAAACAAAACTTAGAGGCAGATTGCCAAAGCCGAAATCCAGTATTAGAATCGGATGAAAATTAAGATAAACAATTAAAAGTAGTTAATTTAATTAAGCTGGAAGAAAGTTTAGATGATCAAAGTAAAAATGTAGAAATACAAAATAAAAAAAGCAAATTGGTGCAAAAACAAAATATATTCTTAAAAAAGGTCAAAAGAAATGAAAAAATAAGCATATCAGAAGAATTTAGTATCAAATTTTTTAAAAACGTACATGAATATCTGTGTCACATTGGAATTAGACAAATGCAGAAAATGATAAGTTCATACTACACAGCCAAAAATTTGACAAAGAATATAAGTATGGTCTTATGTCACATTTAGGCCCGGCGACTAAACCTTTCGAAATAGTATCTATAGATACAATTGGAGGTTTTGGAAGTTCAAGATCAACAAAGAAATATCTACATTTATTAGTAGATCACTTTACAAGATACGCGTTTATTTTAACATCCAAAACTCAAAGTGCAAATGATTATATAAAACTTGTTAAGAATATAACAGAAACGGAGGACATTGGTATGCTCCTTACTGATCAGTATCCTGGAATCAATTCATATGAGTTCAAAAGATTCCTAAATGACAAACAAATACAAATGGTATTTACAGCAGTAAATGCACCGTTCTCAAATGGACTCAACGAAAGACTAAATCAAACACTAGTCAACAAAATAAGATGCAAAATAAATGAAAAAGAAGAAAAGAGAGCCTGGACAAAAATAGCTCAAGAATGCGTGAATAAATATAATGATACTAATCATTCAGTTACTAGCTTTGCACCAAGTTATCTTTTATATGGCACTGATGTAACAATTATACCGGATGAATTAAAAGAAGTAAAGTCAAATGATAATTGGATCAGAGATAGAAAAATAGCACTTGAAAATACAATAAAGTCGCATAACTGCAATAAACAGATTTTTGACAAAAAACGAAAATTCCACGAATTTAAAGTGGGAGACATGGTGTACGTAGAAAACGGAAATAAACTGAATAGAAAAAAATTAGATGAATTGAAAATTGGACCTTATGAGGTTGTTGAGAAAATTTCAAACACAATATACAGAATAAACACAGGTCACAAAAAGATGGAGTCAAATATTTTCCATATTACAAAACTTATTCCGGTTTCAAAATTAGAAGATGAAGAAACTGAATAAATAAAAATGGTGTTCACCTTTGGCGAAAATTTTGCAATTTTCTTCCGAAAGGGGGGAGATGTAAAGAAAGTATATTTCTTTAATACTCTTTGCAGTTTCGACATACTGGTTGAAAACTATTTAATAAATAATTTATGAGTAATTAAAAATTATATATGTCATGTCGAAGCACATAAAAGAAAATAGTAGAAAGTAAAAAATATTGTAATATAAACTTGTAAATGTCGTTTCTTTGTTTACAGGTATGTTTTTATTGTTAAATTGTATAATATAGTATTGATTTGTGTAATGTAATATATTATAAATAAATATTCTTTGTTTACAGAGCAACACATGCAAGTTTATTTAATTATTATTAATAAACCTTATACTAATTTTATATATAATACTATTGAATTTATTTTAATAGGATTAAAAAAAAAAAGAAAAGAGATGCACAGGCTAGTTTACTGCTATTGTTGGTTCCAAAGATGTACGTATCGCGGAAGTGTTTCTCTGAGTTGTTTTTTACACGGTGCGCAGATCCCAATCCCACCCAGCTATATTGTTGTTACATGATTTCAGGTCCTCGTCGTATGTTACTTAGTGTCGACATTACCTACTCCTAAAATCTGTAAGTAACTTTTAAATACCATTATAACTAACCATTCATGCACAAAGGCTGTCATAAAAGAGGTTAAGTGAAGTTGTCACAGCGATATTAAATAATGTAATCTCGCAGAAGGAGGCGGCGGAGAGGGCCCGAGAGGCGGACCCTTTCAGTGGCCGTCTCCGCCAAAGGAGGGCTGCTGGAAGGAGGCGGCGATTTGCCCTCCTCCTTCCACCTCCGTAGCCGGACCCGAGGGGATGGGCCGGGGGGCCCATCTCTTCATTGCATAGGTTCAGCGGACGAGGGGAGGTAGCTGGTCGTGTACCCAGTGTACCTCCCTATAAGGACGTAGCTCGGCGGCCATCTTTCGCCGGGCTGACCGTTGGGGGCGGCATGGTGATAGCTCAGCACGGTCCCATGCCGCCCCAACTTAAAGCGGTGGCCGGTACTCCGTGGGGTTTTAGTCTGTGCGAGTCGGACATAACCCATTCTCTCCCCCGGGAGCGTGGGTATCCATAAGGGATTTCCCCACGTTAATAAAAAAAAAAGCGGTATTAAATAATATTTGTTAATCGATTATAAAAAAACGATACATTTCCTAAATTAGCTTTAATTATTATGTATAAAAAACATTACCAATTTTAAATATAAAAACTATACATCATTTATGACATCTATAATATAAAAATTAATCGCTGAATGTGTTGTTAAGCCCAAATCTCGAGAGAACCTGAACCGATTTCGCTAATTCTGTTTTTAGAAATATCCTTGAAGTACGAAGATGGTTCTTACGGAGAGAAAAATTTAAAAAATTGCCTGTATAAGTCTAAAAACAACACTTTTCTATACTCCCACACAAACAATTCGTAATAATACTTAAAAGTCAATTTGAACTTTAATACCATACCAAAATAAGTGTTAGTGGAGTGGCCCGGGAAGGCAAAACAATTGAGTCACGTTAGTATCGTATAAACATTAATGTCAATATTTATACGCACACATTTTGTTTTGGTTGGTTGAAAAAATTAGGCCAAATGAAGTTGATGAAGTCATATCAGCTGAAATCCCTAATAAACAAGTAGCTCCTGGCTTGCATGAGGTAGTTATCAAAGATATGATACACGGTCCATGTGAAACACTTCATCAAAATGCACCGGGTATGGTAGATGGTAAATGTTCAAAGGACTTTCCACGGACAATAATATCGGAAACAATTACTGGAAATGATGGTTATCCACTCTATCGTCGGCGATCACTAGCAGTCAAGGGAAGATCAACAATTGTCAAAGTAAATCAACAAGATATTGAAATATATAATCGTTGGATTGTTACATATTCACCGATCTTATCAAAAACTTACAAAGCGCACATCAGTGTTGAATCTTGGCATTCAGTAAAATCTATCAAGTACATATGTAAATATGTAATGAAAGGAAGTGATGGATATAGTGCAGAGAATTCAAATGATGAAGTAACCCAATACCAAATGGGTCGCTATGTTAGCAGCTGTTCACGCTCAAAATGAAGAACGCTGTACATGGAGCGTGACACCGACGAAAACGGGCCAATAGCGACACATCAAAAAACGTCCGTTAAAACAGTGACTCTGTAAATCTCGAAATATACGCATCATATCAGACAACACACGCATTATTATTTCATTTAAGCCGACATATGTAGCCTCAAAAGGCGCGAACATAGTTTTGGTCCAATCGAGCCAAATATCTCAAGCTTGCAATCAACAAAGTCGGATAATTACGCAAAAGAAACCAGAAGACTTGAAAATTCGTTTCAAGAACGATAAACGAGCAGCGAGAATTTGAATATTCAACCGCCACCTGGTCAAGATCGTCGCAAGATTACGGCCAGAATCGCCATCAACAGCAGCATCGCAGCGCATTGTGGTGAGACGTGCCATCCAAATTCTCCTGCCCCAAAATTACAACATTATAACCTCGTACTCCTATTCAATTCCAGTGTTGAGTCTCCTCGAGCGTGGTGTGCCTACACATTTTACATAGCATCTGCATCCTACGTTAACCTGGTTCGCTATACTTCGGTCTACCACAGGCAGTATCGTTATTTGAATACAAAAACCAGTAAGTACTCGCACATACTTTCAAAATGACCACTCATAGTGAATCTATTGACAGCAAAAATATAGCGAAGATTAAAGATCTCAATAGAAAAAGAGGCATAATTAAAGGTAGATTAACGAGTTTTAAAAAACACATTGTATCATTAAAAGAAACAGTGTTGTCCGTTGAACAACGTGCCGAGTTGAAATTGCGTATTCAAGGTCTCAACAGCTTATGTTCAGAATATCACGAAATTCAAAGTAGCATTGATGAGTTGGTCCCTGACAGTAAATTAAACGAGCAAATAGAAGCACGAGAAAACTTCGATATCGAATATTACGCGATTTTAGCAAAGGCTCAATGTATGATAGATGATGGGTTTACATTATCATCTTGCGCAGACAGTTCAAATACACAGTCAGTAAAGTTACCTATTATCACCTTACCCGAATTCGACGGTTCATATGACAAGTGGCTTGAATTTCGAGACACCTTTTTATCTCTAGTTCATTCATGCAAATCAATCACAAAAATTCAAAAATTTCATTATTTAAAGTCGTCTTTAAAAAAAGAAGCACAATTGGTAATTGAATCGTTAGAATTTTCGGCAAATAACTACATAGTAGCATGGGAATTACTTCTGAATCGCTATAACAATAGTAAATTATTAGTGCATAATCACATAAAAGCATTATTTTCCATGCCTACTACATTAAAAGAATCGTCAATTCACATACGTAAGCTTATTGACATTACATTAAAAAATCTACGTTCACTTAAATTACTCGGCGAACCTACTGATCACTGGGATTCACTAATAATTTATATGATCGTGTCAAAGCTAGATCGCACGACCGAACGTGAGTGGGAACAATATAAAAACATTTCTACTAAGTGTAGTGAGGACTCTAAATCTCAAAGAGTCGATGACTTATTACAATTTCTTAGAGACAAGGCAGATATGTTAGAATCTTTACAAGATCCACATAAACCATATACAAACCATAAGTCATCATACATTCCAAAGGTTCACTGCAACATTATCACGCAAAAGACAGAAGGCAGTTCTAAAATAAATTACAAACCGATAGTAAAACGGCACAAGTTATGTATATTATGTAACACACCACATCCTTTGTATTCGTGTCAACGTTTTCTTGATCGCGATATAAAAGAAAGAAAAACATTTGTTACTAATAATAAACTATGCGAGAACTGCCTTCGTCCAGGTCATATAGCTGATATATGTAGATTTGGTTCATGTAGAAAATGTGAGAATAAACACAATACTCTAATTTGTGACCGAAGTACGGGCGATCAGACTATCACGCGCACAATCACCCGTCACTCCGGCCACGCGGCGAATGAGTCACCGAGCTACCCCTCCTGCGGATCGGACGCAGTCGCAGGCGCGGGTGCAGGGGCAGCTAGCAGCTATACACACGCACAAAGTTATACTATACAAATAGATAACGTTCATAACAATATTCATAATACGCAAAGCGAACAAACAATTCTTTTGTCCACTGCACTTGTCGATGTACCTGACAGTTCAGGTAAATTATGTAGGGCACGCGCATTATTAGACAGTGGCAGTGAAAGATCTTTTATAACAAAATCATTTTGTAATAAAATAAATCGGCAATTAATACAGTCCACACAACATATTCGAGGGGTTAGCAACATAGTCACGCAATGTAGCCAGACGTGCAAGCTTGAAGTTAAGTCTAAAGACGGTACATTTAACTCGCATACTATACAATGTTTAGTTTTACAAGAAATAACTTTGAGATTGCCAAGTATCACAGTGCCGCGTAGGTTATTTAACATTCCTCATAATATCACTCTGGCCGATCCCACATTTTTTGAAAGTCAACCTATAGATATGTTAATAGGCGCAGACTTATTCTGGGATCTGCTTAGTGAAGGAAAGATACGCTTACCTAATGGCCCTTTGCTTCAGAATACTAAATTAGGCTGGATAATTTCTGGTTCGGTAAATAATTTCCGAAGAAATCATTAAATAATATACAATGTTAGTTCACGCAAACAACAACTCTGCAGCCTATAGATACACAACTACGTAGATTGTGGGAGTTAGAAGAATTACCAGCCTATCAAATATCAACTATTTCACATGGTGATGAAATCCTATTTTAAATACAGTTTATAGAAACGACTAAACGCGCAGTCGATGGTAGGTTCTGTATGAACATGCCATTTAAATATTCTCCTGATACGTTAGGCGAAACATACGCACAGGAGGAAGGCGTTTTTACGCGCTAGAAAAACGCTTAGACCGCAATCGCAAGTACAAGAATATGTACTCAGACTTCATCTGTTAGTACATTGAATTAGCTCTTATGAGTCGCGTGGAATCTTACGGAACACTACATTATTTTATGCCGCATCACGGTGTTTTTCGTGAGATCGCCGCGACAACTAAATTTATTTTCAATTTTATTACGATTCTTTGTATACGAGTATGTTGCTTGTACGGATATCAAAATATTCTATAGGCAAGTACTAATAGACGAATCATCACGCGTCTTGCAATTAATTATTATGATATAGATCATGTGATCCGTTAAGTACTCGTATATATAAATTAAATACAGTAACACATGGTACAACATCGGCACCATTTCTAAGTTGTAGGTTTGGCACAAGAATGCTCAAATCCTGGTATCGCGAAATTACTACAAAAATAAAAAATAAAAAAAAAATAAAGAAAAACCAGCTGATTTAGTGTCCCGAGGTTGTAACCTAGACGTTCTCAGTACTTTCATTTTATGACAGAACGGAACCCAGTAAGTTCAGAAGTCTGATTTTGAGGATACCTCAGCTAGTGTTTTCACCATCATAGACCTACCTGAACTAAAGCCAAATGTCATACATAGCTTTAACACGCAGCAAGCATCCATTCCCTTATTTCCATTTCTTAGATTCTCACAGTATAATCGCCTACAACGTACCGTCGCGTTTATGCACCGATTCATTTATAATGCGCGCAATTCCGGTGATAAACGGGTCGGCATGTTAAGTACATGTGAACTTAATGAATCCATTTTAGCCCTAGCTAGGTTATCACAACAGGAAGCCTTTAGAGAAATATACGACTCATTTTTTAAAAACGGTTATATAAAGACTGCACCCGCTCACTTAGTGAAATTAAATTTATTTTTTGATAAAAATAAATTGATCCGAGTAGGCGGTCGTATTGAGTATGCCTCAGAATTTAATTATAATAAAAAGCATCCCATTTTACTTTCATGTAAACATCATTTTGCAACGTTATTATTTCGGTACAAGCATCAACAGTTAATGCATGCCGCGCCACAACTTTTATTATATTCAATTCGGGAATCTTGGTGGCCAATCGGTGGAAGAAATATGGCAAGAAGTACGTGCCATAACTGCGTCACTTGCACACGACTACGTGCTAAAACTTTTCCACCAATTATGGGCAATTTACCACGAGAGAGACTTGATGCGGGATATCCATTCGTACATTGCGGTGTTGACTATGCCGGGCCAGTATTTGTTATGAACCGTCGCGGACGGGGGGCAAAACTAACTAAAGCATATATTGGTTTGTTTGTCTGTCTTACAACACGCGCTATCCATTTAGAACTTGTCAGCGATTTATCATCAAATGCATATTTACTCACACTTAAACGTTTTATTTCTCGCCGAGGTAAGCCATTGGAAATATTATCTGATAACGGAAAGAATTTCGTTGGATTAATGAATGACCTCAAAATTTTGTTACATAACTGTTCTGAAGAAATCAAGGAATACGCAGTATCTCAGGGCATTAATTTTAAATTTATTCCACCTTATGCCAGTCATTTTGGAGGCTTGTGGGAGGCTGGGGTAAAAGGTACTAAGCATCATCTGAAACGTGTAGTAGGTAACGCACACTTAACGTTTGAGGAGTTTAGCACGGTGTTGGCCGAAGTCGAGGCCGTCCTAAATTCCCGACCTCTAACACCACTGTCCTCAGATCCACAGGATTTTCTTCCACTAAGTCCAGGACATTTCCTAATTGGCCGTCCACTAACAGCGCCCGTGTGCGCTGACTTAAGCGCTACAAACTCATCCAGGCTCACACAATATCAACGAGTGGAGCAAATACGTCAACATTTCTGGGACCGGTGGTCCAAAGAGTATATCTCCGAGCTTCAAGCGAGAACCAAATGGCAAGTAAGAAGCAAGGAAAACTTAAAAGAAAATACTCTCGTCCTTATTAAAGATGAGAACCAACCTCCTTTAAAATGGAAACTAGGGCGTATTTTTAAAGTATTTCCAGGGAAAGATGGCGTCTCTAGAGTAGCTGACATTAGAACTCCGGGCGGCGTTATACGCCGAGCATTTTCGAAGATTTGCCCGCTTCCGCTAAACGACGAACAATTAATGGGCAACGCGAGATCTTCCGGTGAAGTCTACAGCAACGAGGGTTGAAAGCAACATCTTTCAAGGCGGGGAGTATGTTCACGCTCAAAATGAAGAACGCTGTACATGGAGCGTGACACCGACGAAAACGGGCCAATAGCGACACATCAAAAAACGTCCGTTAAAACAGTGACTCTGTAAATCTCGAAATATACGCATCATATCAGACAACACACGCATTATTATTTCATTTAAGCCGACATATGTAGCCTCAAAAGGCGCGAACAGCAGCAATGAAGCATATTGGCGAATTTTTTCTATTCCAATTCATGAAAGACACCCCACAGTTGTTCACTTAGCCGTGCACTTAGAAGGTGGACAAAGAGTGTATTTCACAGCTCAAAATGCAGTACAGAGGGCTCACCAGCCAGCATCTACCACCTTAACCAGTTTTTTCAAGACTTGCCAAAATGATCATTTCGCACATACGTCTACACTGCGAAATATTCTGAAATAGCAAAATATTATACTTGGAATAAAGCAACAAAGAAATTTATGCGAAGGCAACAAGGAAATGCAAATGCAATAGGTCGAATTTATTCCATTCATCCAAGCAAGAATGAATGTTTTTATTTTCGGCTGCTATTAGTCAATGTGCGTGGCCCGACATTCCACCATTTACGAACAGTTGATGGTGAATTGTGTGGATCTTACAGAGAAGGCTGTCATCGTTTGCAACTGTTAGACAACGATGCACATTGGGATCAAACTCTCAATGATGCTGTAATTTCATCCCAGGCTCATCAAATACGAACATTGTTTTCCATTATCATATGTACATGCTTCCCATTAAAACCTATTGATTTGTGGATAAAATACAAAGATAAGATGTGTGACGATATTTTATTTAATATACGCAATAGAACAGAGAATCCGAATGTACAAATAAGTAAAAAGAATTACAATGAGGAATTGATTTCCATATAGGATATGTGCTTGATGATGTCAAATAGGCTATTATGTCAATTGGGGATGGCCGCGCCCAATCGCCCAATGCACGATACTTTTCATCAAGAGTTACAACGTGAAAAATCGTATGATCTCAGTACTTTAAAAGACTGGATTCAAATTAATCTTCCACTATTGAACAAAGACCAAAAGTATGTATTTGATACTCTTATGAAAGTAATAAATGATAGAACTGGAGGGATTTACTTCTTGGACGCTCCTGGTGGTACAGGTAAAACTTTTGCTTCGTCAAGTATTGCAGCAATTTCACTTGAAGGCGGTCGAACAGCCCAATTAGCTCTAAAATTGCCATTGAATATGCAAAGCAACGAAACTC
This sequence comes from Antheraea assamensis, assembly GCA_035772565.1. Lineage (NCBI taxonomy): Eukaryota > Metazoa > Arthropoda > Insecta > Lepidoptera > Saturniidae > Antheraea > Antheraea assamensis. The sequence goes on along the minus strand of JAQQSE010000193.1, from coordinate 568,093 downwards.
CAACCTGCAACATTTCCAAGAATTCTGCAATGGCAAAAGTTTTGCAGCAATGTAATTAATAGTGTGGGATGAACGCACGATGACGCATAAAAATCTTTAGAAGCTTTAGATAGAACCTTAAAAGATCTACGGAACAACCAAAAGCAATTTGGTGGTGCGATGATTTTATTATAAGGAGAGTTTCGGCAAACATTGCCTGTAGTTCCACGTTCAACGCAAGGTTTATGTATTGAATGTATGTTTAAAGTCCTCCAATTTGTGGAAACATGTCAAAATATTACATTTAAGTAAGAATATGCATGTCATGTTGAAAAAAGATCAATCTGAAGAAATATTGTCTAAACAACTCATTGATATTGGTAATGAGAAATTCCTATAGACGTGCTGACTGTCTGCATCATCTTTCCTGAGAGTTTTTGTCAGTTAACGCAATCAAAAGCTGAACTCATTAAAAAAGTGTTTCCAAATGTTGCTCAAAATTATTTATTCTTTGATTGGTTGAGCGAACGAGCTATACTGGTTGCCAAAAACATTGATGAAAATGGATTAATTTTAAAAATTCAAGATGACATTCCTGGCGAAATGAGTATCTATAAATCAGTTGATATGACTACTAATGAAGATGATGTCGTGAACTATCCACCGGAATTTTTAAACTCATTAGATTTGCAAGGATTGCTGCCTCATAATCTTCAATTAAAGGTTGGATCCAGCCGCGAACTTGTAACGGCACACGATTAGCGATAAAAAATTTACTGAATAACGTAATAGAAGCAATCATATTGAAAGGAAAGTATAAAGAAGAAGACGTTTTGATACCCCGCATCCCAATGATTCCGTCAGACGTACCATTTGAGTTTAAATGACTGCAGTTTCCAGTACAGCTTGCTTTCGCTATGACTATAAACAAATCCCAAGGGCAATCATTAAATGTTTGTGGTATTAATCTAAAAAACACATGTTTCTCGCATGGTCAATTGTATGTTGCCTATTCCCGTGTTGGAAAACCATCTGCTCTGTTTGTTTACGCGCCAGGTAATCATACAAAAAATATCGTGTACCATAAAATACTACAATAAAAATGAAACTTAATTTAGAATAAGTTAGTTCGAGCAATATGGGACCTGGCGAATCATTAAAGACTAAATTTCAAGAATTCGGTATCTTAATTCTGCCTTCCCAATACATTCTGGATAATTTAATGTATGTTCGCAAAAACTTTGAAAAGCTGGAGCTTACAAGGAGCAACTAAATTATGGCCGAACACATGGTTTCGTTACGAATATTCCCTTTATTAGAACCTAGGGTTTTCGTTCTCGTATTTAAGCAAATGTTATCAGTTTCCATTTTTGACAATCATCATTTGTTTTTATCTTCAGACCTTCTTACTTCTTCGAATAATAAATTGATGCCACAAGAAAATTTTGACTCAAGATCTGCTACGGGAATGAAAACTAATACAGAAGAACTAGTAATCAATGTAAAATACTACAAATTCCCAAACAATTCAGGTAATTTTATGACTTACTTCATTGCGCCCGTAAATTCGGTAATCTATATACTTAGTCTGGCCATAAATACTGTTACAATAAAAAATAAACAAAATATTACATTTGAATTTGGAGTCTGTCATTTTTTTACTGACTGGATATGAAAGAGTATAAGCCTCTTTTAGTAAAATACAAATTTAAAAAAAAATGTCAGTCTATCAGTCTGTTTGTTCTGAGTAATCTCCGAAATGGCTGGATCGACTTTGACGGAAATTTTACAGACAGAGAGCTAAAATTGCAGGTTATGTTATTGTAGACTAGCTGTTATTCGTAATTTTAAATATCCAAAACGGCAAAACCGATTTTTGCAGGACAATCGCTGGCAGATAGCTGACCTCATAAGGAGTAACTTAGGTTATTTTATTTTAGACTAACTGTTACCCATGACATTGTTCACAGAGGAATACCTGAAATGGCTGTACCGATTTTCATGTGGCTTTTACAAACACATAGCTTATCTTATAAGGAGTAACTCAGGTTATTTTATTTTAGACTAGCTGTCACCCACGTCTTCTTCCACGTGAAATTTAGCAAAAGTAATTTGTTCAGTGTAAACATGTGTGTAAGGCGTGCACTGTACTGGATTCCAAGAATTAATATAATTATAATTAATGTATTTGTATGTACTTTGCTTAATTTGTCTTTTAGTCAATTTCGCGGCGATTTTGTTTTATTTAGCGCGCTCGCGTTTCCATAACTCATTAACCATAGCTCCGGGAAATGGGCCCCCATTTTACGCGTAACGACTAAGGCGTAACAATCTAGAATTGTAGTTTTCGTAATTATTTTGTTTCTTCTGTATCTCCGTTTGTTTATTTAAAATTCGAGAATCACTGGACCGATTTAAATGAGTATTTTTTTAAATCATAACTGTACTTTCTAACTAGGTATTACTGTATGTATTGTTACATTAGGTTTTATATAAAATAATTTATAACGTTAACAGTACATCAACTGTGAACAACATAACGTCTAATGAGGTAGTACAGTTTTTTACAACAGGAAATATTAAAAAATAAATATTTACTAGACTGGATAGCTCAACTCTTACTAGTACACGATGTTCAAGAAATACCTGCGTTCAATGCGCTCTTCCGCTCGCTGCGTGCTTGCGCCTACGCCCGTGATTCTCTCTGCTCACGCCGCCGTGAGCGGGGGATGAAGATACGATCCCGCACACACGTTGCGTTGTCTCTGGTAGGTGGTGGTCCTAGGTTTGTCCCTCGGTGTGGAGCCCTCGAGCATGTTACTCGCGCGAATACAGTGACACACGCTAGTTTTACATATACACAGATCACCCCGCATACGTGCACACATAGGTACACACATTGGTTGGTTTATTTTTCATCCCTTTTCGGACTGAAATAGTTCACAGAACTTAGTAGTCAGATACAAAACACACGTATGCATTCGTGAAACACACATGGTTACACATGTAATTTTCACGAATTCACATATGTATGAGATCGATAGCTGAGCTTAGTTAGATTGGGGAACTCGGCGACTGTTCAAGCCGACTCTGACTGACTCATCACGATTTCTTCAAAACTGTATGTTCGATTGAATTGAAATAAACCATAGTTATTCTTTTTGCAACGTAGACGCTCACTAAGAACGGATTTGAGTTAAAACCTATACTAAATACATTTTTCAGGTAAAATTACATATTCTCCTACAGATACGGACGGCCCCTGACATTAAGCAACCGTTGTTATAGTAACCAATAATATTATATCCGTTGCCATATTAACAAGTTTATTTTTAGAGCTGTGCGAATAATGCTTGAACCGATTCGAATCGAATAACGATGTTCTATCTGAGTTTTGATTAAAAAATTCTACGGTGTTCTATCAGAGTTTCGAAAAAAAATTCGAACTATTCGATTATCTTTAAAATATGGAAGAAATGTTAAACAAATAGTTATAGAAAAAGATACAACAATTTACACTAATTAAAAATGATTATTAAAGTCGAAAGAAAAAATATTTACAAATCAAGATTTAAATGCTCTTGAAAGAAAACTTAAATTTACAATGTAATTCAATTTTGCAATAATAAAATCATGTTAGTGAAAATATTTATTAAAAATATATTTTCTCAGTTAAATATAAACAATTTTATAACATTTCAATTTTAACAGAATTTGGATAGAAATACCCGAATTATTTTATTTCCAAGAAGCTTAAATATTTTGGTATAATTTCATATTTTAACGGGTTTCTAGAATTTTGCGCTTTTAAGTTTTAAAACATGCATTAAAAAAATCAGTTTTAAATTTTGGCGCTCAAAATTCGTTAACAATTAATAGGGTTGTACGTATTCCATTAACTACATTTAAATGTTTTGTACGTCCACTTATAAATTAAGAGATCGATTATAGATTGTAAAGAAAATTATCAGTGCTTTTGGAAAAAAAATTAAATAAAAATAAATGACATTGAATTCCTTGATTTTGTAATTTTAAATAAAACTTTCTTAAATTGAAACCGTCAAGGTGGATTCTTGAAGTATGTCGTTTGCCCACCTTTTCTCATCTTCAATTTTTTTGATAAGTCAATTTGTAAGGGGCGGAAAATGGGGGATAAAGAAAATTGAGGGATCGAGAATTTTGGAATAGTTCATTGGAATTTATATCTTTTGCCCACGTTTGCCCGTCTTTTACTTTTTGAAAAGTCAAATTGTAAGGGGTAAAAATTGGGGGGAAAAGAAAAAGAAAGGTCGAGAATTTTGAAATGATGCAATGCAATCAACTTCATTTACCTACGTTTGCAAATCTTTTACGTTTTTGAAAAGTCACTTTCTAAGAGGTAAAAATTGAGGGGGAATAATTGAGGCGCTGAAAATTTTGAAATGATGCATTTGAATCTACTTCTTTTGCCCACGTTTACCCATCTTTAATTTTTTTGGAAAGTCAATTTCTAAGGGGAAAAATTAGACAGAATAGAAAATGTGAAGGGTCCTGAATTCATCATTTTTTTTTGATTACCCACCCTTAGTTACAGAAATATTTTAATTAGAATATGACGGTATACACTCTAGCAATAATCAATTGTACTGTGCCTACCTCACGGTTGGTTTTAAAAATGAAGACTTAATAAGGTTCATTTCCATACAGCAAATCATCCTTTCAATTGCCAATTATTTTTCTTTGATTGCCGACTATTATACAATGATATTTTAAGAAGAATATGACGTTTTATGCTCTAGCAGTAATCGAAAATGTTTTGCCTACCACACGATTAATTGTGGAAAACTAGGACTTAATAAGGCTCATTCCTATATAAACGGACATCCTTTCGATTGCCCATCATTTTTTTTTCGATTGCTCGCCCATGCATAATTAATAGATACATAATTTCAAAATTCTCGATTCCTCAAACTTTCTTTCCTCACTATTTTCACCCTTTAGAAATTGACTTTTCTAAAAAGTAAAAGATGGGCAAACGTTGGCAAAGGATATTATTTCAAATGCATGATTCAAAAATTTTCGATTCCTCAGTTTTTCTTTCCCCCTCCTCTGCCCCTTACCGCACTGTACAAATTGACATCAAAACAGCAAAAGATGGGCAAACAACATACTTCAAGAATCCACCTTGACATTTTCATTTTTTGAAAGTTTTTTCGGACCCTGCTAGCTCACGCAATTTACGCTTTCCTAACTTTTTTTTTAAAAGTCGGCAAAAAAGGTGGGCATAAATGGGGAATCAATGGGCAAACCCTCTACGAATTTTCAAATCGTTTTGCGAAAAATGGGGGGTCAATTTCCCGGTGCTATAAACCTAGCAACGCTTTACATTTGCATATTGTGTCGAGTTCAATGAGCACTGTTTTAATTCGTAAATATTAAAAACTGGTTACAGATAGATATAGAGTTTTATATATTGATTTATATTAATAAAAAAATTTAAGACTTCAATTCATTCTGTATTTTTATTTAAAAAGTACTTATCAACTCATTGTTTATAATTTAACATTATAATTTATAGGTACTTTCAAAATAGAAGACGTTTTTTTCAATATGAGACCAGACACGTATTACTTTAACAGTTCCATTATAGAATTTCTTGCGAAATAGAGAAGCGATTACTTTTTGTATGATCGCAAAAACTTAAATATGTTAACAATATCAATATAACAACATCTTTAAGAGAAATTGTATAACAAGAAATTTTTATTACTTTTTTATACTATGTAAGTGAGCATTGAAGGGATTATATAGCAAGTTAAAGTTCCAAATATGTTGTTGTTGCTAAATCCCATCCAGCACACTGTTAGTATTTACATATTTAATGTACACGTTACATATCACAGTAGGTGGCATGCGTATCATACCTACAAATGATTTTAAAAGAGCATTTCTGTAATTCAACCTCTTCTCACTATTTTATATTACTTTAATGCAATTTAAAAAACGCGTGCAATGCTGCGGGTCTCAGCTAGTAGTTTTATATTCTAAGAGAACGGTTCCGCAGATAGTGCTGGTCACAATATGAATTATGCTCATGTACGTTGATAATAAACAGTCATTGTCTGCAAAACAGATTTCGAGACAACGATAATAGCAAACCTAATAACTTATGAAAACTTGGAAATTATCCTGAATCTCAAGGAAGAGGAAAATTACTTGTATATGTCTTGGCGTCGCAAGAGATTTTCGTCACCAATGGAAATAAATGATCTCGACTCTATAGTGTATTGTAAACAGTATGTAAAACCTGAGTAAGTATATTTAAACATAAGCAAAAAACGAACTCTTCGTATCGTAATAGATGTATAGAGCAACATTGACAACCACTGGTTCGCCCTTATAAATTAATTTAATAACTGCGCTCCAGGTAATGGGATGTGTTTCTGGCCTGCATCTCATTGATCGCGTACGGAACATGCAGACGCTGTGCTAGAATATATCGCTGTCACTTCGACATGAAAAAAGAAAAAAAATTGAATATATGTCACTATCATAAAATTATTGGACGTCGTAACGCTGTCTCTAGAATACCGCTATAATATATATACATATATATTCATTTCTGTACCGCTTGTATTGATATCAACGCCGCTATCGCTCTTCTTGAGCACTCTCACTAGATAGATTCCTCAGACGCGGTTGCTCCGTACGAGGTGCTGAGCTTGCAAGTTAGTTCACGCCTTTTTACTTGGGGTCTTTGTTATTACATTTATTTATAGGTAAGACCACCTATCGCTCCACGCTCTCTCTTTCTTTTACGCTTTTTTTTTATACATATTTATTTTCTTCGCATCCCACCTGGTGAAACCTATTTACACGGTTTCACCAGCCCCTTCATTGAGTCCATTATCTGGAGCGCAGTTATTAAATTCATATGATATCAAACCAATAATTTTGTGCGTTGCCAGTACACCAAAAGTTTCTAGCCAAATATTACAAGTTACACTAGTTTATGACGTTTTAATGATTTTGAACACAGAAAGAACGTATAGTTAATTTTTTTTTAATGTGTAATGTGATTGTGAAAACGCATTTGAAATGATCAGGCCTCCTAAACGTGTTTTCCACCAATTAATACTCTTACCGATTAATCCCAGGTTATCTCTTTGAACTTAAGCTGCAGAAGGGATTAATCTTTGGAGTAGGTCACCGTAACTTTGCTCCCCAGATAAATGGTGGTGAAGAAAAACTAAAAAAAAACTAAAAAGGGTTTGTGGTAGTAGACGGCAAAAATAACTCCATTCCACCTGTCAGGGAGTGGGTATCCAATGCAGGGTTTTTTTAAGTAAGAGTAACATAGTAATTATTTCTTACGTTCGTAATATAAAGATACATTTGGAAAAATGTCTATAAATAAATACCAAGTAATTTTATGTATTATATCGAAGAAATATCAATTGTCTATGTTTAATAAAATTTTAGCAGTAGTGGTAGAGTGAGTATCACTATGCTATTTTTAGAAGGTTGTACAGAGGAAAATAAAAGATTTGACTCTGTTTATGCAGACTAGTAACCGCTTTGGCAGCTGGATTACGAATCTAACTGACTAAACGCTGTTGGCCTAACGAGCTTTTACAGCTTCACCGGGCTTTTTGGGCGAGCGCTTAGGGCACTAGGCCGAAAGGCAACAAGCTCAAGGGTGCCAGAGTGGCCGAACCTCGGCTTGGGCAGTTGCCTTGGGTTAAACGCGAATCGAACTAACTTAGCCATTTAAGCTAAGCTAAAGCTTAACTAGCTTAGCTTTTTTATTCGACGAAGTAACCATATTTAAATGAGACGGAATACGTGCAAATATTACAGACAAAAATATTAAACCATAAAAATATAAACAATATTATAGTTATAAAATAGAAGTGAAAATTAGGAACAAACAATACAGCTGAGTAACAATCAATGGAAACAATAAAGGACGGAAAATATAAGTATTTAAATATAAAGCTAAACAATAATTATGCGCCGCATTGGAAATGAGATTTGTTGGCGAGATTGTAATTGTAGCCAGGTAACATGTGGTCGCCACCTGGGCGGCAAGTCTTTACTAGCCGTGTTCGTAAGCCGACTAATTTCGGACTTTTGTAGTGCCGCTTGTTTTTCGCTTGAATTGTTGTAGTACACACATACCACGATTGGTGTAGGTATGCGTGTCGCTACAAAATAATTAGACGCCGATATTCTTGTCTTTTTTGACCATTTGCTAAGATGCGATATATCTTAAGAAATTTTTATAATTTATATGATTTTCAGGATGATCGTAAGTAATGTTGAGGATCCTAAAGAAGATGAATTCGTCACAAAATATGAAAAAATCGACACATATATCCCCATAACAACAGATCGTGAATTGAAGGATTGGGGCTACGAACTATCTTTCTCATGTAGTGTGGACAACATATAAAATGATAGTGATGACATATGTATATATCATAAAGTAAAGTTAGTTTATATTTTACTATTTATTATAACGTAAATCGATGACAGATGGTGAGAGCTGAAAAGGAAAACTTTAACTTCTATTTTGATATATGCTGTACAATTTAGTATCATTGGACTTAACTGATTAATATGATTATTCTTTGAGATTAGAAACATATTCTCTGGTAAAGTTTTAGTATTCACTCTGTTACTTTATTGTAGTTGTTCTTAAAATAGTTTAAGTAGGCTTCATCGTGAGCGGCAACTAAATGATCAATACTTAGACGTATGTTAATATTGTTAAGATCATTTGCGCTTCTTTGGTTCTTGAGCACTACTTTGCTTACTTATGTTAATATTGTTAAGATCATTTGCGCTTCTTTGGTTCTTGAGCACTACTTTGCTATCATGTGCGATGTCTGTGGCAGCGCTAATGAAAAATGACGATATATAACATGGGGAAGGTCATAATATCAATGCTAGCGAAGAGAACGACATAGCAGGAGAACAACATAAAAATAAACCATTACTGTACTAGATCAGGTGTAGCAATCCTAGTCATACACTTAGACCACAGTGAGTGTTCAAAAAGAATGGGGACAGGTCTATGGCCCTGTAGTGAGTCTTTTACAAGCTGATAATGTGAATAATTAAAGAAGTCGAGACAAAAAGGATCAAGAATGAATACAGACGAATACGAAATAAAGAAAAATAATTATAACATTGTACAGCAATTCTTCGATGTTATAGCAAGTAGTAAAGATAGAATGTAAAAACAAGCTACTTTATCAAGCTTGTTCGAAATGAGTTCAAAAAGTACACAAGGTGTTACTTGGATAAAATGTTCTAAAAAAAAGTTCAGGATTCAATTTTTTTGGAATAGTCAATGCTATGTTAATAAGACATAAAAACTATACAACAAAACATAGCCTAGCACCACAAATTTGCGAGTCATAGGATAATGAATTGCGTGGATCCCTTCTGAAAGAAAAATCATTTAGGTGGTGATTCGTCAAATTTAAACGCCGCTTGGCGCGAATTATTTTCTGTTAATTTATTTTTTTGGTTTTATGAGCGTTTTCCGGTTTAGTGGCGGATTATTGATACACGAGTATATCATTATATATAGGAGTAGTTTGATGTGCTACTTGTACCTGCTAAATAACATTTATTTTCACACGAGTGTGAAATCTCGGCTAGAAGCGCACAGTGAGTTATTTTATATTTCACCTGCTCAACCAGGTAACTGTGAGCTTCTTAGTATGTACCTTCTTCTGCTGTCTGAGGTTGTACAACATTCACGTACTCCGTTTTAAGGCTTGCGCTTTCATTGCAAAATGGACTGACTTGCTAACGTCCACCATCCCTAGATATTTCTTACGATAGCCGAAGGTCGCACTGATTCTTCGCTCCCCGGTTGTTTGGCTGTAGAAAGAAGAGGAGATTGGTAGTCTGCCTATTCTTCGTTTCCGCTACGTCTTTTACAAGCATAATTTGCTCGTAATACGAAGTACAGGATTACCACCCCACTCTTTCAATCATCTAATTAACGATAAACGAGACAACACGGGGCATAAACTGCAAGAATATATAATCATAAAATCTCGATGCAATCTCCCGACCGATATCCCTTAGGTCAATACCGTAACAGCTTTTCTTGATGAGGGTGTCATACCGTCTTCTAAGCTGGGTAGTCAAGTGATGCTTAGTGAACTCGACAGTGCCTACGACAGAATTCAATGGAAATGAACAAATTGATTTACTCGCTAACCCATTTGTATAAGACGACATTAAAATACAGATCACTATTATTATATAGTAATTTATTATTTCGTGTATGATTTACGTAGAATCGACTGAATGTCCTGATAAGATATTTGTGAAGCCTAAGAATGAAATTGATGCATATCATATCCTGCTTACGAGGGAACAGCAATCAGAAAATGTGCATGCACAGAAGCAACTAGCGCTCGCAAATAATTTTTAAAACGTCAAAACAATACGATGCTTAAACTGATAGACATTGATTGCTAAGGACTTACCTTAAATGCTCTCGAATCTAAAGAAACAATTGTACTTTAGGTGCTTTAAATAGAAGATAATGTATTTCCGACTATCTGTCGTCTGTGATTATATTAATAAGGGAATAACTACTTCATCAATTTGAATGGTTACCTTTTAAGATCGCGAATGTATTATTATTCTTTGGTAAGTTTTTTAGAATACACTTAGTTTCTTCTCAATCTTATTACAGTTTAACGTATTTTTATGTACACTCATATTATATAGATACTTGTTACTTCAACAGAAATACTACATGTGCCCAGTGTTACCCATTGACATTCAACATAGACGACAGATATCCCCATTTCATTATTAATTTTGCAACAGATAATAACAAAATTTGATTTGATTACTGCACTTGGACTTCATTAAACATAGACTAAACGTGATTCTACATATTTGAAACGTATAAAATTAACATAGTTTACGTATTGTTATTGATATATTTCAGGTAATTTTACTGTTCAACCTGCCCTAGTTACATAACATTTAGACGTTTTCTCATTTTTGTTCCAGCTTCTTGGTGATGAGTTACTCTTTCCTGTATAAATAAATGATGTGTTTTAACTGGTACAATTGGCATTCTATCTTACTTCCAAATAAATTATATTTCTGATATATGTTTTTATTTAAATCCTCAATTAAGTATATGACCTACGATAAACGATACGATAAACCTCTTTCTTAATTTATTCAGGTAACCAATTTGAATTAGATTTGCTTTTGAAACATATATAAACATTTGATTATAGCAGTGTCAAAGTTTTCTTATGCTATTGATATCTGGTTTATGATATTTTACAAATGTAACTCTCCTTTGTTTTAATTTGATTAAATATTAGGTTGGACGTTATTTCGCACTTCCGTTTGGACGTAGATACAGTGTTAATTGGAGACGGCTTCATCCATCCTCCAACGTCGGGTTCAACCGCCAATCACCGATGCCTTTTAATTACTTAATTTAACTGAACTTATTTAATTACAAATGAGCATACAGTTAGAAAATAACATACTAACATTAATTATTGAATCAAAAGTTGAAACTAGGTTTTTCCCGTGACCTTGTTACATTTTTGTGGATAAAATGTACCCTATGTTTTTTTTTTATGTGAGAGCATTTTGCAGTGACTCAAGTAGTAAAGGCGTGAAAGTGTAATAAACAAACAAACTCACTTTCTCACCTATGATATTAGTTAGGATAGCGTTCCTCAGATGTATACATCGTCTGATAGAACTTCGCAAGCATCGATATCGCTCGCTACGTTATCTGTGAGGATTCCCAGTGAAAAATGTTGTAATAGTAAATTTACGTCATTCGAAGTCAATCTCAAGATAGTGTATCTTATTCTTTTAACGAGTTCTTACACCACTATTTTCAACATGGTATACCAAAAAACTTCGATAATCAGTAAACTTCAGTGGCGACTACACATTGAAAGTGATTTGGGGAATAAAGTCGGAATACCTTATCACTACTAGTAACTTAATTCTACTGACCCCTTAAAAAGAACAACCAGTTCTTTTAACACTTAAATACAAATTGTTGCCAAATATCCACATTCCACTTCTACTTAATTCTATTCAAAAATCAAAGTTAGAAAGAATATGCGTTTCTAAAAATATGTTATAATCTTCTTCTTCTTCTTCTTTTAAAATGGCAACATGTGTGTGCACACAATTTCGCCAATGTCAAGTGAATAGAACCATAAACGATAGAGATTGTACCCAACAATTTTTTTTTTTACATCTCCAGACCGGACTACCAACAAACAGAAACCACAAAAGAAACCCATGTAAGCTACACATAAAACATATTGTTAGATTACAAATACACACCAGAAAAATAAAAAGAGAAAGACCGTAAAACCTAAAGTTTAACTTTGTTAGTTTTAATAAATTTTGATAAGCATTCTACAATTAGGTGGTTATTCGCAACAAGAGTTAAGAGACACATAATGTTAATAGGACGAGGAATAGAAGGAGGTAGAATATCATATAGAGAGAAACGGTTTCTAGAACAATTAAAAAATATGTGATCAAGTGATCCATCCTCTAAGCCACACTCACAAATAGAGTAATCCCTTATCCTTAATTTAGCCAAATGTACTGGTGTACAGGCGTGACCAAGGCGGAGACGACAAATGATGGAGGTAACATTTTTGGTAAAATTTCTAAATTTAAAAAACCATGGCTTTTGTGGGATATCAATTTGCAAAGAGCCATAATGTTTGCCCTTTAATTTTCGGGACATATTCCAACTCTTTTGCCATGCATTAAACAACCCCGGTTTACACAATAAGCATAAGTCCCTCGCGTAAATCCTGTAGTGGTCCAAGGACCCAGACTGAATAGCACATTTTGCGCAGGAGTCCACAGTCTCATTGCCCGAGATACCACAGTGCCCCGGGATCCAGGCAAGAACCGTACTAAAACCTAAATTGTGACACTCATACAATGCTTTCCTAATTGTAAGTATTACTGGGTGTTTATCTTTAGACCGAAAAGGGTTACACAAAATAGCTTTGTAACGGATCTATACCGGCCCCTTATAGAAAAAAAAAAAATTTATACGAACAACTCCATCTAGTTAGAATTATAAAGAGTTCTCCATACTTGGTCAATATTGGTGTATCGAAATTTTGACAGACATAATAATAGTACAATAACGTAACTAGCGCCAACTTTGGAAACTTTTATAATACAGGTTAAATAAAAGGAATAAAGGGAAAATACATATTATAATATATTCGTAAATTATGTAATATATTTTAACAGTTATTGTGAATTAGATTAAAGTAAAGATTGAATAAAATCTTTATGTAAATATAGAACATTTGTAAAATCATAGACAAAGTGAAGAATTTCTATTGGTTGTATTTTGTTTATAATAAATGACCAATGGGGAATCAAATCAGGGATCATTGTTTACGATTATGAATGGAAAAGTAGGTCAACGATTATTTAACAAAGGGGCTTTATAGTAATTTGTTTAATTTTCGATACTTGAAACAAAGAATGGACTGTTGTTTAAGATTATGAAAAAAAAGTAGGTCAACAATCATATAACAAAGGGCAACTATAGAAATTTGTTTATGTTAATGCTTGAAACAAAGGATAGATTGTGTGAGAAGGAGGAATAAGTGGTAAATTAAGAACGGAAAAAACCCGAAAAATATCAATAATTTCGAGGAATGAAAGGACTGATTGTTTGACGAGATTTGGGAGAGGGGCACATGGATAAAAGGGGTTTCAACTAGGGAATCGAGGCAGTTTAGAGTTTTCAGAATCGGTGCTTTAGCGGTCGTAATGGCAGTTTAGAGTTTTCAGAATCAGAGTGCTTTAGAGGTCGTAATGGCAGTTTAAAGAGTTTTTAGAATCAAAATGTTTTAGCGGTCGTAATGACGGTCTAGAAGTAATCTAGGCAGTTTAGAGTTTTTAGAATCAGTGTGCTTTAGCGGTCGTAATGACAGTCTAGGGCAGTTTTAGGCAGTTGATAGAATCAGGAAGTGCTTTAGCGGTGGTAATGACTGTCTAGAGGTAGTTTGCGCATAGAACAAAAGTAAATAGTGTTCTTCCAAGTTATTATTCGATTTACTAGTATTTAGGGTGTTAATAGTAGTCTCAGATAGTGCGCGTGAGTTCGCTAATAGTGTCGGGGAGATCCCACAGTATTTTGGTATTATAGTAAACGAATTATCAGTTATTTTCCGTCTTAGAAATATTGAAATATCTAAACGAAGAGGTATTGTTGTGTTAAGCATTGTAGTCGGTAATTTGTATTTAGAAAGTACATTTATTAGATCTACGAGACTGTAAGTAATTTAAAATTATACATTATTACATATGTACACTATAACTACTATTTATAGAATTCAAACAAAACACATACATACATACATAACACTACTGTACATAGTTTTGTAGTTCTGATAATACTATCAGAATGAGGTAAAACTGGCTCAGATAAATTCGTGACAATGTTATAATTCAGTAATACATCATTCCCTAAACTGAGGTGATTCCATTACACAAGCTTTTACTCATCAGTGTTTTATTATAGGAAGTCCCAGTAGGCGTTGAATTGAGTTGGCACCTAAAGCATATACGCTTCGGCGGTTCTTGAATTCTCTCTCTCTGTCAAGTAAAGCTAGTTTGCTGGATAGCGAAGAGGTTCCTGTATGCCTGAAGACGAACTGGGTAGTTGTCGGTGATACGTTTGCCTTGACCCGGGGAATGGTTTGGTCTTAGAAACATAGTTCTTCTTTACCAAAGTACGAACCGGTAGCCTTCATTGTCCGACATCATCTACCTAGTGAATCTTCCGCCTGGTGTTAGTCGGCCCTAGCCTTGACGTAACTCATTCGACATCCTCTTGTGTTTATAATACAAAAGAATGTGTACTGGAATACACTGAAAGTTATAATAAACCTCTTTATGAATGTCACAACCTCACACTCAACTCTTGTACAGACCTACCATAGAATTATATATATGTATATAATATCAAATAATTATTAAAGTTTGAATTCTATAAAACTCAGGTAACATTCTTATAATTTCAATGAAGAATATACGTAGGCCAAGTTTAATTAAAGATAATCTAAATTCTATATTTTAGGATTATATGAGCATACATAGATAACTAAGAAAGGAATTATGTTTAAGTGATTGTAGTGTTAAGTTTATTTTTCCAACAAAATCATGTAAATATACACCACACCACACCACACTACACTTTTTGTATTGTTGATTTGCTAAAGGGACAAAATAGCCCTTATGCCTAAATAGTCAACTACCACATTCACGGCTGAAATGTGTGTTGAGTAGAGTTAGCACAACATTATTAAATTAATTTATTGTTATATAATAACAACTTTGGTAAAATGAATAATCTGTGTGGGATTCGGTTAGCACATTATAAATTAATGGTGACTGGAACCAATCAGATGTTCAACTACCAATCTAAATTGATATCTACAATATTATTTTGTAATACAAATGCTGGTGCTGACTTAACTCTGCACATAATGCTACTAAAACCTATCCACTATCCTTCTGGAACTAGTGTGATTTTAATAATTCATTACTGGTTATGTCTACCATTTAAAAGGCAGTAATTTAATCCGATGGGTGTGTTAGCGAAATCTCTATGCAGGCTGCTGTGATTCCTCCAAACAATCTGAATACTTGTTAGGGTGTTTCTTGTCTTCCCTATATCCATATCCGTCGATCCACACAGTGTTAGACGCCAGACGAGTGGATTGGAGCTGAGCTTTGTCTCCCTCCTACTTATCCCAGTGTCTATTTTGGCCTTCTTTCCTGTGCGGGGAGGTTTGGATTGAAGCAAGTTACTTATTTTCTCCTCGGTTGACTTTGTCACCTTGGAGCTTTCGCTACTTCGGTGAGGATCATGGTATGTCTGATAGTAGAATAGCTATAATCACTTATTAGATTGAATCATTATATTTTTACATTATACAATTAAGGAGCTAGTTCCAGAATCCTTATATCCTGCCTTTTGCCCTTAACTCCCTAGCAATGCTTGTGGTAGTTGACTATTGGGTGTCACTATAAATTTAATAGTGCTTCTAAGAGGCGGGACTTGGGACGGTATTGGGGCCTCCCCCCCTTCCGGGGAAATTAGGGAACATTTTAACACAACCTATATACACATAATTAAGACACAATTATATTTTATTATAACTAAGATTAGGATGTATATTGGAATTAAGTGAACATATTATGAATACAGTGTTACATATAGATATTATCTTTAATTTATTTATTTGATTTTGAAACAATTGCATTTCCAACTTATTGTCATGTGTTTGCTAAAGTTCTAATTATACTAGATTTGATCTATGTAATGTTTTCTGAGTACCAGATAAAAGAATTTGTTTACTATAATTTTGTTTCAATTCACAACGTAGAAGGGTCCTAATTTCTAAACGATCATGGCAATAATTATATCAATATAACGCTTAAACCAGGATTTTATATCTTTGGTTAACTAATATATGGCAGTTAGTGAGAGAGGTGTGTAGTGGCGACTAAGCTGTCTCAGTATGGCGAAGGGGTGGGTCGTTACAGCTTCACTTAGAAAATAAGAAAGAAAAAGTTGACATTACGTTTAGCGGGTAAGTTATATTCGTTTTTGTTGTTGTTTTAAAATTAGTTTGAAAATTCAAAACAAAAATCGTGCATTTAAGTGTAAATAACAATAATTCTCCACTGAAGAGGGGGTCGGAACCACCAGTCCAACAACAACATGCCAACATTATTTCCTACAGTCTACCTAAGGGTAAATCTTCCTGTGGTAGAGCTGACCATATTTAAATGGTTATATATTGAGTTAATTGAGTACTCGCAAATCATGATTATTTCGTGTTACTTGACACCTACGAGTTTGTCTTTTTATTATATTAAAACACACATTATACGTAGAGAGGAAAGACCTAAAAAATAATCAAACATATAATTTGTTTACAACATATCTTGGTAAATAATGTTATCTATTTACTTCCCTTTTACTGGCCATGCGCACCACACAGTTCGCCCCAACTTACATATCACTGAACACGTAGTGCATATAAAAATTGTTGTTTCTTAAAACTTGAATATCTCCATATGAAATGAAAATATCGTGATCATTCCTTTTTAGATTAGATCCAACCTTCTAAGAAGTGAAACTAAAACATCGATATGTTTCCAGTAATTTTTGCATGATGCACGCACAACGGTGGATCTCTATCAGTTTGTTTAAGTAAGAAAGCCTATTTAATTATTTAAACTATGCTTAAACATGACTGTATATTTTCAAATAAAGTTATTGAAGAACAATAAACTAGAAACATGTCGTGGAAATGTATATGAGACTAGCGGGCCCGGTAGCCGTTATTCTGCCTTGAGAATAAAAAGAAAATCATGGTATCAGATCCCAGAGCCACCTACCAGTTCCAACGTTCAGAAACAACGTGTTTTACAGTCACTGAAAACCATAAAAAGATATCCTGGAACTCTGTTATCGGTGAAGTGGCACCTAGCTGTAAGTTATCCTGTCTAAAATGACGGGAAAAAGTCTACTTTAGTTAATATTTGTCTGTAATCCGTTTCCGCCCAAATTGAACTGGAAATCCCGATACTGGTAATAAACAGATTGTCTGAAATAAGACAAACGGCGAAAAATGGACGAGCAGGCTACGAAAGAAATTGGTTATGTCATTGCGAATGTCTCGATTCTGTTGGATCCACGAGATAATTAGTATTGTTGTAATTACGGAACACATTGTATTTGGTATATAATTTGGTGTGGCGATTAGTAATTGAATTGAACTACTGCATTGATAGAGTTGAACAATCGTCGTTTTGAATTGAAACGATAATTATGTAGTTTTATTGAACGTAAACCATTTTTTTTTTATATTATTTTAAAACGGACATACGAGTTACTAATACGATTTTATATAAAAAATGGAGCCTTAACCGTTAAATTTTATTTACAAGTAAAATTGTACACGAATATACTCAACCTCTATATTATTTAATTCAATTCAATCTAAGTGAAGTGAGTCTCTGAATTAAAAAAAAAAAACATTTACTATCACTTGACATGACTGATCTTGTGCGGTGCCGTTCCGTGCATCATCCAGCCCCGATGAGTTCTAGACGCCGGTGGCTGGTTCGGTTTACCGACGCGTAACTCCCTGGACACAACCATGTCCTAGTGATCCGTACCTATTAATATGCGTGGTCGTGTCTTCTCGTCACACACTTATTTTACCGTTAGGCTTCTCAGGGGCGCGTGTTTCAATATACTTGTCGGTATCATTTTTTCGCGCAACCGAAGTCCGTTTATTGTACGCACTTGGACGTTGTCTGTGTTATCGCCGTCTCCTTCACACAGCTTTACTTGTATGAGCTGGCTTTGTGTTTTTCTCCCCCATATTAACACCATTTATTTGCAGCGGTATAACATGGATCGAGTTAGGTTGTTATGCTGACGATACAGTGATCTACACTTCCGGCTGGCGGCCGACTGTACTTAGGAATCGCATGAAACGGGCCGTTCGCGTTCTCGGCGAATGGTACCGTCAATGGCGAATAGAAGTCAATCCCGATAAGAGTGCCGCTATCTTTTTCGATCCCATCCAGCGGCCGTGTAAACTCAAGCTCCTTAAGCTTTATAAGGTAGCGATCCCCTGGGCCTCCGAGGTCAAGTATCTCGGAGTTTCCCTTGATAGGCGTCTCACTTTTAGATCCCACGTTAAGAGAGCGCGAAACAAGGCCGCCATGGTCTTGGGCCGCTTACATCCCTTAGTTTGTTCCAAGAGCAAGATGTCCCTCAGACACAAGCTCACGCTGTACAAAATGTGTATCCGACCCATTCTGACATATAGCTGTCCCGTTTTCGCACACATGTCAGAAAATCTCTTCAAGAGATTGCAAATACTGCAGAACCGATTTCTTCGTAGGGCGGTCGGTGCCCCTTGGTACGTCCGGGGAGTCGACCTCCACAAGGACCTGGAAACGCCGTCTGTCTGGGCGTACGTTAAGACCCTCACTAGTAATTATTTTGAGAATGCAAAGAATCATCCCAGTCCGTTAGTGGTATCCGCGGTAACTTACGATGCCGTACCGAACGCGCCGCGTTATAAAAGACGTCCGCGACATATTTTTTCCGTTCCTCCCGATAAAATAACGGTAGCTAACGCAGATTACCCTTCCGTTCCTCGAAATAAAGCGTGTGCGCGCCCACGCCCGCGTAATGACAGATCACGCCGCCGCGGTTTGGCTGTGAATTTTGCTCCAGCACACATACCTAGGCCCCCCTCGGCAGCTGCTCAAGCCGAGGTACGATCCTCCGGAAAGGAGCCCTCGAGCATGCTGCTCGCGCGGACACAGTGACACTGTTAATCAAACACTCGACTTTACAACACAACACCGATCACCCCACACACGTGCACACACACACTCGTAGGTACACATAGTGGTGGGCTATTTTTGTTTGTTTTTTTGCCCTTTCGAACTGAAATAGTTTAGAACACAGATAGTCAGATACAAAATACATGTACGGGATCGTGAAACATACATGCTTGGTAACCATGTATATTTCACGAACTCATACAGGTATGATACGGATAGGTTTAGCTTAGTTTAGCTTAGCTAGTCAGATTCGGGTATTCGACGACAGCCCAAGCCGAGGTGTGCCGTGCGCCCTTGTGCTAGTCGTCTATACAAATCGGGTGAGTGCCTTAAGCGCTCCCCTTAGTAGTCCGGTAAAACTGTAGCAGCCTCCGGGTCAACAGTGTAGTCAGTACGAAAAAAAAAAAAACAGCGGTATAACAGTCCGTGAGCGCCAATAGTATTCGCTAAGTCTTCATCTATTAATGAAACGCTCTATCCCTCGTCTAACAACGCGTACGCATCTATCGCACCTTTGGGTCCTGATACAATTACCGGACAGAGCATAAGAATAATCTCTGTCGGTTCGGAGATTGTAGCGATGGACATTACTGTCGCACTTCTGACTGACGTCTCTATCTCGCTTGGCTCGTTTAAATGAAGCAACTCGTGATGTGGGTGACGGTAGGAATCAACGCCGCACGATTTCTCTTTACGTTTCGCTCGACGGTGGCCCTTGTCAGTGCCCTTGAAACAGACGTTTTCGCTTTTCACTAGATCCGAACGCTCGACGTTTAGTGCCTTGTACTGCGGTTACCGAGACAACGGATGGGGTTTCTCACAACACGAATGCCAACGTTCGGTTTCGGTGTCTGTTGTAATGAAAGCGCTTTGCTACTCTTTCGATACGAACTGCGGTGCGGCTGGTTTCATGTTTCGCCAAAAGGCGCCGTAGTATTAGTGGCCGCGAATGTATGGTTTAACGCGCGGCTCGCTTCGCGCATTAGAAATTGTAACAATACAACGATCTCTGGATCTGTAGTACCTTCGTTCTCTTCTGCGTAGTCACGCCACCAAACTTTCATATGCGGACTGAGCTTTTCTAATACCTCTCGTGCCAACACGGGATTGTGCAAATAATATCGTTTATCTATGTTTTGTAGAATACACACTGTTTCGTACGTAGACTATACTTGAGGGATTCAGCCTTGAAGGAAACACCACGAAGACTTGACTGTTTATTTTCCGTGAAACGTTACAAATAATAATTACAAACGAAGCGAAGCGAGGTGTGTCGACATATTTTTTTTTTTTTTTTTTTTTCGAACTGACCTACACTGCCAGCTTCTTAGGCTTTCACAGTTTCACCGGACTACTAAGGGGAGCGCTTAAGGCACTCACCCGATTTTATATAGACGACTAGCACAAGGGCGCACGGCACGCCTCGGCTTGGGCTGTCGTCGAAAACCCGAATCTAACTAGCTAAGCTAAACTAAGCTAAGCCTATCCGTATCATACCTGTATGGGTTCGTGAAATATACATGGTTACCAAGCATGTATGTTTCACGCTCCCGTACACGTATTTTGTATCTGTCTATCTGAGTTCTAAACTATTTCAGTTCGAAAGGGCAAAAAAACAAACAAAAATAGCCCACCACTATGTGTACCTACAAGTGAGTGTGTGTGCACGTGTGTGGGGTGATCGGTGTTATGTTGTAGACGAGTGTTTGATCGAATCGGTGTTACTCTGTTCGCGCATGCAAGCTGCTCGAGGGCTCCATACCGGAGGATCGGACCTCGGCTAGAGCAGTTGCCGAGGGAGGCCTAGGACTGTGTGCTGGGGCAAAATTCACAGCCAAACCGCGGCGGCGTGATCTGTGATTACGCGGGCGTGGGCGCGCACACGCTGTTCTACGAGTGACGAGAGGGTAATCTAAGTTACCTAACGTAATATCATCGGGAGGGTCAGTAAAAATGTAACGCGGACGTCTTTTATAACGCGGCGCGCCTGGCAGTGTATCGTAAGTCGCGGCGGATACCACTAACGGATTGGGATGATTCATGGCTCTATCGAAATAGCTAGTTGTGAGAGTTTTAACGTACTCCCAGATAGACGGCATCTCCAGGTCCCTATGGAGGTCGACTCTCCGGATGTACCACGGGGCACCGATCGCCTTTCGTAGAAAACGGTTCTGTATTTTTTGTAAAATCTTGAAGTTCGCTTTTGACATATGCGCGAAAACGGGACAGCTATACGTCAAAATCGGACGAATACACATTTTGTAAAGTGTGAGCTTATGTCTGACGGACATTTTGCTCTTAGCACATAATAACGGATGCAGACGACCCAAAACCATAGCGGCTTTGTTTCGTACTCTCACTGCATGCTGCTTAAACGTGAGGCGTCTATCTAACGTGACACCGAGATATTTGACCGTAAGGGCCCAAGGAATCTCGGTGTCATACAATTTAAGGGACTCTATATTGCTCGGACGCGGACGCTGAACCGGATCGAAAAAGATCGCAGCGCTTTTCTCGGGATTGACCTCTATACGCCAACGAAGAAACCACTCGCCGAGTTCCTCGATGGCCCTATTCATACGGATAGCTAAATGCGACGGCCGCCAATCGGAAGCGTAGATTACTGTATCATCAGCGTAACAACCTACCTCGAACCCCGGGGACCGAGGTAGGTCACTGATGAACAGGTTGAAGAGGGAGGGCGCGAGGATGGACCCCTGGGGCACTCCTGAACGTATCGGGTGGGGCTGGGATAACTCACCATCCACTCTATAGCGGAAGGTCCTATCTGTGAGAAATTCGCGGATGATGTGAACTAAACTATCCGGAATACTAGACTTGAACAGTTTGTAGACTAGCCCGTCGTGCCAGACCTTGTCGAAGGCCTTGGCGACGTCAAAGAAGACCGCTATTGTACGTTTCGGTTTAGGCTTGGCCGGACTGACCTGGGGCTGGGGGTCTGCATTAAATTTCGAGAATATGTACTCCGTGAGGCGGTGTACTTGGTTCGTGCACGAGTGTTGTGCACGGAAACCGAACTGCTCAGGCGGCAGCAGATTCAACCTTGTTATCGTGGTCTGTAGGCGGTTCAGAAGGAGCCGCTCGTATAACTTGCCTAGTGTATCCAATAAACTAATAGGGCGATAGCTAGCGGGAAGCGTAGCTTTTTTGCCGGGCTTGTGAATGCCTATCACTATGGCCTTTTTCCAGACGGCTGGAAAGTGACCCTGGGACATGGCAGCATTGAAGATGCATACCAAAAGAGCTATGATGAAGTCAGGAAGGAGCTTCAGTACCTCGTTCCTGATTCCATCGGGACCTGGGGACTTCCTAAGCTTCAGACGCTTGATAGCGGCCGTCACTTCGTCAAAAGTAACCGGGGTTAGGGTATCCGCGCGAGGAGACGCGAGAAAGCTATTTACCGCGGATTTTATCGATTCGATATGGACAGGGTCAGTGTTAGCAGTGTTTGGAGAACATTGCTCCTCTAAACTCGCGGCGAGACACTCCGCCTTGTCTGTACTATCAAACGCGGGAGGCAACCCATGACCTCTGTCTAACGGGGGCATCGATGCGCTCTGCTCTGATTTGAACTTACGCGTGAACGTCCAAAACGCCACATGGGACGGCTGGATATCCTCCAGGAGTCTGTCCCACCTGGCGCCTCGGATTTCTTGAATACGAGACCTAACTAACTTCCGTAAAGTACGTAAACGATCGCGATTATCTACAGACGGGTAAGTGTCGCAGGCTCGAGTCGCGGCGTTCTTTTCCGTGATCAACGCCCTCACGTCGTCAGGGAGTATGAAGCGGCGATCGTTCACCGCTTTGACCTCTCTCGAGGTCACCCTGACGGCGGTCTGAAGGTGTTCGACCAGGGAATCGATGGCCAGATCCGCGTCGGCTTTAGACACCAACACGTCCGGAATTCTATTCAGACTCTCCGAGGACGGATTGTCTTTTAGATAGCTACATAATTTCGTGTAATCAGCTGCGCGCACGGGCTGAAAATCTATATCGAAGTCCGATCCTAGCTGCAAGATGACGGGGCGGTGATCTGAGTCCAGTTCATGTACGACTTGTATGAGTCGCACCGGAAGCTGGACATTTTTTAAGAGGGCTACATCTAACACTGTCGGTCGACAGTGATCCTGATAGTGAGTGGGTTCCGGCGGGGCTATGACGTCAAAAGCGAGATCGCCACTTAGTTTGTCGAGTGTCGCCCCGTTGCGGGACGTACTCGAACTATTCCAAATGACGCTCCCACTGTTGAGGTCCCCGGCTATGATGACAGTGTTACTTAACGCGAACAAAGCCTCCAGGTCGGACCTGAGAAGCTCTAAACTCGGCTTTAAATATGCGGAAACTAACGTTATATCGGGGTGACCGGTCATTCCTAACCTGCACACTGACACTTCCATATTTGTGAGAGCGGGCGGGTCTATCGGCATGCAATATAAGCAACGCTTATAATAAATTAGAGTGCCACCCCCGCGGGCGACACGGTCGTTTCTAACTAAGTTATAGTTCGCGATTCGCGGATTATTCATGGTCGGCTTTAAGAGCGTTTCCTGAACTAGTAATATATCTATCTGCCTATCGCGTAAGTAGTCGGCTACTAAATCGCGTTGCGTACGGAGACTTCTCGCGTTGAAAAACGAAAGACAAAGAGCGCGTGGTTTAATTTTACTCGGCGGAGTGAATTTTATTTATTATTAGTCCCTACTTGTTCGCGAGCGAGGCGCTGAATTGTCGCGGCAATGCCTGGGAAGGCAGAGACCGCGCTAAGTAGCCCGATATCACTATTCCCGTTAACTATGTCGTTAAACGCAATGATGTCTTCGATACTATGCTCTAAGAGCACCTGGGACAGCCAGTCGATGCCCGACCGAGTAAAAGAGAAGAAATGAGATGGTTGGGCAGGTTGGGCGGGCAACGCTTTCGGAGCGACAGGCCGAGCCTGCACCTGAGGCTTGGAAGCCTGAGGTTGAGGAGGCCTGGGAGCCCAGGGGGCCACAGGGGCCCGCGCGGCACAGAAGGTGCCACGCTCGACGCCTGGACCGGCGCTGCCGGGGCACGGGAGGTGCCCGGCAGGCCCGGGAAGGCCTCCACGGACATGAGAGGTGGAGGCGGAGGACGGGCGGAGACAGCCGGAGGCCTACGGGCTTGTCTTCCTTGGCGTGGGCGTTGCGTGCGCGGTGCCCGGGGACACCCGCGATAGCTCGCAGGGTGGTGTGTCGACATAAGTTGTTCGCCTATATTTATACATAATTTCGTCCTTACAACTAGTAAGTAGTGCGCCTACTAAGGCGGCACTTGTTCGACCTTTTATTTAACTTAACTTTTACATTGATTACTGGGTTCTGTATATTTTTATAATATAATTCACACTTATTACATATACACAAGCAAAACATTGAATATACAGAAGATATACACAAGCAAAACATTGAATATACAGAAGATATTACAAAGTAAGAGAAATATTATAAAACGAGAAGGGTATTTACAATATATAAATAATTGTACTGGATCATTTGTCCTCAACAGTCTCCCCCCGGCGTAGACTCTCGAGCCCCTCTTCTCCAGGGAGGACAATGAGCCTCCTTACGGGTCTTCGAAAAATACCTCCCCGTGTCCGCACGTCCGCGCTCCGCACGACTCCGTCCGGACCTACATAAATTTTCTCTATTTTGCCTTTTGGCCATACATTATGCGGTAGCAAACCGTCCGCGATGACTACTAAATCTCCTATCTTAACTTGTTCGTTATTACGAGATCTAACTTCACCCCGCGGTGTTAACGTCGGTAAGTACTCCCGCATCCATCGCGACCAGAACATGGTGGCTAGCGCTTGTACCGCCCTCCACGTTTTCCTATCAGCCGCCTGGCACTCCCCTACGTAGGGTACCCCGGTGGCCGAGCCGATAAGAAAATGATTAGGTGTTAGCGCCTCCGCGTCGTCGGGTTCTGATGCTACGTAAGTGAGTAGACGTGAATTCACCGTATGCTCGATTTCCGTGAGCGCTGTCGCCAAAACCTCTTCACGGGGTGCTCGTTCGTTGAGAGTGACGGCGAGGGCGGTCTTTACACTGCGAATTAACCGCTCCCATGCTCCCCCTTGGTTCGGCGCGCCCGGGTCAGTGAACTTCCACTCGGTTTGTTTCGTCAATACATAATTTTTTAACTCCGGTAGCCATTCTTTGTAAGCTAGGTCAAGTTCGATAGACGCTCCGCGAAAGTTCGTTCCATTGTCGGACCATATTGTTTCCGGCCAACCGCGTCGGGCCGCCATACGTCGTATTGCCATTATCGCGGAATCCGTCCCTAAACTAGCTACTATCTCTATATGAATCGCTCGAGTTACTAAGCATGTAAACAGCATGCCCCATCGTTTTTCACGTCGCCTACCTATGGTCACTGTCATAGGACCGTAACAGTCGATACCGCAACTCGAAAACGGCCTAGTGTATGCGTTTAAACGTTCATACGGTAAATTTCCCTTAACCGGTACTACGGGAACTGATTTTCTTAACTTACACAGCCCGCACCCGCGTAGCGCCTTTTTTACCGCCGGTCGTAAACGTATCACCCAATATTGCTGCCGTATTTGATTTACGATATGCTCGCGTCCCGAGTGATGGCTAGTTACGTGAATGTTGCGAATAATTAGTTGCGTCAGATGCTGTGCACCATCCAATACAGGTGGCTCTTTCATCGTTAATGGCACTGAAGCAGCGTTTATTCGCCCGTTTAATCGAATAATTCCGTCGGCTCCATACTTCGGATCTAACTTATAGAGTCGACTCGTTCTAGCGACGTTTTTTCCCGCAGACAATTTTGCTATCTCGTCGGGAAAACTGTCCCTTTGTGATAATCGAATCAGAATGACTTCAGCCCTTTTCATATGCGTCACGTTTATATTATCGGCGCGCTTCCTACACTTATCCAAGAATGCTAATACATACGCGATCGTTCGTTTCGCACGTTCATAGGACGAGAATCGTTCTAACTCGACTATCGGAGTGTCACACGTCGTCGTGTGCGCCACTAAGACATCCTCTTCGTCCTCAGATCTTACATGTAGTGTTTCGATGGGCCATCGATCCTCGGCATCGTACAGGAACGCGGGACCAACGAACCACCGGTTGTCACTCCTCAGGCGAGTGTTTCCTGACCGAGTGGAGTCGTCAGCCACGTTCTGCGCTGTCGGCACCCATCGCCACTGTTCGACTTCAGTTATCTCTGCTATCTCACCTAGCCTATGCGCGATGTAGGGAGTGTACCGCACTGAGTCGTTTCTTATCCAATGCAAGACCGTCTTGGAATCGCTCCAGAAAATGACTTCTTTAGTTTCTTCGTTCTCTTTTAATATTTCCGCAGCTAGTCGCGCGCCTATAAGAGCAGCCTGCAGCTCCATCCTCGGGATGCTCTGCGCCTTCATGGGTGCTACTTTTGCCTTTGCCGCGACCAGTGTTACGGTTGGTTATATTATTTTCGTTTGTGAAACGCCAATACGCTGCTGCCGCGTATGCCTCCTCGCTGGCGTCACAAAATACGTGTAGCTGCCTCGTTATATCCTGGCTACACTCCTTGTTGTATACGCGAGGCAATCGTAGCTCGCTTATGTATTTTAGGTCGGACTGCCATTCGTCGAAAACGGTTGCTTCTTCCATAGGTAACGGTTCGTCCCATCCAACATCCTGCCTCCATAATCCCTGCAGCATGATTTTAGCCGTGATAGTGTACGGGCTGATTAATCCTAAGGGATCGAAGATGGACATCACCGCACTTAGAGCTTCCCGTTTCGTAGGCGACCTCCTATTACATTTGACTTCTTCCGGAACACGATGCCTGGTGGTGTTAAACGCTAACTCGTCGGTCTGCGGTAGCCATAATACCCCCAACGTTTTCCCGAACTGGGTAGCGCTAGCACCTAGCTCCTTTGGCGTTCGTGTCCTGTCCTCGGTCGGTATATCATGTAGTAAGCTTACGCGATTCGAACTCCATCCCGCGAGCTCGAACCCTGCTTTACTATGCACGTCACATACTTCCCTTATGGCGCGAGAAGCTTCCTCCATATTGTTGAAGCTTTCCACCCAATCATCCATGTAGTGATTCCGAACTATTGCGCGATACGCGAGCGGGTGAGTCTCCCTGTGTCCTTCTGCGTTCCGGTTCCTCACGCTGTGTGCGAGAAACGGTGAACTCCGTGCTCCAAATATCATAGACGTCATCACGTATTTATCGGGTGGCGCCGTCCTGTTGTCTCCTCGCCATAGGAAATGTTGTGCGGCGCGATCCTCCTTCCGTATTTTGACTTGAAGGAACATCTCGCGAATATCCGCGGTTACGGCGATAGGTTTCTCCCGGAATCTAAATAACACGCCTTGTAACGATCGGAGCAAGTCAGGTCCGTCCAGCAACCAATCATTTAGTGACGTTCCATTCGCCCTTGCTGCCGCGTCGAACACCATCCTTATTTTGCCCGGCTTATTTGGATTCACCACCGCGAAGTGCGGGAGGTACCAGGTGTGCGGGCTCTCGTTGTGGTTGGAGTCACACTTCGTTGCATAACCCCTTTGAACGAGCTGTTCAACTTGCGCTGTGTACGCTATTTTAAAATCCGGTGACCCATCCATCTTTCTCTCTATGGTTCGTAGCCTTTTTAATGCCATGTAACTCGGTGGCATGACAACATTATCCGTCGTCCATGGCAGACCTACTTCGAAACGCCCGTCGACTCTCTGTACGGTACGCTCGAAGATATCCTTGGCCCGTTCCTCCCGAGCATTAGGCTTCCGTATTTTCGATATGCCCAATGAGTCGATATCGAAATGCGATTGGACGAGAGCGCTCAACTCGTCATCTCTTTCGCACATATTTTCTGTGTATGTTCGTACGTGTAACACGGATTCGCTATCACGTGTTATAGAACTTTTAGGCATCTTCCCGTGTAACACCCATCCTAGCTGTGTTAGTGACGCGGCCGGTTCGTTGCGTCTTCGCGACAACAAACGTCGTGTCACAATGAGATGCCAGTTGTCCGCTCCAATGAGAATGCGTGGTCTGACATTTGAGTAACATAAACTCTTCACACATACTCCCTTGAGATACGGACGTTTACATAATTCCGGTTTTATTGTTTGTTTACCTAGGACAAGATTTTGGACCGTACGCGCTTTGATTTTGTGGCACTCCAATTGACCTTCTCCTTTTATCTCAAGGTCGACCTCTTGACTATCAGCTTCGCACTGAACCGACGTGACCCCCTGAATGTTCAACGATCGAGTCGGACCATGTGCACCGACCATTCGGGCGATCTCTTCGTCGATGAGGGTGATTGTGGATCCTTCATCCAATAACGCGTATGTCTTAAATGTATCTCCATCCTTTTTGGTAATATGTACCGGACACACCTTTAGCAGCACTTGCTCGCTATTCCCGAGTTGGTGTGCCGATGCCGCTATAACATTATCTTCTTTAGGCGGTAAATGTAATAAGGCGTGATGCGGTTGTCTACATTCATTCGTGCCGCATTTTCTCGCCTTACAGCCCATCCACCTGTGTTTGCTATCTAAACAGAGAAAGCAGACTTGCGTTTCTTTCGCCCATTTCCACCTCTCTGCGACAGCCATGTTGTTCAGTGTAGTACATCGCGACGTCTTGTGCTCGCCTCCGCAACAGTAACACGTGACCTTTTTCGAGGCATCTTCAGTCGTGTTATACACCCTTTTCGCGTGGCGATATCGCTCGCTCATATTATTTGGTGGCGCTGCGGGCTTAGCGGCACTGTTGCGTACTAACATTGAATCCGAAGTAGAGTACGCGTGACGGACGGCTCGATCGGCTTCTCTCATTAAAAACCGAGACAACGTGACGATCTCCGGTTCCTGCCGACTCCCGAACTCTTCGGCGTAATCACACCACTTCGATTTTAAATGCGGGCTTAACCTCTCTGTTATTTGCCGCACTAACATAGGGTTTTGTAAATATCCTCTTTCATCAATAGCAGTTATAACCGCGACGATATTTTGTACCTTTACTGCGAAGTTATTTAATTCTCCTGCTGTAGTACCCATACGTGGTAACCGTTTGATTTCTTCCATTGCGTGGTCGATAATCACTTCCGGTCGTCCGTAACACTGCTCCAATGTGGTTATGATGACGTCCGGGTTATCCGCTGTGTAGAGAAGCGCTAAAACAGACTGTCTAGCGTCACCCTTTAGACACGTCCTCAGGCGAATCATGTTCTCTATCGCCGAATATTTAAAAATATTCGTAGATTCCCTGTACGCGGCTTTAAAAGGCAGCCAGTCTGTGATCGACCCCGTGAATGTCGGCAAGTCCTGAATATGTCTAGGCGATGACCTCGATCCGGCCATCCGCTCCAGAGCATCTGCCAACCTGTCGATTCCTCTATCCCGGGACCGGTTTGGTGTAGTCGATCTCTGTCGATGACGTATCGCTTCTTCGTATGTGACATTCGGTGTCACAGGCGGTCGTGATATCCTGACCTCCGTTGATTGTTGTTCCGCTAGTAGTGGTGGTGATGTGTGCCTTTGTTCACGGTCACACTCCCCCCGTACCGGGATATGCGTCTTCTGTAACCAATCGCTCACCCGACGGTTCGTGTCGGTAGGTTCTTCAGCACACAAGCTCTCCCGATCGGTTTCCTCGCGGATTGTAGCGACGTCTGCAGCTAGCCTCCTTTTAATGAGCATCGTTTGTAACTGCAACTCTTGACGCCGTATTTCGACGAGCTGTTCTTCGGCCTCCAGCTCGGCCTGCCTAATCCTAGCTACGGCGCTAGCGGTGGACCGGTGCGAGCGTACGGACGGTGCTCGCGATCCCCTGGCCTCGGTGGCCGCGGCGAGGATCATGGCGTTACGCGACGTTAACGTCTCGGTCGTGACGGTATCGTTCGCGACGGTACGCGTAATCGCGTGTGCGGACGGGGACGCGGGGGGTTCTTCCAATACCCGTGTCTTCTCCTCGGCCGCTTGGCTTCTCGTAGTCGGCATCTTCAGCACTTGCCAGCTCCTACAAGCCCTAATAGCCCTAACAGTCCCTATCAGTCCCTAACAATCCTTCGGGAGGGCCCACTCGTGGGATATGCTCCCTCAGGGATGGACAGCAGGATAGGGTAGGGTGGGAACTACTCGAAAGAGGAGTGAGATCACTACGAGGTGCTCAGGCGTCGGCTGGAATGTCCGACTCCGTCAGCAGTGCCTACAGTCCGGCCCTCGTACCAATAACACTCTTATCGACGTAGTAACGATTGACATTCGTACCCAATACTCAGGCCGTTTGGCACCGTGAGGTGGCCCAAGTATGGGTTGTAGCTGCTCGCCGCACCGCTCGGCGATTTTCACCCGACGAGACGCTCAGGCTCGTCGCACCGTTCGGTGTTTTTCTCACGGCGACACGCAGCTGTAGCACAGGCTCGTCGCACCGTTCGGTGTTTTTCCCACGACGACACTGCAGCTCAGGCTCGTCGCATCATTCGGTGTTTTTCTCCCGACGATACTGCAGCTCAGGCCCGTCGCACCGTTCGGTGATTTTCTCCCGACGAATTGTGCTGGTACGATCCTCCTGACGATGATTCGTTCTTCACCGCTGATCGTACGAAGTGACGACGCTCGTTCGATGGTTTGTGAATTATATCACGTTTTTCGCTTCCTTCCTTTTTGTTGTTGCACTGGCGTGAATCCGGCTCGAAGGACCAAGAACTTGTTTCGTACGTAGACTATACTTGAGGGATTCAGCCTTGAAGGAAACACCACGAAGACTTGACTGTTTATTTTCCGTGAAACGTTACAAATAATAATTACAAACGAAGCGAAGCGAGGTGTGTCGACATATTTTTTTTTTTTTTTTTTTTTTTTCGAACTGACCTACACTGCCAGCTTCTTAGGCTTTCACAGTTTCACCGGACTACTAAGGGGAGCGCTTAAGGCACTCACCCGATTTTATATAGACGACTAGCACAAGGGCGCACGGCACGCCTCGGCTTGGGCTGTCGTCGAAAACCCGAATCTAACTAGCTAAGCTAAACTAAGCTAAGCCTATCCGTATCATACCTGTATGGGTTCGTGAAATATACATGGTTACCAAGCATGTATGTTTCACGATCCCGTACACGTATTTTGTATCTGTCTATCTGAGTTCTAAACTATTTCAGTTCGAAAGGGCAAAAAAACAAACAAAAATAGCCCACCACTATGTGTACCTACAAGTGAGTGTGTGTGCACGTGTGTGGGGTGATCGGTGTTATGTTGTAGACGAGTGTTTGATCAAATCGGTGTTACTCTGTTCGCGCATGCAAGCTGCTCGAGGGCTCCATACCGGAGGATCGGACCTCGGCTAGAGCAGTTGCCGAGGGAGGCCTAGGATTGTGTGCTGGGGCAAAATTCACAGCCAAACCGCGGCGGCGTGATCTGTGATTACGCGGGCGTGGGCGCGCACACGCTGTTCTTCGAGTGACGAGAGGGTAATCTAAGTTACCTAACGTAATATCATCGGGGGGGTCGGTAAAAATGTAACGCGGACGTCTTTTATAACGCGGCGCGCCTGGCAGTGTATCGTAAGTCGCGGCGGATACCACTAACGGATTGGGATGATTCATGGCTCTATCGAAATAACTAGTTGTGAGAGTTTTAACGTACTCCCAGATAGACGGCATCTCCAGGTCCCTATGGAGGTCGACTCTCCGGATGTACCACGGGGCACCGATCGCCTTTCGTAGAAAACGGTTCTGTATTTTTTGTAAAATCTTAAAGTTCGCTTTTGACATATGCGCGAAAACGGGACAGCTATATGTCAAAATCGGACGAATACACATTTTGTAGAGTGTGAGCTTGTGTCTGACGGACATTTTGCTCTTAGCACATAATAACGGATGCAGACGACCCAAAACCATAGCGGCTTTGTTTCGTACTCTCACTGCATGCTGCTTAAACGTGAGGCGTCTATCTAACGTGACACCGAGATATTTGACCGTAAGGGCCCAAGGAATCTCGGTGTCATACAATTTAAGGGACTCTATATTGCTCGGACGCGGACGCTGAACCGGATCGAAAAAGATCGCAGCGCTTTTCTCGGGATTGACCTCTATACGCCATCGAAGAAACCATTCGCCGAGTTCCTCGATGGCCCTATTCATACGGATAGCTAAATGCGACGGCCGCCAATCGGAAGCGTAGATTACTGTATCATCAGCGTAACAACCTACTTCGAACCCCGGGGACCGAGGTAGGTCACTGATGAACAGGTTGAAGAGGGAGGGCGCGAGGATGGACCCCTGGGGCACTCCTGAACGTATCGGGTGGGGCTGGGATAACTCACCATCCACTCTATAGCGGAAGGTCCTATCTGTGAGAAATTCGCGGATGATGTGAACTAAACTATCCGGAATACTAGACTTGAACAGTTTGTAGACTAGCCCGTCGTGCCAGACCTTGTCGAAGGCCTTGGCGACGTCAAAGAAGACCGCTATTGTACGTTTCGGTTTAGGCTTGGCCGGACTGACCTGGGGCTGGGGGTCTGCATTAAATTTCGAGAATATGTACTCCGTGAGGCGGTGTACTTGGTTCGTGCACGAGTGTTGTGCACGGAAACCGAACTGCTCAGGCGGCAGCAGATTCAACCTTGTTATCGTGGTCTGTAGGCGGTTCAGAAGGAGCCGCTCGTATAACTTGCCTAGTGTATCCAATAAACTGATAGGGCGATAGCTAGCGGGAAGCGTAGCTTTTTTGCCGGGCTTGTGAATGCCTATCACTATGGCCTTTTTCCAGACGGCTGGAAAGTGACCCTGGGACATGGCAGCATTGAAGATGCATACCAAAAGAGCTATGATGAAGTCAGGAAGGAGCTTCAGTACCTCGTTCCTGATTCCATCGGGACCTGGGGACTTCCTAAGCTTTAGACGCTTGATAGCGGCCGTCACTTCGTCAAAAGTAACCGGGGTTAGGGTATCCGCGCGAGGAGACGCGAGAAAGCTATCTACCGCGGATTTTATCGATTCGATATGGACAGGGTCAGTGTTAGCAGTGTTTGGAGAACATTGCTCCTCTAAACTCGCGGCGAGACACTCCGCCTTGTCTGTACTATCAAACGCGGGAGGCAACCCATGACCTCTGTCTAACGGGGGCATCGATGCGCTCTGCTCTGATTTGAACTTACGCGTGAACGTCCAAAACGCCACATGGGACGGCTGGATATCCTCCAGGAGTCTGTCCCACCTGGCGCCTCGGATTTCTTGAATACGAGACCTAACTAACTTCCGTAAAGTACGTAAACGATCGCGATTATCTACAGACGGGTAAGTGTCGCAGGCTCGAGTCGCGGCGTTCTTTTCCGTGATCAACGCCCTCACGTCGTCAGGGAGTATGAAGCGGCGATCGTTCACCGCTTTGACCTCTCTCGAGGTCACCCTGACGGCGGTCTGAAGGTGTTCGACCAGGGAATCGATGGCCAGATCCGCGTCGGCTTTAGACACCAACACGTCCGGAATTCTATTCAGACTCTCCGAGGACGGATTGTCTTTTAGATAGCTACATAATTTCGTGTAATCAGCTGCGCGCACGGGCTGAAAATCTATATCGAAGTCCGATCCTAGCTGCAAGATGACGGGGCGGTGATCTGAGTCCAGTTCATGTACGACTTGTATGAGTCGCACCGGAAGCTGGACATTTTTTAAGAGGGCTACATCTAACACTGTCGGTCGACAGTGATCCTGATAGTGAGTGGGTTCCGGCGGGGCTATGACGTCAAAAGCGAGATCGCCACTTAGTTTGTCGAGTGTCGCCCCGTTGCGGGAAGTACTCGAACTGTTCCAAATGACGCTCCCACTGTTGAGGTCCCCGGCTATAATAACAGTGTTACTTAACGCGAACAAAGCCTCCAGGTCGGACCTGAGAAGCTCTAAACTCGGCTTTAAATATGCGGAAACTAACGTTATATCGGGGTGACCGGTCATTCCTAACCTGCACACTGACACTTCCATATTTGTGAGAACGGGCGGGTCTATCGGCATGCAATATAAGCAACGCTTATAATAAATTAGAGTGCCACCCCCGCGGGCGACACGGTCGTTTCTAACTAAGTTATAGTTCGCGATTCGCGGATTATTCATGTTCGGCTTTAAGAGCGTTTCCTGAACTAATAATATATCTATCTGCCTATCGCGTAAGTAGTCGGCTACTAAATCGCGTTGCGTGCGGAGACTTCTCGCGTTGAAAAACGAAAGACAAAGAGCGCGTGGTTTAATTTTACTCGGCGGAGTGAATTTTATTTATTATTAGTCCCTACTGGTTCGCGAGCGAGGCGCTGAATAGTCGCGGCAATGCCTGGGAAGGCAGAGACCGCGTTGAGAAGGCCTATATCACTATTCCCGTTCACTATCGTGTTGAACGCGATGATATCTTCGATGCTGTGCTCAGCGAGCACCTGAGACAGCCAGTCGATGCCCGACCGAGTGGAGGAGAAGAAATGAGATGGTTGGACAGGTTGGGCGGGCAACGCTTTTGGAGCGACAGGCCGAGCCTGCACCTGAGGCTTGGAAGCCTGAGGTTGAGGAGGCCTGGGAGCCCAGGGGGCCACAGGGGCCCGCCAGGACTGGGGGGCGCGCGGCACAGAAGGTGCCACGCTCGACGCCTGGACCGGCGCTGCCGGGGCACGGGAGGTGCCCGGCAGGCCCGGGAAGGCCTCCACGGACATGAGAGGTGGAGGCGGAGGACGGGCGGAGACAGCCGGAGGCCTACGGGCTTGTCTGCCTTGGCGTGGGCGTTGCGTGCGTGGTGCACGGGGACACCCGCGATAGCTCGCAGGGTGACCCGCATTGCCGCACAGAACGCAGCTAGGAGGCTCGGGAGTGCGTGCGCACTCCTTCGTGGAGTGGTCACCCAGGCACTTGACGCACCTGGGGCGCAGATGACATCCGCGGGCGGAATGGCCATAACTCTGGCAGTTATGGCACTGCGACGGGGCTTGGGACTTTCGTGGCGGCTCCACGGAGATGCCGGTGAGGCCACAGATGGAGGTCAGAGTGAAGATGGCCTTCCCTTCCAGGGAACGGTCAAGGATGACCAGGGCCATAGGGTATGGGGCTTTGGTGCGGGGGTGGTACATGCGATGTACTTCACGCACTGGGAAGTTTTGCTCCTTAAGGGAGCAGGATATGTCCTCGGTGGATAGCTCCACCGGGACGCGCCTGAGAACGGCGCGAAGGAGGCGCTCCTCTTCGAGCGCGTGGGTGTAATAGGCCAGCTTCCTCTCTCGGAGAAGAGAGGTCAGCTGGCGATGGTCAGTGGAGGTGGGAACCTTCACCTGAATCCCTTGCGAGATGTTTAGGGCTGAGGTGTAATGAATCGAGGACTCATTCATCTTTGTGGAGATCGCGAGCCAGGAGGACTTATCCTGGATCACGACCGGAGGAGGGGTGCGGGGCTTCTTAGCCGCAGCTACGGAACCCGTAGCTTTGGCTGGTGAGGGGGCGGGGCTTACGTTGCCCGAGCGAGGCGATCGACTGGCTCTTTTTCGCGGGCACCCGGGCGCCATCTACTCTAAGAGTTTTCAGAGCCGGGTGTCCGGAACCCGACTCTGAATCTGATGCGCGCGACGCGGCGGGAATCGGCGGCGTGCGGGCGCGTTTCCTATTAACGACGGTGAAGCCGTCGTTTGGGGGCGCGGTTAAACTATCCAGCTCCATATCGGAGCCAGCGTCCGAGCTGGAGCTGGGGATCGGTGCGACCAGGCTGATCCGGTCTAGGACGTTCTCAGGAGAGCGCGGAGAATCTAAGGCGGCAAATGAGTTCGCGGTCGCCACGCGGGGCGTAACTACCTCGACTTCCGGTTCGGAGAGCCATTGCGGAGCATTCTTCTCGACGCGCCTAACGATACCTTCTATATATCTAAGCCGTTCTTCAGTAATTACGACCAACCCGGGTCCTACAAGGGGGGCGGGGGAAGCCATATCAACCTCCCTGCCTGAGGGGCAGGGGGGCGCGCCAACGGAAAACTACGGGACTATCCCGAGTCCGGACCAAGAGAGCTGTGGGCGATGTGCAATGCCGCACAGAAGAACCTACAAGGCCTAGGGGGAGGTCCCTGACACTTCTTTCTTCTCTTCTCTCTTCAGACGCTCTGCAACGAAGTTTCTTCGCAGTCACGACGCGTACCGAAAGGTACGGTTTAAACACCGAAGTGTACAACACTCAGTGTGCCAGGTGACGCTCACTGAGTGTGCGTTCTGAAAAGAACGTATCGACCGAAACCTCGGCCGATTGATTGACTTTCTGTAGACGTGTCTATCTACAGCACAAACTAACTACAGATGACGCCGACAACAGCGCTGCACGGCAAACCGGAATCTGTAAGAAGCACAGTTAGTATAACAAACAGACTCACTGCTATCTCGCTCGCACGATGATCGCAAAAAATATCCAAAGAGCTATGGTAAAGCACGTGTGCACTCTACCACGGCTCAATCGGGACTCAAACCTCCTCAAAAAACGTGTGTCGACATAAGTTGTTCGCCTATATTTATACATAATTTCGTCCTTACAACTAGTAAGTAGTGCGCCTACTAAGGCGGCACTTGTTCGACCTTTTATTTAACTTAACTTTTACATTGATTACTGGGTTCTGTATATTTTTATAATATAATTCACACTTATTACATATACACAAGCAAAACATTGAATATACAGAAGATATTACAAAGTAAGAGAAATATTATAAAACGAGAAGGGTATTTACAATATATAAATAATTGTACTGGATCATTTGTCCTCAACACACACTATGTTCTATAGTTTCACTGCGAATACGTTCAATTCGCTTGCGGTCGTTCCAGGTCATGGTAACCTTCTCATATCTTCAAATGCTTTATCAATGATGACTTCTGGTCTGCTGAAACACTGCTCTACCTCTCTCTCTACACTGCTTACCGCAATATGTTATAGTGCCGACACCGTGTCGCGGGCGTCTCCTCGTAAGCTGTTACGTAGTCGCGCTATATATTCGACCGGCGTAAGTGGATATAGCTGTGTAGAGTCTCGCATCGCCGCTTTGAATGGTAGCCACTTATTGATAGCTCCGGCGAACGTCACTAGGTCGATGGCTTGTCATGGTGTCGGCTGTGTACGCCTCATATTTACTGCGGCAAGTTGTTTAATGTCGCTACTCTTCGACGGTGATAGCGAACGGGCACGTCGTTCTGGGCTGCGATCGCTTTGTTCCACGTCGATACGTTTGCACGGTGCTTGCTCCCCCCGTGTTACATCGGATTGCGAGCGAAGCCAGTCATCCACATGATAAATTCGTTCTTCTGACTCCTCGTTCAGTTGCTTGCGTTCATTCTCTGTTTCATCGCGTATCAATGTCAGCTTTACGGCGAGTCGATTTCTAATCAACTCGGCCTCTATGCGTAGTTGTTCTGGCCCTATATTGGCTAATTTTTCTTCAGCTTCTAGCTTGACGAGGCGTGATTGCATGTTCGTGTTCATCGTCGATCGTTTTGAGTGTGACGGTAAAAACGTTAATATATGTGAGGTGGTTGTAAATCAACTCTATCCGCAACTTTGATTATTTCGTTCTATTTATACAACATAAGTTGTATAGTACAAATGTTGTTGTGGCAAGTTGACTCGTCGCTCGTACAGTCCTTTGCCGTAGGTATTACTGTGGGTTTTTATTGCCGCGTATCTCTTATCTTACACCTCCCGAATTATTTATCACTATTTCGTGTGTTTGTACTGATCAGACGTTAGTCAATCTCTGTCCGTTCTGATCAAACGCTATACAGTCTCTGTTCATTATGATTAGACGCTATACAGTCTCTGTCTCTCTTTCCCGTTTGTATTCCTTATTTAAATGCCTCGCACCTGCGATCCGTTAGCGAGCGCACTCCGCGTGTGTGGCCTCATCACATATTATTCGTTAAAACAACGCGCGACGATACCTCCTCGGGAGGCTGAGTCTCGTTCGAGCAGCGGTCGAGTGCACACGTGCGCTCGCTCGCAGCTCTGACCGTCCGTTCGGTTCGCCGCGCTCGGCTATCTTCGGTCATTTCCGGCTCGCCGCGCTCGCCTACCTGCGCTACCTGCGCACCAGATGTTGGCATTCCAACGATTTCGTCGCTGCCCGACCCGCATTGTTGCCGAGTGAGTCATCGCCGGTGCTATTGTACTCGAGCTTGTGAAATTCGAAGAAAGAAAACATCTGCTGCGAAGCCGCACTTTAGTGTGTTTACTCGGCTATTGTCAATCAACACGCTCTTTTCAGAGCGACGGTGCACCTCCTTTAGTGTACCACATAAACCGCACTTTTCGGTGCGAAGCCGTACACACTGTGCAGTGCGTCGTTTCGCCGTGCTACGCGTCGTGCTTCGTGCTGCGCTTCGAGAGTCGTGCAGCGCGTCGTGTGCCGTGCAGAGCGTCGTTCTTCGCGCCGCGCCGTGTGCAGATACGAAGAGAGAAGATTTCGCGTCGCGTCTCCCTTTGGCCCGGACACGGATTGTCCGTTAGATTCGAATTAGGCGCACCCCCCTGCCCCTCAGGCAGGGAGGTTAGTCATGTCCACCCCCGCGATCCCGCCGCCCCTTCAGGCCCCTAAGGCCCTAGATGATACCGTCCAACTCGAGGACCTCATTAGATTTCATATGTTCGCGCGTCAGCAAAATCCGTTGTTAGTATCGGAATTCGATAGGCTCCGACGCACTTACGCGCGTAACGGGTATAAAAGTGAGTTCGGAGTCCCGCGTTGTTTCCGCGACGACCCGTTCGCGCCGTCCGACTGCGACTCTGACGATGACTCCGACATGGAGCTCGACGCGCCTCGCGCGGCCGCACCCGCGCCCGCGACTTCGCCCGCGCCCGCGACTTCGTCCGCGCCCGCGCCATCGTCCGCTGATAATGACGGTTTCACAACCGTCACGCGCCGCGGTAAACGCCCACGCGCCGCGATTCAGACAGATAGCGACTCTGCTGCGGGACGTCCGATCCCAAAGCAGCCCAATATAGGTGGCGCTCGGGTGCCCCGAGCCTCTCCCACGCCCTCTGCCGCGATTTCGGCTGAAGCTCCGGCTGCGGAACCCGCGGTCGCGGCTAAGAAGCCACGCCCACCGCCTCCCGTCACCTTCCGTGACAAAGCCCGCTGGGTAGATGTTTCTAACGACCTTAAGTCGAAAGAAATCGTCTACCAATCCGCCGTCAACACTGTTGCCGGCATTTCTATTCGTGTGTCGACCCCCGATGAGCATCGCAAGCTCACGAGATACTTCAGGGAGCATCAGCTCCCTTTCTTTACTTACGCTCTCGAGGAAGAGCGTCTCCTCCGTGTCGTCATTCGAGGAGTTCCTTCTGAACTCACCGAATACGACATCTCCGATTGCCTGAACGGTCAGGACTTCCCGGTCCGGAGCGTGCAGCGCATGCGCCACCCCCGCACGAAGGCCCCCTTCAACTTGGTGATGGTCACACTGGACCGCACCTCGGAAGGCAAGGCTATTTTCAGCCTCAATTCGGTTTGCGGCCTGTCCCCAGTCTTCGTCGAGCCTCCTCGCAAGTCCCAGATACCCTCGCAGTGTCACAACTGCCAGGTGTACGGCCATTCCGCCCGACACTGCCACCTGCGTCCCAGGTGTGTGAAGTGTCTCGGGGATCACTCCACTAGGGAGTGCCCCCGCACTCCCGAATCCATCGAGCCTCCGAGCTGCGTCCTCTGTGAGCAAACGGGTCATACCGCGAATTATCGCGGGTGTCCCCGTGCGCCTCGCTCGACCCGTCCCCGCCGCGGCGGTCGTGCGACCCGGTCCAGGGCGCACGGCCCGCCGGCTCGGACGAAGCGGCCTCCGCCTCCGCCCATACAAAGCCAGAAGGCTTTCCCCGACCTGCCGGGCACCTCCAGTGCGCCGGCATCATCCGCTCCTGCGCCGAGCGCGCTCTCCTGGCGCGTAAGGCCTTCCCCGCCAGCTCCCTCGGCTCCTCAAGCCAAGCCCCAGCCTCAAAAGGCTCTGTCCACTCCTGCGCCACCTATCGCGGCTTCAGTATCGACCTCCGGTATAGACTGGATAGCTCGTCTTCTTTTGGTACACGATGTACAAGAGATAATCGCATTTAACGCGTTAGTTAATAGTACGTCTGAGCTCGGGCTCTTAAACGCTATCTCCGCTTTCCCGGCCGTCGCGACCACGGTACAACAATTAACCCGCGCCGCGCATAAATAAATTCGCGTAAATCAAAAGATCAGTTCGAACCCGCGTGTTCATATACAATAGACCGATACATTAGGATTTGTTACGTAATTATTTAGTTAAATCGGCACCGTGCCATTGTACTTTATTTTTTAGCTCGATCCCCTCTGAAAAGACGCGTGTTTGCGCCCACGCCCGCGACTCTCTCTGTTCACGCCGCCGTGAGCGGGGGGTGAAGATTCGATCCCGCACACTCGTCGCGATTTTTCTTGTAACAGCTCGAGCCTAGGTAGTCCCACGGTGTGGAGCCCTCGAGTATATTACTCGCACGAATACAGTGGTTACACATGTTCTACACTTACACGATCACCCCACACTCTTGCACACCTAGGCACTCAGTGGTGGGCTGTTTTTTTGCCCTTTTCGGACTGAAATAGGTCACATAACACAGTAGTCAGATACCAAATACACATATACACTCGTGAAACATGCATGGTCACACATGCATTTTTCACGAATTCATATATGTGTATTGGATGGATAGATAGCTTAGCTAGCTTAGTTAGGTCGGGAATCCGGCGACAGCTCAAGCCGAGGTGCACCGAGTGCCCTTGAGATGTTTCGCCTAAAAATCAATCGGGTGAGTGCCCTAAGCGCTCCCCTTAGTAGTCCGGTGAAACTGTAACAGCTCAGGCTAACAGTGTAGGTCAGTTCGAAAAAAAAAAAAAAAAAAAAAAAAAAAAAAACCTCCTCGGGAGTGCTCGTGAGAATACTTTTAATGAATGGACCCAATGATTCCATTGTCCATTTCGTTTTCTACGTATAACACCATTTTGTGTAATGTATATTTATGACATCTTGTGCAACAAAACTCATCCCTAACAAATTACGTGTTTTGTCTATTGTTCTTACAATCAATCATTGTGAGTTTCTAAGTACTCGGTAATAACAAAAACCTTAACCGTAATATATTATCAATATCTGACAATTTGTGAAACTATCATATAAATATAAATGTCCCGCACAAGGCTCGCTGTTCGTAACAATATACGTATCTGCACCTGTGTAAATATACTGTAAATTATACATTACTTTCTGTATTCTTTACTAATATTATATACTAGCTATGCCCGGGACTATATTCGCTTGGAATTTCAATTTTAAACATAGTGATTAATAAAATCATAGATAAATAGGCATATCAAAAATCGACATCGATAATTTAACTGGACTCATTTAAATTTTTAGCCATTTTGTTCTTCGAGGCGTGGTATGGCACTACAATGTTTAGTCGTTGCTCATACTGTGAATGTATAATTCTGACTTACAATACACTGTGTCTCACTTAAAACAACACTCAGCTTTGTCAAAATCTGTTCAGCAGCTTTTGCGTAAATTGCTTCTTTTTTGTGTTTTCTTATAAGTAAAATAAACATATATACGAATGTGATATATATGTTATAGCGCTGTATAATGTAACACCATACCAAATTTCGTAAAAAACCATTCAGTAGTTTTTGCGTGATGCGCGTACAAATGATAGACAGACAGAGAGAAAGACAACAAACAATAGAAATGTCTTCTGCCATTGATTCCCAGACCTCCGGAGTATTTTTTCTTAAATATATTTAATGTCCATATTTCGTCATGTTAGCCTTTTATTATATGTATAGATGTGAAAAGGAATTTGTTTGTTACACTTTCATGTTTTAAATACTTAACCGATCATTATGAAATTGGCAGAGGCACAGAAAAAGACATGAAGTAACTTTCATCCAGAAAAAATGTACTGATCCCGAGGGAGAGATCAATTCTACAGAAGCTAGTTTACTATAAGTCTGCACTAATTGTGGCTGCGGTACATTACGTTTTACTCGGTATGCGTAGACATTTTATAACGGAAAGTATAAAAAATAAAACAATAAGCGGAATAGAAATTGTTCTATGTAGATTACCGGCTATGCCCCTGAGCTCGAAAGCGTTCGCTTATTGTTTTATTTTTCCATTACCACAGAGGCTTACGCGAGACACTAGATTTCGTTAGTATATACTAACGATAGGGTACTGCAGGAAACGCAAATGAAATCTGGTGTCTCGCGTAACCCTCTGTGGTAATGGAATGTGGAGATCACAGCTCTATCTTAGCGCGTTTATTTCTCAATCGACTGTAAATTTTGCGAGAATGAAACTTCGAATTGTCCTGTACATACGAACTACGTCGCTGGCGCAATTACTCCGTCTGAGTGTTAAATAACAGACTTTTAAAAACACAAGTTTTATTTACCCTTATAAATTTGGTTCCAATGTAAATTATAAGACTGGTAAATGTATAAATGAGTTACGCATTTAAGTGTGTTATAATATCTGTTCATAAGATATCCATTATTGTTCGTTCTAGATATATAAGAGAAGGATTTCACAAACCGATTACACAGAATACTTCGTTAGTCGTTACAAAACTTCGATAATATCACCATGGCGTGTGGTTGCATTTTGTCTCTGGTATGATTTGTGTTTATTATTATTTCTATATATGTATGTAATTAAGTATCGAATCGACCACTTTTAAACCCGACATCTTTCGGTTTTTTTTTCTACCACATGGTAAACCATTTTTCAGAAGATTTTCAATTTGTCTCCGGAAACCAAAG
This sequence comes from Antheraea assamensis, assembly GCA_035772565.1. Lineage (NCBI taxonomy): Eukaryota > Metazoa > Arthropoda > Insecta > Lepidoptera > Saturniidae > Antheraea > Antheraea assamensis. Next base: position 524,830 of record JAQQSE010000193.1, on the reverse strand, counting down.
AAGTTATGATTATTTTTGAAAAAGGTTCCTTCCCCTTTCAAAAGTACCTGTAACTTCTTCGAAAGTAGCAGGACGTCAATTAATGTAATTCCAAAAAAAAAACAAGTATATATAAGTATGATTTTTAAATACATATGTTTTTTTTTAACTTTTTTCTAGAAAAATAATTATTTCTCGTAATTACTTTTTTTGTTTCTACTGAAAAAAGAACATTTTTTTTACTAGAATGTTTGAACTTTAATGTATTTTCATGAATTTTCAGAGTGATATTATGATAAAATAAGCCCAAGTGTATAATAATATTATCTTTTAATTTATTACAAAAATTGAATAACACAAGGGCTTTTTTTCCAAAATTAGTATTTTTTTTTAAAGAAAACAAAAAATGTTAATTTCGATGATAGAATTAAGTAGAAAAAGGGGAAGTTCATAGATTTAGATTTAATTTTTATTAGTGTATAAAATTTTTCTCGTAAAGTACATTTAAAAACGAACATAAAAAAAATGTACTGATTATTTAATTATTGAAGAAGTAACAGCTATTTGAAAAACAGAAGCGGTTTAGGAAAAATTATAACGCTTTATGGATAGGGAAAAAAATTAGAAAATTTCCTGCAAAATATCTTGACGAAGTAGAAAAACGTTCAAATTGAAAGGTGTTGGGTTTAAAAGTGATCGATTTGGCGTGGAATGCCTCACATGGATTGCTTCTTTATATTATCTTATATTTTGTCCCACTTCGGTAGAATCGGCAGAACATACTTAGATTAATGTTGTAATTTGAGATTCGGCAGTGCGCGCGCACCCCTTCGACTTTGTACAGAATTACACAGAAGCACGCACAATATACATACTATTAATATTAACACGAGATTTTACTATTTCATGCATTCTAGATCTTTAAACCGGTGTAACAAACAGAGACTCCAATATAAGCAACATTCCATATTTTAACAGTTACGAAAACATGAAAATGTTTTTACAAAAGTAGTATAATATAATACAACTGAAAATTTCTTAAAATTATGATTTCTAAATATATATCTAAATATATAAATTATGATTTCTAAATATATACCATACATATAAATAAATACACAGGCTAAGTTACTGCTATTATTAGTTCCAGTGATATACGTATCGCGGAAGGGTTTATCTGATTTGTTTCTCACAAGGTGCACCGTTTCCAATCCCACCCAGCTATATTGTTGTTTGTATGATTTCAGGTCCTCGTTGTGTGTTACTTGGTGTCATCATTACCTATTCCTGAAATCCGTAAGTGACCTTTAAATATTATTAAGCTCCCACAAGCATGAACAGCCATATATAGTCCGCGTCAAACTTTTTGTCCGCTGTGAAGAAGATGCGCAGAACACAAATTTAGTTACCAGAGGGACGTGAAGAGGTGACGGTGGAGCGGCGCTCAGTCGCGCGCGTTCCTCTCCCCCTATTATACCCATCCAGACACGCGTGTCAGTGTGCGTGCTAGTTGCAGTACAGTCACATTCAGAATAGTTTCGTTGTTGCAGTCTGTCTCTTTGTTCCAAATAATATCCGAAATGGTTGAACCGATTTTGACAGGAACTTTACTGGCAGATAGCTGAAATTTTAGGGAGTGACAGAGGCAATGTTATTTTACACTAGCTCTTTACCCGCAACTTTGCATGCAGTGGAATACCCAAAACGGCTAAACTGATTTTTACGGGACTTTTACTGGCAGATAGCTGACTTTATAAAGAGTAACTTAGGTTACATTGTTATGACTAGCTGTTACCCGTGACTTCATTCGCAGCAGAATACCTCAAATGGTTATACCGATTTTATATATAAGTTATAAGAAATTACTCAGGATATTTTATTTTAGAATAGCTGTTACGCGCGGCTTGATCTGCAGTTAAATTCCCAAAACGGTTAGATAGATCTTCACGGGACTTTTATTATCAGATAGGTGACCTTATAAGAAGAAAGTTAAGCTAATTTATTTTGGACTAGATGAACCCGTGACTTTGTTTGTACGTAATGGAATCTCCAAAAGAGTTGAGTTTATCGTGAGACTTTTTCTGGCACATAGTTAACCATATAAAAAGTAGCTTAGGCTATTTTATTTTGGGCTAGTTGTTACACGCGTCTTCATCACCTGGAATATCCGAAACGATTAGACCGATTTTCACACGACTGCACTGGCAGATAACTGAAATTATAAGGATATACTTCAGCTTTTTTATTTTAGACTAGGTGTTAGCCGCGACTTTTTCTTCATGTAATCTTCAAAATGATTGGACCGGTATTCACGGAATTTCCACTGTCGTATAATTCAGGTTATAAAGATTAGCTTGGATTATTTTATTTTCAACTAGCTGTTACATGCAACTTCAACTGTGTGGAATATCCCAAATGATTGGACCTATTTTCACAGGACTTTCACTGCCAGATAACTAAAATTATAAGAAATACCTTTAGGTTAATTTTAGGAACAAACTATTTGTTTTCGTTGCTCGTATTTAAGCGAATGTTATCAGTTTCCATTGTTGACAGTCATAATATGTTTTTTTTTTTTAATTTCAGACATTTTTCCTGTGTCGAATGATGAATTACAATTACTAGGAAATGTTGCCTTAAGATTTGCTACGAGAATGGAAATTAATACAGAAGAACTAGTAATCGACGTAAAACACTACAAGTTCTCAAATAATTCGGGTAGTTTTATGACTTAATTCGTTGAGCCCGTATTTTCGTTTATATCAAATATTATGTATATTTTTTTTTTCGTTAGTTACAAGAAATTTTATGATACGTTTTTATATCTAGTTCAATTCTCTATAACATGCTACTTTGTTAACAATATATAACACTTCAAATTTTTAGAGAGAGAGAGAGAGAGTTTTGCGGTGATAACACTGTCATATTTAGTAGGTGGTAGAGCTACGCTGAAGCTATTACTGATTTCAGCATGAATGGGTCGGCTCGCCCGGGGTAGTACCACCCTCTCACAGAAAACCGACGTGAAGTAACAGTGCTTGCACTGTTGCGTTTCGTTCGATCAGTGAGAGCGCCGGAGGCCCACATATTTAAAAGGCCGGCAACGCACTTGCGACTCCCCTGGTGTTGCTAGTGTCTATGGACGGCGGTGATCACTTATCATCAGGTGACCCACCTGTTCGTTTACCCCCTATAATATAAAATAAATATATATATATATATATATATATATATATATATATATACGCTTTATTCAGGTAGAGATTTCATTTGAGATAAAAGTACTTCTATACCTCTATACTCTTTTGTCCACTAAAAAGAAGCACCGAATTGAACACCTCAGGCGATTCTGTGATAATTTTTTTACTCATCTAAGGCATTTTATCAGTTAGATGGTGCTGTTGTTGAGATCTAGAATTGTTTTTTCCTAACCATTTTTTTCTTCAGTCTGTCCGTTTGTTCATAAATAACTCGAAGACCACGGAATTTATTAAAATTATTAATTTATTTAATCATGACTGTATTCTCTAACTAGGCATTTATTATTGTGAATTTAGGGTGAGGTAGACAATTTTCTACAACAAAAATTATCAAGAAAAAAAATGATTGACAGAATCATAAATGTAACTTCTGTAAATCGCATTGACTTCTTTTGCGTGATCAAAGGAATCTTAAATATTAAACGTGATCTGCAAGACATGAATGCGAGCGAACACTGCCGGTAAAAAAATGAATTATGTTCATGCATATTGATAATAAACAGTAATTGTCTGCAACACAGATTCCCGGACAACGATGATAGCAAACCTAATATCTTATGAAACATTTGAAAAGGTGTTTGGAAAATTGGAAATGATCCTGAATGTGAAGGAAGCGGAAAGTAACTTGCAACAAGGCAATAGTTTTACGCCACAAATTGATAAAACAGATAATGCAGACCCTACACTATATTGTAAATATTCTATTTTCCCTGTGTGAGTATATTGAAACTTAAGAAAAAAAACCTCATATCGTAAGAGTAACTATAGAGTAACATTAACAACAATTTAATGCGTATCTCTTGTACACAAAAAAATCCTAGGCAAATATTATAGTCACGCCAGTTCATGACGTTTTAGTGATGTCAAACATAGAAAGGACGTACGGTTTTGTTTTTTTAGTACGTAATTATGAATGTGAAAATACATATCAAGTGATCGGTCATTCCAAATAAGTTTTCCTTCTCATTAAGCCTTTTAGTATGACTAACTAACTTAAAATTGGTTGATTTTTCATAAAATTGATAATACGCGTACCTGTTCCACGTTCGGTTCTTAGCGATATGTCCGAGGGTATTTATCTCTTCGGTTCATCTTACGAGGTGGTCACCGTAGCTTTGCTCCCTAGATCAATGGTGATAAAGAAACAGCGTGATGTTTCAGTAGCCAGCATAAGTCACTGTCTTGAGTGGCAGGGTTCCCCGCTCATGAAAAAGTATTCTCGCAAGTAACAGCAATATAGTAATTATTTTTTAATTTCGGAATAAAAAAAGAAATTTGAAATCATGACAAAAAATATCAAGTAATTGTATGTATTATATCGAAGAAATTTCAATTATGCCTTTGTCTATATAGATATTAGAAGCCGAAGTTCTCGTCTTTTTTAATCCTTTGCAATATAACTTAAGAAATTTTTACTTATTAAACTTATTCCATTTACAGAAACCGCTTAGGGTTTAAGGTTAATCCGAAACCTGGACTGCGTAATTTCCCAATATTATATATAAAAAACAATGAATACATCCCTATAACGACATATAATTTAGAGCAGTGGGAAGAGATGGGTAATTACAGATGTATTGCGAATAACATCTAAAATAATATTGATGACGTATGTATATATCATAAATTGAAGATAGTTTATATTTTAATGTGTATTGTAACATTAGCAGATGATTGATGGTGAGATCTGAAAAGTAAACTTTCACCGCGCTTTTCATATACGAGTATGCTGTACAATTTAATATCACACGGTTTGTTTACGAGAAATTTGTTATTGTTATAGTATTTTTTTTATTTTTATATTATTAATTATTTGTCGAAATAAGGTTCAAGCCCCATGTCGTAAGAAAGTGTACAAGCACATCATTCAGGGATACAAATTACACGCAGACTTGTCACAAGAACTAGGTACTTAACTGATTCAAATGATTTATTCCTTGAGATTTTCTAATCGTATTCTCTGACAATGTTTTAATATACACTTTGATACTTAATTCTTCTTGTTCTTGATTTAACTACTGCACTTGGACTTCATTAAATATAGACTAAGCATGATTCTACATATTTGAACATAGTTTACGTATTTTGAAGTAAAACTTTTTTGCACACGCTTGACTTGGGGAGTAAGCTGGTGAATAAGTGACGAGTGTCACGAAAAGTGTGATCGGGTAATGTGAACGGATGTTGAGAGGGAGGTATAAGTTAGTGAAGATAGAAAGAGAGAGTTACATTTCATATATTCATAGCCAGTGCATAAAATGTATATATATATCTCAGTGAGTAGTTCGTTTGCGAGTTTGCTAGCGTTACGCGAACGGCGATTTCTTGATTATTTCGTTCTTGAACAATTTTATAAATTAATATTTTGTTTAATACATTAAATATTCTACGTTAAAAGCGAATGAAATTGTAAATTCATATTAAAGTTTATATTTTGTGAATTTTCGGGTGAATAAAAAAATAATATAGATATATAGATAGGGCTAAAGAAATTTTACTACAGTCGTGTGGTCTTCTAAAGCACATTAATTTTTTTATTCATATCTTTCAGATGGCTTTACTGTTTTTTTTGCTCTAGTTACATAATATTCAAACGTGTTCTCTCATCTTTGTTCCAGGTTCCTGGTGATGATTTACTTTTGCAGAATAAGTATAATTAAATGTATTGGTGTTTTAAATGGTACAGATATCATTCTATCTAAATTTCAAATAAATTCCATTTCTGATATATGTTCTTGTTTAAATCGTTAATTAAGTATGACTGGTATAAAGTATAATCTCTAAACCTGTTTTTGAATGAAGCCGGTTTCCAATTAGAATTATTAGATTTACTTTTGAAACATATATAATGATTTGGTTATAGCAGTGACAAAGTTTTTTAATCCTACTGAAATTTTGTTCTTGATAATTAAGAATTGTAACTATCCTTGGTTTTAATTTGATTAAATATTATGGTGGACGTTACTTCGCACTTCCACCTGGACATACATACGGTGTCAATCGAAGACAGAACCATCCCTCAACGTCAGGTTCAACCGGCGTGGTGGAGGCGCTTGTGCTGGGCGACTCCTACAGTTCGTCGGGGGGGGTTTAACACCCGCCCCCTCCTGAGAGGTCTACCATCTTGACCCCTCAGACCGCAGACGGGGCCCCTTATGAGGGGCCGAGACACCTGCCGGGGAGCAGAAGTAATGCCTTTGGCAGTTCCTGCTCCCTCGCCACATAGGTGTGTGAGGCACCATGGGGTTTTTAGTCCGTGGAAATCGGACATAACCCACCCCCCGCCGCCCGACGGGGTGGGTATCAGGTTCAACCGTCAATCAACGACGCCTTTTAATTACTTAATTTGACTTATTCCATTACAAATGAATATACAGTTAGGAAATAATGTAGGAATATTAATTATTTAATCAAATGTTAAACTAGCTTTTGCCCCGTGGCTCCGCCACATTTTTCTGGATAAAAGGTATCCTATGTCTTTTTCTGTGCGTTTCATAATTACTCAAGTGGTTAAGGCGTGAAAGCGTAACAAATAAAAAAAACTCATATTTTCATCTATAACGCTAGTTAGAATAGCTTTCTTCATATGGATGCATCGTTTAACAGAACCTGGCAGATATCGACGCCGCTCGATAAATTATCTGCGAGGATTATTTCATTGGAAGTCTATCCCGAGTCTGTTGGTTTTATTCTTTTAACGAGTTCTTGCACCATTATTCTGAAAGCACAGTAAGTAGTATACCAAAAATTTTCGTTGAACAGTAAACTTCAGTGCTATTTACACATTGAAAATGATTTCGGAATGAAAGTCGAAATATAATTCTATTACTCGAAACTAAATTCTACTGACCCCTTAGAAAGGACAACCAGTTCTTAACCCTCAAATGCATATTTTTGCCAAATATCTATATTTCACTTTTACTTAATTTTAGTACGTGTGAAAGAAAAAGTTGACATTACTTTTGGCGGGTAAGTTATATTCTTTTTTTGTTGTTGTATTAAAATTAGTTTCAAAATTCATAAATTTAATGGTTAAAAACCACTGAAGAGGGGGTCGAATCAACCAGTAAAACAACAACATGGCAACGTTATTTCATACAGTCTACCTAAGGGTAAATCTTCCTATGGTAGATTGACCCTATTTATGGTTTTATATAGAGTTCTTTGACAACTCACGAAACGTGATTATTTCGTGTTACTTGGTACCCATGATTTTATCTTTTCATTATTTCAACAACACGTTTTACGTAAGTAGGAAAAGCATAAAAAATAATCAAACATATACTTTGTTTACAACATATCTTTGTAAATAATGTTATCCGTTTACTGCTCTTCTTCTGCCCATGCGCACCACACCGTTTACGCCAATTCATACGCTTAACTTAACACACTTAACGCGTAGTACATACAAAAATTATTGTCTCTTGTCATTTTAATATTTCCATGTTAAATGAAGATATCGTGATCATTCCTTTTTAGATTAGAACCGATTGTCTAAATAGTGAAACTAAAAAATCGATATATTTCCATTAATTTTTGCGTGATGCGCGCACAATGGTTGACCTCTATCATTTTGTTTATGTAAAACAGGATATTTAACTATTTAAACTATGCTTAAACATAACTGTATATCTTAAAGTTAGTTATTGAAGAACGCGAAACTAGAAACATGTCGTAGAAATGTAGACATTGTTCTGCCCTGAGAATAACAAAAGAAATCCACGTATCAGATCCCAGCGCCACCTACAGATTCCAATTATTAATCTAAATCATACCCATTCAAACACACACAAAACATTTGATCAAAATCTGTCCAGCCGTTTACGAGTAAGAAGTCAAAGAAAGTGGGGAGTCAAACCAGGAGTGCAAAACTTGGCATGGATGACCCGAAAAATTACCACAAGACCTCCAACCCCTAGCACTCACTGTACTGGTGATTATATTCGCAGCTCTCGCAATAATTGTAAAATAAAAAAAGGCTAACGAGTTTTAATTTCCGTTTATATTATTTTACAAAACGGTAGGACATTGTAATTCCAATCAACCGAATAGAGTCGAGTCGACTCCGACTGTCATCGACTTTTTTAAACATAGTGAAAAGTTTGGCTTATAATTATCGTAACTAATTGCACACATAGATTATGCTAGTTACAGATAACGACAAGAATAATTAAAGGAAGACGTTCGGATATTACAATATAACAATGGATTAAGCAGTAATGCAAAATTCAATAACCGTAACTTAAAATCAGTAAACATATCGGTAAGTGATCGGTCAATAGAAAGAATACATTCAATAATGAACACCGATAAAACAGTTAGTTCCGGGTACTAGATGATAAATAAAACAAAAATTACATTATCTAATATTTATTCAGACGAGATCAAAATCTTAATAGAACGAAACAACAAACACTAAAGATAATAAATCAGTCTTCCTTGTAGATATTTTATAGCGATTACAGCTAAGGATTTATGAAAACGGACTTACAAGTTACCAATACATCGATTCTATATAAAAAATTGAGTCTTAACCGTTACAATTTATTTACAAGTAATACTGTGCACGAATATACTTACTCTTTATATGGTTTAACTGTATCTAAGTTTTTAGGATCTGAATTTAAAAAAAAAACATTTACTAGATAATCTTATAAGAAAAACATAACAATGTTTAGACTAGAATTACATTAACTTCACAAATATTTATGCAATGAATTGTGTAAAATATTTACAATGTTCTATTTACAATTGTATATTTGATTCCAGTTGAAATTAAAACTGGAATTTTATAAATCGATTTCTGAATCACAAAGTGTCTCTGTATTATTTAATTCAGCTGTATTTAAGTAAATCGGTGTTGAATTTAAAAAAAACATTAACTCTAAATTCTTATAAGATAATTATAATATTATTGAGACTAGAATTACATTAATTTAAAAAATATTTATGCAATGAATTGTGTTAAATATTTACAAGATTCTATTTGCAATTGTATATTTGATTCCAGTTGAAACTAAAACTGAAATTTTATAAATCGATTCCTGAATCACAAAATGATGGTGACAATTGTCTTTAACTAGATCTTGATCCCTATACACGTGTCGTAACTCTTGATATAGTGATACCCTTAGGCGTGTCACATTCCAGGATCAGTGAATTCAGTAGATAAACGGGGCCGTAATGTGTATTTGTGTTGCGACCCCATATACATGACGATAAAACCGTTATAGTGACTCTTGTTCAGTTTATCATGTGTGTGTGTGTGTGTGTGTTTTTGGATGTATGTAGTTATTGGAGGTATAATCCAGTCACTTTGTCGTGTTAAAAAGAAATTTATAATTATGATGAGCAACATAATTTAAAGCTTTAATTTATTCAACCTTTGGCATATATTTTAAATATCGATGGTCCACGAAAACTAATTTAGATAAACGCGATCACCATTTAAAATGATAATTCTTCTATATATAGTTACCTATGGTGTGGGGTTCGGCAGACTTCTGGAAGAAAAAAGTTAAATTTACGAACGGTTTGACGTAAATGCCTCATTTATATGCAATAGTAAAAGCTAAAAACAAATACGTGATTCTAACACTAAACTACCCCGAAACTCTTAGACGAAAATTGTCCAAAAGTGTATAGAGGTATATACAGCGTTAAGACTTTAAAACGAAACTTAAGGAACCTAAAGAGATTGCACTTCTTCCTTTTCTATTACACGTCTATCAAACTAATTTCAACACATGACGCTTCTCTTTTACCGATAATGTTCACAGTTTCAAAGTTGGTTTACAATTGATAGGACTAGTGTCTAGTGTTTTTAGTGACTGAGACGAATATCACCCCGAGACACTAAAAGTCAAAGGCCACGTGTCTTTGACAATTAACAATAGTAAAATCAAGACCGATGTTTACAGCCCGAAGAGTATATATTAGAAACTCGTGGCTTCGCTTGCGTTAGTGTAGATTTGAACGGGAACAGTTCTTTTTTCTGGATGTATGATGTCCTATATCGTTTCTTGTACTTCTGGCAAAGTGTATGCAAAATTTTATGATCATCGGTTGAGCAGTTGAGGCGTGAAAGAGTAAGAAAGAAGCAAAGGAAATTCAAATTCGCGTTCATAAGTAAGGGTTTCGGTACAAATACGAATGGATTTGTTTTCTCTGTTGGTGCTCTGCTTCTTTGAGGTAAAAACAGGAGCTCCCGGATCCACAGATGTTAGCTACATCACTGCATAACAGCCTGATGAAATAGTTCTTCATCAAATTAAGCAATTATTTATATGAAATTGATAGCAGTCTGATACTCACTTCTCGGGACACTTTTCAACGTTGATTTTGAGAGACTGTCGCTGTCTTCAGATTCTGAACACATTTGGAAACTCGTCTCTGAAATATAAATTAGACTTTATGGAATGATTACCATCAAAGGTTTCTTGTTTAATATTTGCAATTAAATGTTAAAATATATTGTGAAAATACAGATTATTTGAGGCTCCATCACAACAACACTGCTGAATGTAGCACCATGGGACTTTTTCGTACATGTGTCTTGGTTACTTATACTTTGAACTCGATTCGTTCTTTGTAGTTTTTTCAATACCCAAAGACGCACGCCTGTGCCAGCTACTCCTTAACGATAATAATTATTTCAATTCCTTTTGTTAAAGAAACAGTTAATAACAATTACTTCGTTGAATAATTGTTTTTTTTTTACGATTTTAAATTAGTGGAATATCAAGTTAAAGTCTAAACATACATTCAGTAAATAGCACCCAATCATCGATAAGGCTAGAATAGAAGTCTTATAGACGCGAAATATGACAAGCGTTATATTTTTTTTCTAGCGCTTTAACCACCTAAATACTCTAATGCGAGCGAAGTTCAGTAATTCCTATTTTTTCAAGTTTCAACATTACCGAGTTTTTTTTTTGTAAAATAATGTGATTATTTTTACAAATGGTAAAAACTGTATTGAGTACCAATATTTATGATATGAGCGTCGCGAAGTAAATCCAATAAATACTTATAGCTAAGAGCTTCGACACGTCGATGATACAGAAAAAAACCGTTTCCAAATGTTATTACACTAATGTTTGTCAATAGCCACTGAATAAATAAACAAAAAAAATCGGTTGAAAAGCAGAGCAGAAAAATGTACTGAATTGTTTTATATCTTGTATATCTAAAGTAACGTTTGCTTCCAGCATCACTCACTTTCACGTGGATTCGACCGATCCTTCGACAATAGTACAGTACTATAACCTTTTCTGTACCGCTGATACTAAGGTGTGAGTGCGTAACATACAACATAAATGATGACTACAAACTCAAATGACCACTTACCGGTATCATATCTTTGTTTGTTGCGCCGATTCGGTATGTCCTGGTTATCGACGTGACCGAAAGTCCTGAAGCCGACGGCGAACTGCGCATACGGACTTATCTCGTACAATTCTACAAGTTATTTGTACTATTTAAATCACTATAGCAGTGTTATTAGCCGATGAGTTTTACTAAAAACATAACTCTGAAACCTACGAGAAGAGATTCTTGTTTGTTATGACAATGTTAGATCATCATTAAAAGAAATACAACAAGTGACAATCTCTTTAACTACTGATGAGACATCATATCTCACAACAAACATACCCATTGTAAGGCCATAGGGTTCATCCTGAAGGAAGGTATGGGCGTAATCACCTACGCCACCACAAATATCCACCGTTCTATATTTCCTCAATACAATAACATTTCTCAGGTTCAGGTTTCCTTATGATGATTTTCTTCGCCATCGCCCGAAAGTGTTACCAATTTAAATTAGTAAATGTATTAAAAAAAAAATGTTGGTAATACCAGGTTCATCGCATCACATCACAACATCGAACTATTGCTCCGATTGTGAAAATTATTGAACGAATCAAATATGTAAGTGTAGAAGATTTTTTTAATATTATTGCATACTTATTACATTATGTTATTATGTAGCGAATGGTCGCCTGTTTAATAAATACACAGTGGATTTAATAAAATCATATCCAAGCCACTAGCCATGTTCTTATCAAATAGTTATAAGTCGCTGGAAACATCAAGTCGCCGGTTCCGACAACGCAATTAACACTAATTCAAACTCAGGGAAAACCAAAACGAACCGTTTCACATATAAATATTTATTACTTGAGTCATCGATTTAAACTGTTACTTCATATATTTATTCTGATTTATACATTATTTAGGTATTTTACTTCTTTATTGTGATTCTATATATTCTATACGTTGACATTACAGTTAATAGGATGTACAAATAAACGGAAACTATACCATACAAAGATAAATACTGAAAAATTAAACGAACTTCAAGAAAATAAAAAATAAATGAAAGAGATGACTCAAAAACAACTCGATAGATTCCGATCTAATTATTTTTAGGTTTACTTCCTTGACACTTGGTGTTTATCTAATAAGAAGATTATCACGACAGCTTCATTTATCATAAAATTATTAAACATTTAAAAAACTACTATTTATTACGATTTATATATATATATATATAACTGTTGTCTTGTCGTGCAGGAGTGTAGCAAGCGGTGGAGTCCGCATGCGTAGGAAAAGCGAGGACTTCTACCTCTGCCTTATGACAAAGTTAACTAACGATACCCATGACTATATATATGTGTATAAAAAAAAGTGTGAATGAATGACATCTTACAAGGGAGAGTGAAAAAGGTAAACATGTTGTGTCGACCCTACATAGGTGAGATAAGAGTAAGAAGATGGTGATCACTGAAAACGAATCGTATTAGAAGGGTTTATGATAAAGAATATTCCTCACCATGTTTACTGTTATTCATCATATGTATGGGTGCACTGTATATCCGATTCTGCGCGTTGATGGAATTCTCCTTAACGCTGGCGAGGTTTGTATGTGAAGTGTTCGCGGTCACGTTTCCGCTCTCCGATTTGTTATCGGCGGCTATCGAATCCCCGCATTCGTTTAGATTTCCGACTCTAAAACGAATTAAGTTTTAACTTAGCTTATCTAATACGTCACTGCTTTATCTCAGTGTGTCCGCGACTCCGTAAGCGTTTATCACTCACTAATTATTGACGTCAGCAAATTTAATTTATCTACAGGCCTTATAGGGTTTATCGTTTGGCCACAACATTATTTGATATTATATTTAATTCTCAAACGATTTTTACACAAAAAATATTTTATCCAAGTTACTAAATATAATCGTATTCCAATAACATCAAGTAAAGAATTTAAAATAATTGCTGCTAAAAACGCATACAGCACCACAGACCGATGCTTGTTATTTTTAAAAATCGCTTTGTAACTTGAATTATATTGAAACGCAACTCGCTGCATTCGCGCAATTCATTCCATTCGCTATTCGTTTCTTTTGATCTCTTCTCATTCACCTACTCATTACGTTCGCGAAAGTTATTATATTCGTTACTAGTTTCATTCGCATCTTTTTTAATTCGCAGCTCATTGCGTTCGCGCCTGTCATTTCATTCGCATCTCATCTCATTCACCACTCGTTTCATTCGTATCTCTTTACCTTTGCAACTTATTTCATACGTATGTTTTCTTATTCGTAAATCTTTTCACTCTTTACTCATTTGCTTTCAATTAATTCGCATCTTTTCTTATTCATACCCTTACTATTAGCAAACGATTTGATCCAAAAGAGTTTTTATTAACTTGTTGCACTGGTAATTTAGCGGTAACTTAGGTTACGTTTAAAATGGAATTACAGGTGATAGATACGAGTTGTGAATACAAAAGGGTTTAGTATAACCACTAAATACTTGCATAAATTGCTTACCCTATCTGACAAGATATTTAATTATTGAAAAGATCGAGCATACCTCTGTTTTTTCACTAGTATGTAGATACAACTCATCAGGCATAGAGTAAGGAGAATGGAGCTGCAGACTATAACTAGCATATTCAGGTCGAAGAGTTCCGCCGGCGGACCGATTTCACCTGGAAATTAGTTTTGTTTTTAAACTGTGTTATATTGCTACATATTATTAAATTCAACATCTCTGTCTATCTGTATGTCTGTGTCTCCGTTAGCATGTTTATAACTATAAAACTACTGAAATAGTTTACACGACTTGATGTGTTTTCTATCTGGTTTAACCCATGAACTGTCCAAAACAAAAAAGATTTAAGTGCCACAGAAACGAACATAGACCCTCATGAGGCACAGGTCAACAGATTGTTGGCAGCATAAGCTGTATTTTTTCATTTGTACAAAATGTTTTTTTACTAAGCCATGAAATTTACGATGTATGTTGTCCTGAAATAAAAAAAAAACATAATCCGTCATTTTGAGATCGGGGTCTTGAAAAATCAGCCGAGGGGTCAAGTATACGATTTGTTATATTATGTAACATATTGAACAAGTTATGAGGTGAGAAGTAAATAAAGCCCATATGTAACGTAATCCTAAGTAATATTACAGATACGAAATGTGAGTCTGTTTGTTACGCTTTCACGACTTATCTATTCAACAATCAATCGTTATTACATTTAACATACAAATGGTTAGGTATGCAGAAAAAAAACATAGAAATGAGTAAATAATTATACCAAAAGTGTAGTTTTCATATTTAACTCATAATAGTAGTTTTCGTTCAACCAATGAATGAAAAAAAATAATAACTTCTACTGTTAACTTGTTTTCCGTAAAAATGTTAAATTGTTTTCCGTAAAAATGTTATATTTGAGTTATAAATATTAATGATACACTTTTCCTGTCTATTGATGTAATGTCGTAATAATATTAGAATATTTCGAAGTGATAACGAAGAATTTGCAGAAAGCAGTTTTTTGTAATAACTTTTGTAATTAATTTGACATTCACTTACGTCAGCAGTTTGACGTCAATTTGCGGTACAGTTTTGTATCTATTTTGTTGTAAATGTTTTTTTTTTTAAATATATTTTATCATCGATATTTCCCGCTCAGTCGCAAGAAATTGAAGACGCTATCAACGGAGTTATCATCGCTCATATAACGTGGTGGTTGTGTTAGGAAACTAACTTCTTTTCATATTTTTCTAAACTGTACATTTGATAACAAAAGTTTTCAAAAAACAAATAAACACGGTAAGTCAAATTTTAAACTGTTTTTTGCCAATTACAAAAAAGAAAACCATCGTTTTTTAAAATACAATTTCTTTTTGGTCGAGTAAAAAAAATATTAAAAATGATGATATGGTCTAAGGTGGTAAACGTGCTAAACCTAGTGGGAAACTGGCTCTCAAGTGCAGCTGCCGGAACGCACCAACAGGTGTTTGGCAACTGATTTTCAACTTGAGGGTTGTAGCTGACCAGGCGGTCTTAGTAAAAGCCCTACCACCATGCTATGGTTTCATCACAATGTTTTCCTTCACCGAAAGCTCCAACTCAGTTGCTAGGATTCGAACCTACGTCCTTAGACGCTGTGTCCGAACACACTACTAACTGAGCCAAAATTTTCAATAGGGTAGAAAAAGATACAGAAATTTCAGAAAAATCGAAATGGAGTAGGAGTATCAAAAGTGGTCTATTTACAGAGCTATCATCGCTTATATAACGCGGTTATTGCAATGGGAAACTAACTTCCATCCTGGTTCTTGGTTGCGAATGTGTAGATGGAGGAGACGGTTCCGGCTTCGTTCGCGGCCGCCACCCTCACTTGGTACCAGGTCCCCGGTACCAAGTCACTGATCGCGAACGATCCCGTTCGATACGACTTCGTTTGGTATAACGTCGGAATGCTCCACGACGGTACATCTGTGAAGGACTGGAAGGAAACCATTTTTCTTAAAAAAAAAAACTTATTAAAATGTGTTAAAATAGAAAATGCAACTACTATATTTGAATCGACTTGCATGACCTGCTTCAAGTGATGACGGGTCGTAGAAATGATTTACGCACACGAGACGCATAAGCATACGTCAATGTCATTATTTGACGCATTTGGGGTTAGTCGCTGCCTTGTGATATTATTCAACGGCTACAATAACTGTTCTAAAATGTTTATAAAACCCTACTAATATTATGAGTGCAGAATTAACTTAAGGATCTTGTTACAATATTGAAATTATCACACTTTTAATACTATTATTTATATCGACAATGGCAGTAATAGTTTAGGAAATTGCGAAAAAAAAATGTATATAGGTCTATAATTATATGTGTCTGTGTGTTTGTTTTCAAGACTTTTTCTTCCATTCAAGTATTACGTAAGCACTAAAGGAAGGCTGGATCTTTGGTTTGCTTATTTTTGACGACATAAGGGAGGGGAATCTGGATGTGAGTGTAGGTCCGATATGTGAGATGCACGGTTCTATCCACTGGACTACGGTCGCCCTAATAGCGAACCACTATAAGTGAATTCTTCTATAAACAACAAATTCCTAATTTTAGACTTTTAACTGCTGGCCACAAATCACTACGAAAACCAGAACAGATTACAACATACCTATATATGTAAATGTTTACGTAAATATGGGAGGGAGGTAAGGAGCATTACTTACTTTTGCTTACCGGGGGAATATCTTACAGATATTAAGATTTTGAAAGTTTTCTTTAACAACAACTTACCAACGTATTGTGTGCTCGTATCCAGGCCCTAGTACCGAGCTGGCGGTACTCGATGTCCCAGGTTCGGAGCTCGCAGCCGGCGTCGTCCCACCCGGCAAGTTGTATGTATATGTGCGAGCAGTTACTCCACAGCCATTCGTTTGTTGACGGTGAGATCGGCACTTCGATATAAATCCAAACAATATATAATATGAGAAATCAAAATTGATGGTCATTGATGGAAATAAAATTTGAAAAAAAATTATGTCAAAAATATCAAACATTTAATACATGTACAGCCTATAACGTAGTACGAAATATGAGATATAGATGACGTTAAAATATAATGGAACTTAACAACAAGTAAAATCGATTATATTCTTTACATTAAATATTTCAATTAGAAAGTCACTTACCTCCACCAAGAGTGCTGACGTCCATGTAGGCGGGTTGTGAAGTTCCAACTTTGTTGGTCGCAGTGATTCTAAGTGAATATTTTGTACCGCATTTAAGTCCGGTTAACGCGTGTTTCAGCACACCCGACAAGTTCGGCAACTTGTCGGCCTGCCACGCCTCCTGCCACGGCCCGTTCGATTCCTTCCACGTCAGACTGTAACCTGACAAGTGAAGCTGATTATTTTGTTATGGATAAATCCTTTTTAAGACACCATAACTAATAAAAAAATGGTTACTGAACCAAGGATTAGGCGTTCAAGAAATTTTTAAAACTAGGTATTTGTAGGTGGTAGAGCTACGCTGAAACTATTACTGGTTTCAGCATGAATGGGTCGGTTTGCCCGGGGTAGTACCACCCTCTCACAGAAAACCGACGTGAAGTAACAGTGCTTGCACTATTGCGTTTCGTTCGGTCAGTGAGAGTGCCGGAGGCCCACGTATATTAAAAGGCCGGCAACGCACTTGCGACTCCCCTGGTGTTGCTAGTGTCTATGGACGGCGGTGTTCACTTACCATCAGGTGACCCACCTGTTCGTTTGCCCCCTATAATATAAAAAAAAATCATAAAAAGTATTAGGAAGTAATTTAAGGATCTGTGTAAGACGTGAATAATAATATCATAATGATGTCCTTATGTGATCAGATGATTGAAATCTTGATAAAAAGCTAGATTTCAGTTTTCAGTAGCTTATTTAGCTAAACAAAATTAAACAACTGTTATTCTAAACTGACAGATTTAAGAGTTTCTAATCTTTCTAACTAATACATATTGAATAGGATCTATAAGATTGCACGTTTAGACGTCATTTAGTGCTAGTAATTCTACAGCTTTAAGCTTTAAAGTATCTTATTTAACTTCACGTAATACGCTAACGTATTCGATCAAATATTGTAAAGTTTTGGTTGTGTATTTTTTGAGGCAACACTTCTTGATTCATAGAAACAAATGCACTTTGCAATTAATAAAAATATAATACATAGGGAAATGTAAATGAAAATGATGTTAAAAAGGAATTATCTCGTAAGATAAAATATCAAACATCTAAATAGCAATGTAACAATGAAGTATCAATAATTAGCGGATAGATGGCGTTTAAATCAAATCAAGGCTTTTGCTCGTGGCTTCGCTCGCGTTAATATATGTTTAATTAATTCCTCGAGAATGTCCCTTTTTTATATTGAAGATGCCCTTTTTTCTTGTATTCCTGAGAACGTGTATCGATTTTATAATTATCGGTTCAATAGTTAAGGTGTAAAAGCGTAACAAACAAGCAACCAATAAAACTCACATTCGCATTTATAATATACAGTTTGGATGTTTTATCATTACATGTTTAACATCGAATGTTCTAGAAAGATCCATATTGTAAACTTAAAATTCTAAAATTGACTCACTGATCTTTTGACTAGAAGTTCTGTTGGTGATGTAGTAAGGTTGCTCCCATTCCACTAGTATCGAGTCCTTGTATGGAGTCGCTCTGAGTACGGGAGCTTCGGGCAGCGGCAACACTATCACACTGTACTCGACCGAATCAGAACCGTACAGGTTCTTCGCTAGGCAGGTGTAGTTACCGCTCAGAGATTGGTCTATATCTACAATTACATTTTATCTATATTTCATATCACGTTGAATTAACGTTGTCTGTCTGTGATATATACAAAGTTATTCAAAGATTTTACCTACCGGTAAAATTTTGAGGTTTTGTTGATTATCCGTTCAAAAGATTATCGAAATATGAGCTTCTTTTAATTTTTGTTTTGTATATTTTCTATATAGAAAAAAAAGAACTCGAAAATTATTTAAAGGTTTTTATAAATAATTTTTATTTTCAAACTTTAAATCGAGTTTAAAAAAAAAATGTATCAATCTATTTTTGTTCTTCAATGTTTTAGCCCGATCTGGAAATTTGTATTCTATAACTGCTATTTATTTCCGAAAAAAAAAAGATCAGCCCCGGCTAGTAACCCAGAAAAAACGAATTTTTGCAAATCCCTTTTATGGCTTAACTGAATTTCATATCGAAGAAAACAATCCACAATTAATGTGCATTACATACATTTATAACTATGTAATAAACTCATTAAAAGTCGTATTCTTACACTATATAATTATTTTTGTCTTTTGTGTTTTACATTATCGTTGCCATTTTTGTTTAACATAAATATGGAAAACATATACGCAAAATAAATTTATTTCTTCGTCAAGTAAATACAGTCTTCGTCGATCTTTCTACCCGCTCTAAACATAGCCGCAAGTTTCGGCATGCACATAACACAGCTAAGAGTTTAATACAAAACCAAATTAATAAATTATTATAGCAATCTATAATTGTCATTTATTTATCATTCAGTTGTCTTGATGTATTATGTATATAATTTAATACGTTTTTATATATAAATTTGTGTGCTACGCAACAATACTTAGAGAAGAGAAAAAGTTTTACGCGGACTGTACTTTAACAAGTATGAAATATAGATTAGACGATAACGACGCTTATGATTTAATTGTATTTTTGGAAACATAAGTAACATTTAAATTATATTCAATACAGTTAAATCTGCTTTAACATTTAACCACTTATCTACACGAGATGGTAACGTGCTAAGCCTGGGACGAACTGGCACTCAAGTGTAGTTGCCAGAACACACCTATACGTGCTAGGTGACAAAATTTTCAAATAAGTGGCAGCTGTTCAGGCAAACTTAGGAAATGCTAAACTTAGAAAATGCTCTATCGCCATGCTATGATTTCACCAACTTCCCAAACACATAACCACTTAACTGAAGTGGCATCAATATTACCTTGTAATATTGAAACTCTGTTAAGTGAATACATACTGTTAATAAGCAGGCTGTCGTCGTGGTTCCTGGTGAATCTGGGGTGGTGGGTGATGATGTTCTGCTTGTGGTACCAGACCGTCCGGGGTGGTGGAACCCCTACGCACTGGCACACCAGCAGCAGTGAGCTGCCCACACCCACTGACACCACACCACCGAGGGACGCTACTCCCGCTACAACTGGAATACAATATCGCGTATTATAAAGACTTACTGATTGACTACTGTGGTTTAAGATGGTAAACAAGTTAAGCCTAGTAGGATAGGCTCTGGATTGCAGCTGCTGGAACACACCTATAGGTGTTAGACGGCCAATTTTCAACTTGAGGTTGGTAGCTAGCAAGACGGGCTTAGAAAAATTCCTACCAACATACTACGGTTTCATCACGATGTTTTACTTCACCGAAAGCTTCAGATAATTCGGATTAGACGTGTTGTTGAACAGGCTAAGCATTGAGCCATCATCCTTCAAACCTTCGTCTTCCTACTTTGGCAAAGAATTCTGTTCATTGAAAACTACAAGAATCTCATCCGCTTTCGTCAGACTTTAAAATAATGGCAAAGGGTTATAAGGCAAATTCCGCTTCGAATGGTCATAGTTCTATGCCAATGAGTTCAGTAGTTTTGACACGATTTAGCCACCAAAAAATGTATATTTGCATTATATATGTATGAAGATGGAATACAGAAGATAAATTATTATTCATGTTATTAGGAAGTGAATAATTATTACAAAATGATATCTCAGAATTCATATTCCATGTTATTATTTTCCGTGTTATTCCCTATCTCGTTTACTTGTGTATAATAACGATACTGTGTTACGGAAGATGCCACGTATATTGTACAATATACGTTGAAATAAGTCAAGTTTAATAGCAAGTGATTTAATAGAGTCATTATTAATATGTTCCGTGCCACGTGTACCACCGGTGGTACACGTTAAACTTGATCTGTACATGACAAAAATTTTAAACTATTTGGACGGCCATTTTTATTTTTATATTACGTTAAATCGAAGTGTACTTTAGTATAGTTTATAGAAAAGACATGTGTGACGTTACCGCGATGTGTCGGTGTTTGCGAGACCCGCCTCGTGGCGGAGCCTTCCCCGGCGCTGGTGGATGCCGTGCTCCAGAGCTCGTAACTCCTCCCCGGAGCGAGGTCCTTCAGTTCGAGCGCCGTGCGACCCTCGCCTTCTACTCTGTACGTGTGGGCGGGCCCGTTGCTATATCAATAATAAGCTACTTTATTGAACTACTAGACTTTGATCACAGCGTTGTTCGTGTTAATATCAATTTGACCAATCCCTTGGAAATAAAACTTTTTTTTGTATCAAGTATACCGTACGACCTGTTCTGTATTTAAAAAAACGTGTATGCTAAATTTCATGACGATCGGTTCGTTTTTTTTAGTAGTTAACGCGTTCCGTGCCACGTGTACCACCGGTGGTACACATTAAGCTCGACCTTTAGGCCACGTGTACCACACACTTGTGATGTGATACTTACACTACTTACTTATATTTACACGATGTTATAACTATTGAAAACGAAATAATTACTCATGTATTAATATTGTAATGTAACAGTGTATGATAATATATGAATTTTTAGTCAAAATATCAAATGGCCTGAATGATATATCTGGCAAAATTGGCTTAGAACGGATCGTCTTAAAGCGCGAAATACGCTTTTCGAAACAGTCAAACAAACTGGCACTTGCATTTAAGATATTAGAAAAGACTAGTCGATACCTATGAATTCATCTGTGTCATTTATTATCTTAAGAATACGTTTTATCAAAAGAGGAAAATACATAAGCACCATACCGCTTGCCTCACTTCTCCACAGCAAGGAAACGCTGAAAGCATAGTGCTTTTAAAAATCGTAGTTTCTTAATTAAATGACAGCGTTACGTTTTCTGTGCGCAACCTATCGCGCGAACTGTTACATGTTGATAGATTGAGATTAACACAGTTTCTGAAACACGAACTTAATTTAGACATCGTTTCTGATAGAACACTGAGAATGATGAGGTTCTACTTATGTCAAATGTTTGATGTATAATATTTTGCCGAATAGTCATAAAAATGTAAATAGAATATAAATATGTACATTCTTTAAGTATTTTCATGGATGCATTTATTTACCCTGTTATATGATATCGATTCTTTTTATTAGTCTAGTAAGCCATTTTTTGTGCCTGTTCAAAGATAATCGTTCTTAAGGAGTAAACTCCAGTCGTGCGTCGGAGCTGAAACACTCAATTTTTTTAGGCAAGAACCAAGTGCCTTAGAAGAAAGACTAAATAAGTTTGATTGAAATCTATGGAGTAGTTTTTGTGTGAAGTGGAGACGACGGCAGACCTCTGTAGTTTTATGGGAATGAAGTTCCCTATCGCACAGTACGAACTTGGTGAATGAGGGCTAGGCGAAAAAGAGTGTAAGAGTTTTCCGTCACGATCTTTTCTATAGTATAGACGGTTATCCGTAGCGCATATGCTATTGGCTGTGCCCAGTCATAGGTGGGCGCTTATTGGTTCTAGGCAGGCAATAAGTTTGCACCGACTGCACATGTATAGCTTGTACACAGCATACGCGTCAGTTATTTCGTGCGTAATGTGTGTAGTTGTGTACTTATACTTATGTTTATTTTTAGCTAAACCGTGACGTATCCTCTTTGCTAATTGTTTGTAAACACTTTTGTTGGTTAATAATAACTCTTGTTAATGCATGACATGATGTAAGAATTAATATAAAATGTTTAAAACTATTTTACCTGGACGTAGGTTTGACGTACACGGTGTAATACAAGAGTTCGCCGTTGATGTGTTCTGGTTTCTTCCAACTCACGAGGAGAGATGATGAGGATACTACCAACACCTTGATATCAGCAGGAGGACCGGGCACTAGAAAAAAAAAATCCAGTATTAGTACATTACTAGTATAGTACAGTACAGTACTGGTGTTGGTCATTTAATTAATATTGGTCCTCATATCTATACATATAATAAGAATAATTGAATGAGTCTGTACTTTTCAGATTTTTCTGAAATACAAAATTGCAGATAATTAACAGCAAGTAATTAAAAACATTTCAATCACTTATAGAAATGGTTGTCTATCTATTTGTTTGTGCACATGCCACTGTTAAATTATGCGCGTTTATGATAAAACGTCACCAAGAAAATGGTAAAACATCTTTTAAGTAACATTTAGACTTTGTTTCATTAAAATCTGTTCAATCTATCAACGGTTGTTGTAATATGAATGACAGTGCAAGTGTAAATATTATTAAATTGTCTGTCTGTCTATCACTTTGTTTGTGCACGCATCACTGCTAAAATACAGTTAAGTTTAGAATTTTGTGATTTTTTTTAAGATTATGAACACCGAAGACGAAGTCGCGGGTATCAGCTTGTCAACAATATTTGTATAGTCAATAATATTTAAAGTTATTTTTTTAAAGGTAGTCGTATACATATATTAGTATATTTTACTTGGAGTATTAAATGTGAACTAATTTAATACTGTAAATGGTCCTTTTTTAACAGAAATGACTAAATAGTTATGCCAAAAATGTAGTTTTCATATTTATGTCATAATAGTAGTTTTCACTTGACCCATGGAAACAAAATGAATAATTTGGGTGTTTTTAATGTTAAATTAAATTGTTTCCTATAAAATATCATATTTGAGATATAAATATTTAATCAATAGACTTTTCCTGCATATTGAAATAATGACTTATTAATGTTAGAATATTTCGAAGTGATAACGAAGAACTTGCATAAAGCCATTTTTTGTAATAACTTTTGCAATTAATTTGACATTCATTTACGTCAGTAGTTTGACGTCAATTCGCGGTATTGATTTGGTCGCAAATGCTTTTTTTTCAATATATTTTATAGGTTTTATGATTAGATCATAATCTCATCTTGTTAAATGACAACGTGGTCTAAGATGGTAATCACGCTAAGCCTAGACCTAAATTAATGAATTATGGACGAATTTTGAGGACATAACGACCGCTAGTTGTACTAATATTGGACTACATGTGTTAGCATGCATTTATCATTTACAAAAAAAAAAAATCGCATTTATCCATGATGATTTAGTATTTTATTTAGTTGAAATATTTGTACAATAGTCAATACAATTTCTACAGCTCGTTGTGGCCAAGTTCCGAATTACGACCACTGGACAATTTTACCAATAGTGTTTTTTTTTCTTTTATCAAAAATTTTTGAAAGTACTGAAATGAAAAAGACTGTAAACAATAAAGAATATATAACTCACCGTCTTGTAAAGTAGCGCAGATGATCGGGTAAGAGTATGGGCCGAGGCCGAAGTTTGAGAAGCCCGCGACTTTGATCGTGTAGTTTGTGTATTTCTGTAGCCCTTGGAGATATGTCTCCGTATGAAGTGATGTCTGGTTACCCCATAACATTTCTGCTGATAAAATATATTTAATTTCTACTTTGTAACAAGTATAACATTGTATAGACGGATTTTGATGAACCGTCGCAGTAATAAAAATACTATTACATTTTTACACTCTCGATGAAGACTAAGAAAGTGTTTTAGGAAATTCAAGCCCTAACGCGGTAAAAACGAGAACGACAAATTGTCTGAAAATCCGTATTTATTACCGTCACTCACTGTTATATGGATCCGAGTGCTGGGCTACGAAAGAGACGGATGAGAAAAGATTACATGTGGCAGAAATGCGAATGTTAAGATGGATGTGTGGTGTAACAAGGATGGATAAGATTAAGAATGAATATATCAGAGAAGTCTCGAAAATAGCACCAGTGACAGAAAAGTTGAGGAGTAATAGGTTAGCATGGTACGGGCATTTTATGAGAAGAGATGAAAGTCATGTAACAAGAAAAGTTTTGAGCTTAAAAGTGGATGGATATAGGAGTAGAGGAAGACTTAAAAAGGTGTGGATGAATTGTGTGAAAAATGATATGTGTATAAAAAGTGTGAATACTGAGATGACATCTGACAGAGGAGAGTGGAAAAGGAAAACATGTTGTGCCGACCCTACTTAGCTGGGATAAGAGTAAGATGATGATGATGATGATGACTCAGATATTTTTAAATATATTTACAGATATAAAATAAAAAGTCGAAATAATCACTGTATAGCAAAGAAAAGAAAGAATAAAATATTCCACTTCAATATCTCTTTTATTTGATTCACATACACAGACGTCATACGTACCTAATTATTATATAATCCTTATAATAATAAAAATTAAGTTGAATTTAACGATTCATCCCTAAATATACATACAGACTGTACAAATACAAGTACACAAGTGCACAAGTACAAATTTTCACGGTCATAGTTAGATATGTACAGGTTTATCTTGCAATATTCGTTAAGCGTAGAAGCTTAGTTTTAAACATCAGATTTGTTTTAAGCGCCACCTATCTATTAAATTTTTGTACTTCATAGTTAGTTGTAAATATTTGATATATGTACATTAGCAGTAGATTTATTTTTAGCGACAATTAATTTTTCATTATTGGTTAGTTTAAAATTGATTTTTATTAATTTTGAGTAATATTTATTCTAGGATTATTGCATGATGTTTGTTGTTTGTTGCACGCTTGGAATTGTTGGCCACTATCGCCTCTTACTGCAACAGAAAACGATTGAGAAACAACATGAATTAATTAAATGCGTTGTTGGTTTGCAGTTACATTTGATGTTAGCAGATAATTGAACCTGTTCTTTTTTATATTATTTGCATCTTTTATTTCTTTTTATATACACATACTTTTATTTTAAAGATAGATATCAACATTGTTAATCTACGACAGGTTCAATCATCTGCCAAAATCGAGCTTAACAGCGGACCAACGATTTATTTTTTATTGTTCCACAACCGTTTTAAATCGTTTTAACCGGCCAAATAATTTTAAGCAGAAATGCAAAGTAACGTCCACCCTATTTTTTAATAACGGATTTCCGCAAAGTGACACCTTCATCAATTAAATATCTCTAGATGTCTCGTAGGAGAAAGTAACAAGTAGGCACGCATTCAAATCGGTGTTAGTAGTGACTATGGTTATTGTGCAATGCTGAAAAGCTAGAGTGTAATAAATTAATCGTATCTTTTTTTCTACTTTATAGGTGTTTGGTATTTGATGACGTCCAAAGAGACTCTGAAAGTGTAGACAGAACACACCTATAATTTGGTGACCGATTTTAAAAAGCTGAAGATGGTTGCTAGCATAGTAGTTGCTATGGTTTCCTCACGATCTTTTCCTTCTCCTCAAGCTTTGACTCAGGTGCAAGAATTAGAATCTACGTCAATCGTGTCCAAACATATTATCAAGTGAGCCATAAACGCTTAAATAACCTTCTTGTATCATAGAGTGTCCGAACCAAAACGCTACAACTTTACGACTTAAATAGTGATTAAAATGATACTTTTGTAGTAAATCTTCGGACATATTCCACAACTGTCTAAATATAAATAGAAAAAAGGAATAACCTTCAGTAGCATAGAGAAGGGTGTAACCGACGAGTGAACTGCCCTGTCCCGGTAACACTATGGGTTGCCATCCGACTCGCAACGAGGTGGAAGACACCGCTGTACATTCCACCGAAGATGGAGCTTGTTCTGGCGCTGCCATTAGAAAATCACAAACGACCTTTATTTTGCTAACAGATTAAATAGTCTACAATAGGGAACTTACACAACATATACTATTTACTGTATCACAAGGATCTGAAGCTTCAGATAAATATAGCAAAAATGAAGATGTGAAAATATGTATAAATAAATAATTGAATCAATATTTCAATCTGGCTTTTCGTGACGTCTCTCCATAAGTTGCTAATCCTTTACCAGTGTACCTGTGTGTACAGTGTAGTGACCTAAGTGTTCTATCTCAATCCAAGTTTAGTGGTAAACGATTATTATCGGTGCAATAAAAATTGACACATAAAAGCGGATCACACAAGACGACATTCGCCTTCTGCAGAGACAAGTTTTCTGACAAATTTTCAGCTTAAGAGTTGTAGTTACTTAGGGGAGTTTAGAAAAAGCCCTATTACCATTATAATGTTTTGCTTCACATGTCACTCCGCCAGATTCGGAAAGATTCACATCTACGTCGATAAAGACGGTTTCCGGCCACGTTAACCATCTAGTCCTCATAGTTCTAACTTAACACTTCTGGAATATTTAATTTCTAGCAAAAATTGATTTTGTCTTAGTTTTACATTATCTACTCGTGGAGGCGATTGCATGGTTACATAACTTATGGCTACATTTCAATTATCCTTACCTCCTTCTCTAGTATCCTGGAAAACTGGTAAAGAGTATGGTCCTACACCAGCGTTGGTGTAAGCAGATACCGTAACTGCATATCTGTAAGCGAATTTGAGTTCCATAGTTGGTTGTAGACGATAATGTTTAATTTTTACTGGGGTTTGATAAACCCCATGATAGTTCCATGTCACTCTATGTAACAGTCACGTTAGTTCCATTGCCACGTTTTATAGTAGTTAGCAATGCTCAGACAATTGTGCCTTAAATTTTGGATATTAGTGGACAAAATATACCGAAATCAGTAATTCCAAGCCAATAGCCAAATTTTTGTTAATTTCTTCTAAAATTGCAGTATTCACTTTCTTATATAATACTGGACTATTATAACCAAGTAATATCAAATAATGCTTCTATGCCACCTCGTATAGGAATATTAACTTCTCAAGTAATATTATAAAGACGAATATGTTTGTTCGCTTGTTTGCTGTACTTTTAACGTCTTACTGGTCAACCGATTATAATAAAATGTTGCCAAGACTTCAGAAAAGACCATAGGGTACCTGTCATATAGAAAAAATGAAAGTAATATTCCCGCAGGCTAGATAAAATCTACATGGGTATAATAACAAACGTGTAGGTCTGTCGGTACATTTTTTATTATTTTTTTCTTGTGATAGACATACATATATCTATCTATAAGGAATTAAGTAGAGATATAATAGACATCAAAATAATTTGTGTAAATATATCTTGATTTTATTAAAAATATTTCTACCGATATTTATGAAATCCAGTACACAGGAAGTTTATTTCATTCGGAACTGGTATCAAAATTATTAATATTACTCTAGAAATTAAAAAAAAATTCTTAACACATATAAACAAATTAGTATACGGGGAGTATATTTCCTATATATTTTTTTTCCTGATGAATAAAAATTAAAACATGAAAATAATTTGACGCATAATAAATCTGAAAAAGTATATTTTAAAAATCTATCTTGGATTTTCATAAAAAACTTAGGAAAATAGTCAATAAGTCGGAGAAAGTTTAAAGCATGTCTAAGTCAAGGATGCAAAGTAGTTACCTAGTGTTCTTGAGAAGACCGCTCATCAAAGTTTCCAGTTTGCCCGACAGTTGCGAAACTTTAAGCGTCCTTGTATCTGTGTCCTCTAGAAAGTGTAAACAGATATGTCGTCCAACTTTTGTGCATATATTCACTCGTATGGTATCCAGTATAGTTTAACAGATATAAAAAAAAACAATAGTTGTACATATTATTACACTTTGTATGCGAATTTATTACAAATGACCATCGAACGTAGGAACAAGAATTAATACGATTTTAAAAATAGACCGTTCCGAATCTTGTCGAATTTCTCGAATAATGACGTCAATTTTCTAGAGATTTCCACAGTACTTTATTGAAAGATATAAAAAACGCGGTACGGTGCGTCTGAGTAAAGTTTTATTTTGGATGTAGCAGCGAATATGAAGATAAAACAGGGGGAGATAAAGTGTGAATTTAACTATAGTGTAATTGAGAGATAGTGAATTTGATCTTAGAATAAATAAATTGCTTTCGACGCAAACGTCACTTGATCTATAAACAGGTTATACAATATAAATACAATTGAAGGGGTTTGTTTATCCGAAGTAATCTCTGAAACAATTGAATCCATTTTGACGAATTCTCTATGGACGGATGGACAATTTTTCGGAGTATTATTATATAGGCTTCATATTGTTACGCTTTTCGATAGGGGCTAATCAGCAGGAAAAAGGGACAACTCCCAATAGATCCAAAAAAATAGGTAGTTTCATGGCACAACAAAATTAATATATGAATAAGCATAAAGAAAACAATTAACCGATCTTTTATTTTTTTTGTGTTGTTCAGAAGCTATTGACGAACTTTAGTGTCATCAATAAGTTCGCTTTTACCTTAATATTCAAATTTCCATGGATTATGGTGGAATTTCGACTACCAGACGATCACTAATTTAAGAAAACGAAGCCATAGGCATTAGCTAGTTTGTTAAGCATTTAAAAATCAGCATTTAAAAGTCAAACGTTACCTGGTCCAATGTTTTGCGCGACAACTTTTACTTGATAACCCATGATGACTCCGTTATGTGCTTCCTTAAGCGGCGGTAACCACGTCACATAGAGCTCACCAGGGTTCTCTGTTTGCTGGACTTGTATACTGATCGGTGGTGACGATGGAGCTGTAATGACACCCTGATAAATATTATAAATGCAAAATTCAGTTTGTTTTTTTTATTACGTTTTAACGCATTAACTGTTCAGCACATTATCCTGAAATTTTGCAAACACATAGTCAGGAGTATAGAAAAGGATATATCCCGTGGGATAGCGAAACCGCGAGCATAAACAAGTATATTTTCAATACACAATGAGGTTATTCATTATTGAACTGTGAAATAGATTTCCTTATAAAGACATTAGCATGATTCAAGCGAAAATAACTAACTGAGTTCTAATAGTTGGAATTAACAATGTGACGAATCGGGCACGATATCCGCCCAGGATATAATAGATATAAAATCATCATCATCTTACACTTGTCACACTTAAGTAGAGTCGGCACAGCATGTCTTCCTTTACCGCTCTCCCACGTCAGATGCCATCTCAGTATTCACTCTTTTTATACACATATCTTTTTCACACAATCTATCCATACATTTGCGGTCTTCCTCTATTCCTACATCTTTCATATATAAAACTTTTCTACTTACGTTTCTAGTTGTCACAGAAGATACACGGTATCAATATATATATTGGTACAGGAGAAATGTAGCACGTAATGAAATGCTTTGTTAGAAAATATTAATTAACACTTATTTAGGTTTCGTGTCTTAGTATAAGGGCTTAATGAAGGTGAGGCGACAAAGGATTTTTTCGATATACTTAATGTCTTCGATACATCGTGATTGTATCGATTTAAATAATAACTAAGAAATGATTACTGTAACCTACCACGGAATGCTTGTTATCTACAAACAAAGATGGGCTGCAATAGCGAATTCTAATGTTCTTCAAATCTTATAAGTAGAACTCACCTTCCTCGTGAGTAGTGAAGTGTACGGCAGTAGTGAACTGACTGACTCCAACTTGGTTGCCGGTTGCAACTCTCACAGCGTAAGCCGTCGCCGGTCTTAAGTTCTGCAGATCGACGGACTGCCGTATGTCGGTGTCCTTTCTAAAATGGAGTAATATTTTTATAGCAAACTTATTCCATTGGTTCGTTTTCAAGGATATTTATATTTTAATTACTGAAAATCAGGTGAGATTGTGGTCAAACTCGAAAACCTATAAAGAATACTCTTGAGCCTGTAAGAGAACTATTGCAGGGTCATAGGCGTCTTCCCGAAGTAAGGTATGGGCGTAATCACCCACGCCAATATTAGCGATTTCAAACTTCGAGAAATACACAGTTCTATGTTTACCCACATACAGTGGTAATATAAGAATATTTTTCATGTTTAGATTTTCTCACGATGTTTCCCTTCACCGTCAGCCGATAGTGTTACCAATTTAAATTAGTAAGTAAATATACGCGAATTCCAAAAAAATCCTTGGGCTTCGAAGCTAGCTGGGCTAGTCTGAAATAGGGAAATATAATGTTGTTGTTGACAAACCTGGTGACATTGATGCTGATAGCATGATCCCATCCGTGTGCGTAATGCTCGTTTGAGTACTGAAGTGTGTAAAGGCGCGCGTGAGCTCGTAATGTATCTCTCCATGAGATGACAGCTGAACGGGAATGTACTGAGTCTATCCTAACATCTAGTGGCGGTGTCGGCGGTTCTGTAATGACGTATATTGTGAACACAACATTGGATAACTAATCCTGTATAAAAGAAAATAGAATTCCAAACGCCAAACTTTTGGCTAATTCGTTTTTTGTTGTGTTTCTAATTATAAAGGCCAGATTTGTATGAAAGACAATGTTTGAAAAATCGTACGAGAGCGCGAAAAATTTAAGTAAAAAAGTCAGTGGCTAAGTAAGACGGAAGAGAGTAGAGAAATCTTCACAGATATTGACAGATCGATGGCCGGTTTTCATTTTATTTCATTACATAATCGTACTATAAAGAGATAATTTGGTCTCATTTTCTTCGTTAATATAGACGCAAATTAAAGATAAAACTAAATAAAAAAAAAACCTTCTTCTTCTTACCCTTATTCTACCTAAATAGGGTTGGTACAACATGTTTGTCATTTTGTGATGTATGATTTGGCCTTATTTTTACGATCGGCCGCGCGCGCCTCATATTATCCCTCCTTGGGTTTCTTTTGTAGTACCACGGTTTCTGTTCAACGTTGCGTATAACATAAATCGCGTGCGCGGCTCCAGGATTTTGTATCACATAAATCGGTGTGTATTGCCTTGAATTAATGAAGTTACAATCTTTCGGAGTATTCATTGTCGAATAATTGTTACAATAAACCATTACAATAATATAAAGTATTAAAAATATAATAGAAAAATAAATGCAAATAAAATGGCATGTCATGTCATTGTCAACTCATTGACAAAAGATAAAATTAATCTGTTACTTAACAAATAACTCAAAACTAAAAAAAATTATCTACTAAAAATACTGTAAGTAATAGTTGAATCTATTCCGATTTAACTTTTTCAGGTACACGTAGCGAAAATAATATGATATGTTTTTTGTTGCAGTCAGAAGTGGCAGTGGCCAATCAATTCCGGACAGAAGTACAAAGTAATGTCCGCTCTAAAATGAATAGGTTTAGAAAGTAAACTAACCTAGTATAGTTAGATGGACACTGAAGATGCTTGCTCCGTAAGGATTGTTGGCCCTGCACTGGTATAGGCCAGCATCCCCAATTTCAGAATACTGTATGGAGATGACACTTATTAGACCGGCTGGTGTCTTTGTTTCAGAAAGCTTTATTCTGCAAAATGATCAGAGAAATTGAACTTTTCTATCTTATGCACTCTGCACCAGAGAAACTAAATATTATAGACCAAGTTAACACGGGAATGGATTGAGAAATAATATGTCATTAGTTGATAAAGTTCAAGATCTTATACATGAGGTAGATTTTGTCCTTTATAAGATATTTTTGTACAGATTGAGCTATACGCAACTGTAATAAGTTAAATAGTGAGTGCACAAGAAAGGGTTGAAAGTTTTTCCTTCTGTAAGTCACAGAATACCCCATTTTGTTGCTTTTAGTTCAAAGTTTCATTTGCAAAAATGAACAAACAGGCGTAGTTATTTTCGCATTGCTAGAATTGTATGAATAAATTCTGTGAAGTTTTTTTTTTAAAGGAATTATGGAGTTTTATATATTTGGACTATAAGCCTGTATTGGTAATACGGATTGAAACACTACATTAATCATGTTTGATTCTTTATTTTTGGAAACTCATAAACAGTTTTAGAGGAAAACGACTGGAAAAAATTAAATTCGTAGTTTAAATGCAATCAGCCAAAATCCCTAGTATGTAGATAAAATGAAGCGACGTATTTGAAATATACAATTATTGAAAACGAATTAACAAAGACCACCTAGTTTGCTGGACTGAAATCCTGAAAACGATTATTGCCATAATTAATACTTCTAATGTTGAGGTTTACTAGATTTGGTTTTTAACAAATGCGATTGAAAAATCTCATTGAGTTTCCATATCAAGTGGTAAGGTTTGTTGTCAACTTACAAACCCTTTCTTTATATAATATGTATATAGTATGTACGGCAGGTTTCGTTGATGAATAAAAAAAGGCCGACGGCCAATTGAATAAAAAAATAAGTAGGCTAGAAACATCTATAAAAAATTTCAGATCAAATGACCATAGTTTTTCTATGCCGATATATTCTGTAGTTTTGACATAATTGCGCCTCAAAGAAACTATATTTATTAGACGCCATTTGGTACATATTTCCCTATTTACGGAATAAAATATTTCTGATTGTTAGTGGACTTTCATATTCCCCATGAATAAGAAGAACTTTAGATTTCACAAATCGAAAACAACCCATTTTTAATAGGGTATTTAAATTACTACGTACCGTTGATTTTGATGTTCAATAGCGTTACCGTCGTGAGTCCATGTTGTTCGAATCGGTTCATCTCCTAGAGGATGACAATTCAATGTGACCGAGTGACCGAGTCGAGATGTTAAATTAGCCGTGGAAGTTTCAAAGTGGACAGGCTCTGAAAAAAAATTACCGTCAAATGATTTCGTCTTGAAGCCATAGAATACGAAAGCCCAGAAATTGGAATGATCAAGGACTTATACTCACTGTTAACGCTCATCCAAATAGTCTTACTCAGTGGCTGTCCAACTCCATTTTCAACATTGCACGAGTACAGACCGTCATCAGTAAGAGACACCTCCTCAATGATCAAGGTTCCGTTAGGAAGACTGAGGATACCACCACCCGCTAGTTCTAGTACTGGTTGCCATGTACCTAGAAGAGCTACAGAAGGAACTCTATGTTTAGAATTTCTCATAAGTTTCTAAAATTAAAAAAAAAACCTCAACAATTAGCTTCCTTGGAACATTTTCAAAATAATGAACATATTAGGTTTCAGCAACAGTTTTAAACTATAATGAACCTTAAATCACTGTTCATACATTAATTACTAAGGATCTGCTGGAAAGGGGTCACGAATAATTATTTCAGACTTTCTATTAATATTGGATACACATTTTTCATTGTTTTTATATGCCACTATTTTGCTAACCGATCTTAAACATACGTTTGAACTTCGTTATAAGATTTGCAAGAACGGTTAAAGGAAGATAAGCTTCATATTTCCAAACGACCAGATTAAGCATATGCTCTAGGATCACATAGAAAAATAATTACGAAACAAAAAAGAAAATACATTTTGTATACCATCTTTCTTCATCCAATGAACTTGTGGCTGTGGATATCCACTTGCGCTACACGATACCGCACCTCTTCGACCCAGAAGGAGCGAGGAATTCGATGGTTCATCTAACCATTTTGGAGCAACTGAAATAAAAATAGATACTCGTATATATACCAAAACAATAAAAAAAAACCTAGGATCTCTGAAAGGAGCCAAATTCTACGTCGTAGTATTTGGCGATACAATAACTCTTTTATAATTACAAAACAAGAAAAAAGACTAGATACTAATGGATAACCAAAAAAATAAAATAAAGAACGAGTGACAAAGAAGGTGAACTGAAAAGAGATACGATTTTACCTTTTATATAAAGATCTGTAGAACGATTAACTTTAGCAACGTGATTAGATGCAACACATGTGTAAGTACCGCAATGTTCTAATGAAACCTTCTTTATAACCAATGCACTGAAAAGTTCAGAGTTCCTTTCCACAACCTGAAAGAAGGTAACAGTCGATATCAGTAATGTTAGTAGTTGAGGTGTATTACAAATCAAACACAAATTTCTGTAAATGCAATTGATCAAATATGATTGGTTATATACCTTAGTTTCTTATTTTACTTAGTCGGTTAGTCCTAGGGTTAATCACTTAATTACTATACCTTTAGTTTAGCCTTACTAGTTACATATCAATACTTCTATTTTATTTGCTTAATTGCTGCCCTAAAATTGTTTGCATATTTATTGTGAGCGACGAAGCGGAATATTCCCTAAGGACTATGTCCCCATTTTATTACTTTATGGTATCATTTATACGTATGTCAGAGTATAAATGTTTGTTGTCCTTGTAAAAAGAAAAAGAAATTAAAGAGACTTGAAGGCCTGTATGATACTGCCGAGTAAATCTTACTTTTAAACTGCTTGGTATCCTTTTACCATCCTTCAACCACTCAAAATGGATCGGCAGATCGCCAGTCCTAACATTGCAGTAGATGTTCACAATTTGCCCCTCCTGTAAATTGTTTCCAAGTAACAGATCATCCAAAACTGGCGCCTCGATAACTTGGATCTCGAAGGCCCTTCTCGCCATCTCTCCCGATGGACTGGTCACGATACATGTATACATAGCGCCATTCTGTTCTTTTGTTATTTCCGATATAGACAAAACTCCGTTGATATTAGCCGACGGAGCATTTCGTCTGGACTTCTGTCGAGATGCTCTTCTGTATCGACTAGGGAAGAGGCTGTTTGAAGTTAGCAGTTGACCTTGGTGCTCCCAATCGATTTTACTATTAAAAAAATTGCATATCATATATACATGAGCTTGGATATAGTACAAAATAAGGATAAGGCGAAACAAAAATTTGTAATAAGCATATATTTATTGGAGTCATCAATTTTCTCTGTTTGGGTAGTTAGCCTTAGGTAAAATTAACGGACTCAAAATGTCAATAATCTGAGTTTCACTGACGTATTATACAGTTATGATTAATTAACTTGACTTTCTTGGTGAGTGTAGTTGAATTATTAATATTTCCATCCAAGGCAGCAGCTCAAGCTGAGGTTTCGTCACTTTTGGGCTTATTGACAATTGCCATTATTAGGTAGAGTACCTTAAGCCCTCGTATCAAAAAGCCCGATGAAGCTGCGAATGGTCATCAGGTGTGCAACGGATAATCAGTTCGAATAAAAAGAGATGTCAAAGGAGTAAAGAAGTAATATTCTAGTAAAATACATTTATTATAATACCTTATAGGATATCCGTAGTAAGGGCATCTCAGATTGACAGACTCTCCACTTTGTACTTTTATCGGTGGTAATGATCTAATATAGGGCGGCCCTGGATATAAACAACAATGTAATCTAAAATAAACCTAATTCGAAATTTAATATGATTTTGTAGTAAGTTATAGCTCAAAACGTCGATTCTCTTATTCTATGATGTTATTGAATAGTCTATAAACTGATTACTAATTCTTATACTTCAAAATTGTATAAACAAACTCTTCGATTCATTACGAATTTTAACTTATCACAATATACAAAGTTATTTATAAGTCACCTGGGTTACAAGTAAATGATTTGGTCTTAAATATGATTGACTAAAGTATAGAAGATTTCTAAACATTCAAAAGTTAATCCTAGTCGGCCACATAAATATTTGTTCACCTGTTATCATCGCATGGAATTTTTCGACCAAACTGTGTATTTTTACTTTCCCTGAATTTCGTTTTAAACTAATGTCACCACGAAGCTCTTGTTGGGAAAAAGTGAAAAATATTAAGTGCCTTACCGTACACATCAAATCTGTTCTCATGACTTGCAACTTGATCATTTTCCCTGGCGATGCACGTATACAAACCACCATCTTCAACTCTAACACGAGTGATATTCAGCTGAGTGACAACTGAATTATCTGAAGTCATTACTTGACCAAGAGCGTACCTAGAAATTAATTGGCCTAACTAATATTATTAGAATTAAAATTGCACAAAGTATTTATAGATTATATAATAAACCGTTTCCGTTAATTGCACTAATCATTATAACTAATAGTCACTATAATACATTTGTATATTGTATGAAACAGAGCTACTTGTTTGGAAATAGTTACTTGAGCATAAGCAGCCCTTTGCTAGTAACAGTAGTTAGAGAAGAAAAGTCCTCCTAATATTTAAGTCAAGAACTAATTGATTATCTAATACAAACGATCTTGATAGAAGTAAAAGAAGAGAAAGATAGAGCCTCTCAAGATGAAGGAACTGCGATCGTTAACATAATTGTTTTAACAATAAAGATATATTACTAATGATGTAATCCTTACAATTCATGCCTTAACTACTCAGTCAATCATCAGGAAATATTGTCAAACATGTGACAAAAAAGCACATACGGTGGTTTAATTTTGAAAAAGCTTTTGTTCCCGAAGGACAGGCCAAAACTACATTAATGCGGGCTAAGCAGCAAAAGCTAGTTAGTGTACAATATATCTGGATACGATTAAGTATTTCAAATATGAACTAGCAAGGAACAATTAATATGAAAGAACTATAAAGGCAGTTATAACAGATTCTCGTGTAGTGTTTGTCGAACCGTAAGACATACATTAACAACTTTAACTGACTACGTACATTATCGTTATACTCGTTAGTTTTGGGAGAATTTCTAAATATAAGCCTAACTTTTGCTTTGCATATAGTGCTCTACATTAAAATGTTAATTTTAGAATCAAGGCCTTTGCCAGCAATATTTAAATTAATTGCAAAATATTGGAGCTCTTTTTAAATAGTGGTCCAGATATTTGGAGGCGAGTATTACAACAACAAATATAAAGCAATATTCCTACGCAATGTATAAGGAATTGTAAAGACACAGTTATTCTGCTATCGATTATTAGTTGTTCGTTATTTTATTGGGAACGATAATAACCTAACGGTCTAGTAATTTATAACCACTAGTAAGTGTCAAAGAGGGATAAATTCGTATTGCTCACACTCGCAAAAGTACGATATGAATAACAAATGTTTCAATTTACGATTATAAACCTTGAACGCACATGATAAAGTTCAGTTTCATTTTTATAATCAATCTTACGCCTATTGAAACAAGTTACTTATCTTGTTTCGAATTTGTATTTTATATCAGTCTGAATAATGTTTATTGTGTAATTATTATTGCAAAATATTGTGTTCTGTTTTTATTTTAGATGTCGTTATTAATTTAACTAACGTATTAAAATTTGAAAAAATTATAATAAGATACAACATAGAAAAATAATTAACAACGCTATAATTGACAACATTCATAATAACTATTGACAAAAATAACGACATTACAATTGTCTATTAACATATAACCTTTGTTACAATAGTATAAAATACGAGTACAAATATATGACTCTTAACATAGTCTGTTCTTCGAAGAATATATATTAAAATACGGAGAAGACTTCAAAATTTCATGTTTAGCTTGCGTATCTTTAACTTAACCACGATCCTTTAGTCAGATTTTCAAATTTTTGTTTGCAAATATTACATAGACTTTTCGGGTAATCTTTGATTGTATACCCATTTTTAGGTTTTAGCGATTGACCACGATCTCATCTGAGATTAAATGATGTCGTAGGTCTAAGATGGTAAGCACGCTAAACCTAAATGAGGATTGGCTCTCAAATGCAGCTGCTGCAACAAACCAAAGAATGGTTGGCGCTTGATTTTCAACTCGAGGGTGGTAGCTAGTATAGCTCTGGCTTATTTGCAAGGATTTGAACTAGCGTCCGATAAATTCGGAATCCGAACAAACTATTAAATTAGCCATTATTGCTTGAAGACATAAACATAATAGACACAGTCATCAAAATAAGTCCATTGGTGGACAGAATCTATTTAAGGATAATAGGTACTTAGCAGAAATTGTATGAAGATAGTTGATAGACTGTTTATTTGTACAAACATACCTAGAGTCTGTATTACTTGAGATAATGATACCATCTCTCTCCCACATGAATTGCGGTGGTCTATCTCCAGATGCAGCACATTGCATACTAATCTGAAAGACATGAGTTATTTAATGTAGTTACAAACTCATCCATTAAAGGTAATCGGTATTGAGAAGACAATTTGCGGAGATTGATCTTTATTATCTTTTTTTGCTATGTAGTATCCCTACTAATTAAGTTGGCAACAATATGCTAAGTGTTTCTGTGTATTTTGAGAGTTTATCACTTTAACCAACTGTCTGAAAAAAAACAGAGGACTAATTAAAGTCAAAGGTTGCTTAAAAATGACTAATGATCAGATTTCCCC
The DNA here is from genome assembly GCA_035772565.1 of Antheraea assamensis. NCBI lineage: Eukaryota > Metazoa > Arthropoda > Insecta > Lepidoptera > Saturniidae > Antheraea > Antheraea assamensis. The sequence goes on along the minus strand of JAQQSE010000193.1, from coordinate 485,724 downwards.
AATGATTTAAAATACTTTGGAATACACAGCACAGTCTGCAACATGCACGATGTCCTTCTTGTAAATAATCCAAAAATTCCAATTATGAGAAAAGGTTTTGATGGTTTCGCGAAATCTAAAATATACTTTAACAAATTGCTTTAAATAATTTCAAATATTACAAGATTTTAAAACTCTGGTGTAAAAAATACATCTTGAAATAGGTGAGAAGTAATTGCTCAAAATAGATTCTATACTTACATCACCACCAGGAGTGACAGTCCTTTCCGTGAAATGTTGGGTGATGATCAAACGGTTGCCCAATTGTCTTTTCCGCCTTTCCAGATCTGAAAGAGGTAAAATAATAATTTTCTTAGATATCCGAGCATTAAATACTACAATCAAATTCTTGTATGTATATTCTACCAAATACCTTCTTAGAACAAAAGCTCTTCTACAAAATTGATGGGATTAGTATTAGTGTGGACTTCGGAGGAAATCGAATCTATTATTATCAATTAATAAGTAAGCCGCTTACGGAACGGACACTATATAAATTTTGTAACCTGGTATTGGTTGATTACCCGCGACACAGGATTTGGTTCCTAGTGCGGGGATCTACAGTTTATTTTTGTATCCGGCAATATTATTTTGTTAAATAAAGACTTTTTAATATTATTATTATGTAACTATTTATCCCTGAGAATGTTTATTTGAAATCACTCTACGATTCTTAAATACAGAACAATTACCACACAAGGGTGTGGGTCAGAAAGTACGCTAAGCGAAAAACGAAATATTACTGAGAAGAATCGAGAAAGTTGCACACTGAGTCAGAAACATCACAGGAATACGCAAAGTGATTCATCGAAATTTTGTGGCAAAAACTTAAATAATATAGGAACATATATGGGATATTTTGCATATATATTATACGCAAACGTATACGCCTTTTGATATACAAACGAATTATTTTATTATTCATAACCAATTCAAAACCAACCATAACAGTAAATAAATATCATCTATATATACTAAAAGGAAAATGATCCCCACCACCGTCTTACTGATGTATTTATAAAACTTATTCTCTCAGCGATGTCGCGACGAAGTAGTCGTGGCGTCACATCCTGTGCGAGTCAATTGAGTATCTTTAAAAACACTGTAACAATACATAGACGAAAGCAAAGTGTTACAATATTATATTGGTCGGAGTAGGGCTTTGGAAAATTCAACATTTCCAATATTTGAAACATGTTCAGTAGCTTATTTTACTATTTCAGTATGGTTATGTGTTAATACATGGCACATGATCGATAACGTCATGAACATGTCGGGCCGGTTATTCACGAAGGTAGCAAGCAAACCGTAAAAGGGTTGATTAGACTACGAAACTTAACTAGGTATCTGGTATGCGTACACTTGGGGACATGGATTTTGTACAATCCAATAATACTTTAGTTTTTTTTAAATAATATTATGGCAGCTGTAAATTAAATTAAATCTGTAATTAATTAATTGAAAAGGGGTTTTTTTTTCATGTCTTTGTGTATTGAATATTATACACTTAAACGTTATTCGTTAGTAGCACATGGAGGAACATTTCAACTTAAGTACAAATGGCAGCATCATAGTTAACAACAATCTCTTTTAGGTAATTTTGGTTGCTTCAAAACAAATTCATGACAATTGAATTCTTATTACGTTTATAAGGCTTAAACTATTCAACCAATTATCATGAAATTTTGCAATAACGTCGTCAGGAGTTCAAAAAGAGCATAGTATACTTTACATCTGGAATAGAATATACTATTTCTGACGGAGGCCAAATATTAACGCGAGCAGAACCACGGGCAAAAGCTAGCACTAATATATACTACAGTCCAAATAACATGATATAGACATACCTACATACGTCCTTATTATCACACTTCATAAATTGTCTTTCTATTTGTAGTGTCCGTTTGTATGCTTATAACTCTTAAATCATTCAATCGATTTACATGAATCTCTTTCTAATTATAGATGATTTTTTTTCTCCAAGTTTTTGTATCAGTTTCGTGACACACGATATTACAGGGAATAAGTTATGAGATTATAATTAAGTGATCATTTATGGTGAATTTCTATATCTAATTGAAAATCTTTTATCCGATATCCGTTTTTGTGTTTTGAAATTTGCTTGGTTAATATTTTTTTTTCTATTTTATCGCAATAATAAAAAAAACACTAAATACAAAATTGAAAAAATATTAAAATTTCTCGCTATCTACATCAGTTGGTAAATAGTCTCGGCCCTCACTGTAAGTAATGCGACTATTAACCGGCAGTGAGTGTCTACGGTCGCTGATCAATTACATTTTCGTAGACGTATGAACAGCTATTAGGAAAACGGAACTTGGAAATCAAAACTTAGATAGGTTGGTTTATTTGCGATTCATTTGCGAATAAGTTCCAGATTTATCGGTTTGTGACGCATATATATAAGACCTGAGACTACATATACATTAATATTTGTAATTCTGTGGCGCATATTTCTTTTTCTTTACTTCAACGACCTGACCGAGTATTTGGTACTTATTGTAGTGGAACATGTATTAAACGCACCTTGGCGATAAAATCAAACAGAATGTCATCACGGCAAACGGCATGACGCTCCCTTATACCGTTATGTCCACTCTACACCACCACTCTCAACTCCCTTATGTATTTGTGCGCGTATACTATTCGTTGCTTCTCTGTGTGCTGTGTACTGTTTCTATCCAACTAGTGTACTTCGCACGTTTACCGCTTGTATGCACGCGTTGTATCTTATATTTAAAATATTATTGTCTTTCACTTGATATTTTTATTGTTTCTTGTTAATTAGAAACTTTAATATCAACTTTAATATTTCACATTTTCCAGGCGTCTCATGACGCCTAACTTTTATTTTATTTATGGCATGACTTAGACGATTCTCCCATTGGACCCGCTAGACGGTATTGTTGTAAGATCATTTTTATTTCAAATTACAATAGTTTTAAATTTCTCAAATGAAGAATAACAACATATAATCTCGTATTTTGATCTTTAAAGTGATTCTCCGTTTTCTTAATTAGATTATATTTATATATGAAAGACTTAAAGTCTGCGGCGGACCACCGTTTACACACCAGATGCTTTAGTTTAATTATAAAACTTAATACCAAGAATAATTTGATCTATTGATTTATAACAAGTTTAATTTGATAGTTCAGTGATTTGACCAGTGGAATATCAATCCAACGTCCGTAGGTTCGGACCCGGGTATGTACCAATGAGTTTTTCAGAATTCGCGTACATTTACTAATTGAAGTTTGTAACACTATCCGTCTCACGGTGAAATCACGGTGAAATAAAACATCGTGAGGAAACCTGAACATGAGAAATGTTCTTATAGTACCATCGTATGTGGGAAAAATATATAACTGTTGTATTTCTAGGAGTTTAAAATCGCCAATACGTCGTGGGCTGGCGCGGTGATTACGCCCATACCTTGCTTTGGGTAAAGGCCTTAGAGTATCTTATAGGCTGATGATGATGATTCATTTATATTAGAGAAATCATTTTTAGAAACGACCCGTACTACCTCAAATTGATTCCTAGAACTTTAAAATTTTCCCTATTTTACAACTGCAGTGTGCATTAGTGTTTGTTACTCTTTCACGCAAAAACTGCTCACCGGATTTCGATAAAACTTTACAGTAATATAGCTTATACATCAGAATAATACGAAATATTGTATAAATTGAGAAAAATATAACGAATATATCAAGTAAGTTGGAATATATCCTACCATCGGAGAACTATCTCGGCGTGCGCTAGATAAACTGTTAGAGTTACACCAAAATGTTTCGTTTCGTCATTTTTAAAGATACAAATGCAAACACGGATAGCTATTGTAACATAATACCATGTGGTACTAATAACTCCATTATATAGAAGACGCACGACTTATGCGGACAATTAGAAAAACATGTATACTCAAAGGAACTTAAAAACAAAACTTGAAAACTAAAACAAATTTGATGTTAAAATACGTTACTTATTCGAGGACAGGTGTGTTCTAGCTAAATGTATGCCGAGAGACGAGAACGCTTCACTACTAAAACAATTACAGACTGCAAAGCGTAATTATTGTTTCTGATTGGTTGTATTCAAATACTGCATATAGATAGTATTGGCAAGTATGTTATGCTAGTTGATTGTGGTAGGCTTCATTGGTCATTAAAAATGGTATGTAGTCAACCTAATTTAAAAAATAAGTAGTAGTACAACCATCTATGAAAAATTTGACAAATCAAACGATCACATTCATTTTTTTTTTTCGAACTGACTACACCGTTGACCTGGTAAGGCATCTACAATTTCACCGGACTACGGTCACAATCATATACCGTTAGGTTCAGTAGTTTTATTATGATTGAACCTCTATGAACAGTATTTTATTACACGTATGTAGGTGTTATCACTACATAGTATAAAGCAAAGTCGCTTATTTGAATTGAACCTCTATGAACAGTATTTTTATTACACGTATGTAGGTGTTATCACTACATAGTATAAAACAAAGTCGCTTTCTCTGTCCCTATATCCCTATGTATGCTTAAACCTTTAAACCTTTTTTCATAAAAATAAATTATAATTGCATTCGTTTTTGGATGCACAGGAGAGGAGTGTTATTTCCAGACGTTACCATCGTTCACATATTGATTCAAACTGACATCAAAACTCGCTTGACACGTTGCTTTAACTTACTATCCGACAAATCGGTAATGTGCTTTGGGGCTTTGTTGTAAAACCTAACACAACTAACCTAACCTAAAAAACTGTTGCTGGTCTCATAGAGCCTGAAACATGAGATGAATAACTTGTGATTGTATTTAGTATTTAACTCAAGACGATCTTGTGGTAAATCTCCCTTCATTGTGTAGTAGTTTAACCGGTGGAATATCAATGCGATGTTCCGCAAGTTCAAACCCAGCATATACCAACGAATTTTTTGGAAATCGCGTATAATTTACTGATTTAAATTGGTATAGGCTGACTATGAAGAAAAGTGAAGAAACCTGAACCTGAGATATGTTCTTGTAGTACCACCGTTTGTGCATATAGTATACATAGGTCAGTGTAAATTACGACTTCTAAGTCAGGTTTATAACCCTTACATAATACGGGAATAAACACCCCTTCGTGCAAACAGAGAGGGGTGTTCCACACCGCGCACTCAATACGTAAGCACAGATAAATAACGGTTGTAAATAATCTGGCGCTGACACCCGGTTGTGTAGAGTGGGTTTTACTTCGCGCCCGGCTATTGGGAGTGAACACGGTTTGTGCCCGGTTTTTTTTTTCGTACAATTTATGCTCTGAAATAGAAGGTTTTTAAATTTTCAATGCATTATATATCTCCCCAGACATTCGTTTTACAAGTATTTTGAATTTTAGACAATATTTTTTATTAAAAAAAAAACATATAGGTAAGCAACGTTAGGTTATCGCTCAGTCGTTTACTTAACTGGCATAATTACATACTGTGAAAAAGACATGAGGAACGAAAAGAACAAGAGATGAAGACAAGGACAGGGTTATCATTATACAATATTTTAATGTAAATAAAAACAATTTTGTTTCGGTAGAGAATGATGGTGTATGTACAAGATATCAATGCGGAACTTGCTCAGCCAGTCCTTTAGAGTAGAATCTTATAAGTGACTGGCCTCAGGTCTTTCTATGATTGGTGATAAATAGATATAGTGATGTAGTGACACTTTGTTACAAGTTCGCGAAAATCTTGTAAAAAGTACTGCATTGCTTTTGATTATTTCTTTGCTTTACTTCTTAGACTTTGGTTTTTATGTAAAATAAAGATTATCAAGGTATCTTAATTTAATACAGACTTATTAAAGTTTTAAGAAATAACGATTTTATAAGGTCTAGGTCTAGGTTCAACGATTTGTGTTTAATGGTTCTAATGATTTTTACTCTGTAGATAAAACATATTGCCAAGATAATAAAAGTCGTAGACGAAGCCGTGGGCATCAGCTAATTAAAACATACTTTATAATACAATAATAGATATTAGCAAAAAGTAATTCATATTTTAGACTTGGTAACTAATAACAATTTCTTTAGATCGAATATTTTAGGTCCTACAATAAGGCCTAAGTTTAGGTAGGATTAGTGTTCACATACCAAATATAGTGAATAAAAAGAAAACATTTTTTTTATTGAATATTTCAGTGTCGTAAAAACATCAAATTATTTACCTAAAATAAATAATAATTATAAAGCAAAGAATTTATTGCTAAGACGTGTATAAGCATATTTTTAAAACAATGTTTAATCGGGTTCCCGTACTTATTGTCCCCTGAGGCAATTTGTAAAACACCATTGCCCTCAGAGACTGCTTCGGTAGTACTGAAATTAACTGGTGCCCGTTACTTTTTGTTCTTAGAAAAATGATTTTGTTATTTATTATTCGAAAGTTACGTGGTTGTGTAATAATGGTATTGTGTTTTAACTTTAAATTACAGTTTTTGCAGATTACATCAAAGATATTTAAATTTAAACAAATTCAAAAAAGTGTCTCACTTTCTCTAGAAGATTTTGTTTTCAATTGAAACTTCTTATAGGAAGGCTTCGAAATTCTGATCCGCAACCTTTTTGGGTTGACGAAAAATAGTGGGGGGGTTAACACTGTTTCGAATAGAGTATTGAAATATACCAGGTTCTCATCCGATTACCGAAGTTAAGCATCATCGAGCGCGGTCAGTACTTGGACTGAGTAACCGCCTAAGATCACAGAGTGACATTGGCTATTTGTTGTACTTTTATAAAGAAGTTCTTACTTCTTTCATATGAGCATAAGGACACACACACATACACTTTCTTAATCTATCTAGATTCGGTGTTATTATAGTCGCTCCCGCAGCCTTTTGAAAAATTAAGTTCTATTGGCACCGACGTGGTGAGGATAGGTAGATGCCACAAACTTAGCTTAATATTATAACTGCAAATTTGAAAATTTTGTATGTTACTCTATCACATGACACATCTTAATTATTCAACCGATTATGACATTTTACATCTACGTTGGTATCAACACAGAAAATGACATATAGCGTACTTTTCATGCCAGAACGAACAGTACTCATTCCGAGGGATAGATTAAATCAAACTTAACGCGAGCGAAGCTATAAGCAGAAGCTAGTTCTGTATAAGGTAGTATACAAACCTTACATAATTCTAATCAATGTTTTAAATGCAAACGTAAGATTGTTTCTTGAGACTAATTAATACTGTATCCGTTTAAATAACCTTCCAATTATCTCATTTTATGTGACCATTTCTTAGAAGATAAATGGGTGTAGTAAGTTGTTCTTGAAAGATAGGTATTACATCGCTGACTTTTTTGTAGATCTATAGAAGAGGAACATCTCACGTTCATTGTTTTGTTATATCTCAAAAGAATTAGGCTGCGAGCGACTTTGACTTTTTCCGACAATTATCGTTATATTTCAACCAATTTACATACAACCTTGACAAATGATATACCTAAACCTTCCTCGTGTATTACTCTATCTATTGGACCACACATTACAATCTATTCAGTAGTTTTTGAGTTTATCGCAAACAGATAGACAGACGCGGCGGACGACTTTGTTTTATAATATGTAGTGATAAGTACTTAGGTCCGCATTAGTTGTTATTGCATGCACTTGCATAATGGCGCACGTGAATGACTTTTCTCATAACTGTATGTCATGTATTACGCTTTCAGGTCTTAAATACTCAACCGATGATTATATTTTATATATACTTTGTCATTCAGAGGTATAGAAAACGATATAAGTTACATTTCATCCAGAAAAAAACCGGTGTAATCGATTCATAGGAAAAATCTGGATTAACGCGAGTGAACTTGCAGACAATAGGTAGTCAAAATATAAACTAAATTTAAGTTAATGAATTTAACCTTACAAATTTAACGTTAGACATCTTTTTTGATATCTCCGGTATCGGTACTCTAGAACATTTAACATCATTATATCTATAATATACAATAATATAAATATATAATAATAATATACATATCACTACATATTATAAAACAAAGTCGTCCACCGCGTCTGTCTGTCTGTCTGGATGTTCGCGATAGAATCAAAAACTACGAAACGGATTGTAATGCGGTCTTCACCAATAGATAAAATAATTCACGCGAGAAAGTTTAGGTATATAATTTGTCAAGGTTTTTTTTTATAAATTTGTTGAAATATAATGATAATTGTTGACAGAATCTGAAAAAGTCAAGCCGCCTGGGAGCTTTCTTCGAAAAAAGCTGGCTAATCCCTTTGAGATATAACAAAACAATGCATAATGACATATTCCTCTTTTATAGATCTACAAACAAGTCTATGATGGCATATACCTATCTTTTTAGGATAACTTACTATAGCCATCTAAAACTCTTCTTCAACTCTTCTAAAAATGTTCACAGTATAATGAAGTAATTGGAAGGCTATTTAGAAGGATACAGTATTAATCCTTATCAAATAAAATACATTAGTTACCTTGAGCATTTCATGCACATGAAGTATATATTTTTTATTATCAGGGCAGGACGACGCCCGCCGGTCCTGCTACTAAATACATATAACAATGTTCTTTCGACACCTTTAGTTATTCGATATAACATTAGAAGCTTAGAGAGGACATTACAAATCTCCATAATATTTTCTAGATGCCTCTAATTCTGTTGATTTCAAATAAATATGCACGCTTTGTATGTAGTATTTTATATATTACAGCCCGCGTATCTATCCAGAGTAGTTAGTTGGCGTCCAATGGTCGACATTCGACCATAGTGAGAGGTACAAACTTTTCCCCACATGTTACTATATATATATTATTATACACAGACGTCAGTACCGCAAAGTACGACGAATAGATACTTATAAATAAAAACTTCCACTCGCCTAATGGAATGACAAACAATTAACTATTAACAATTTTTTTAATGATAACACTAAAGCTCGTCCATGTAACTGAACAATTAAAAAAAGAAAATCGGTTGAGAAAGAGGGAAGGGAGATGCGTTACAATAACGACTCGGGAAAGTAAATTGTTATCTTATCCATCACAATCTCAGATGAAGTTAAATGGTTTTGCAAATTTATAATGGAAAAGGCTAATTTACAATTAAGAACGACTACCGAATCTAGAATAGATACTTGGAGACAGACTCTCAAAATGTGTAGAGACTGAACCTATCTTTACATCCATTCATTTTGAAAAAAAGACGTTCACTGTTAGATATATGCCGTTCCCAAAGATTGCTACAAGGACCAAGCTTGGTCTGCTCGCATCCACTAGGTTCCTCAAATCTTCACCAAGTTGGCAGTCCACTTTGCGGCGAGTTTGTCCACACTGCGACTTTTAATGTGTATTCACAACTCGATGACTTTCCAGCCTTATAGAGCATCAATTTTGTAAGCACTACACTAATGCCAATTAAATCCAGCAATTTTGAAGACTACGTCGATGTCTTAATTCTTACTTAGTTCATCTGTGGATCCTTTCATTTCTAATTTGCTCTTACACAGAGATTTTCAGCTTTTAGTCCTCTTCATTGCCTTTTGACTGACCTTTTTTTTAACCTAACTATGTATTAATTGTATCAGTATTTGTTCCTTTAAAACAAGTCTAAGTTTCAAGGATTTGGATCTGCGTGCGTCAATTTGGTGCCCGACCATGACGGCCGACCCAGTTATTACCCGTTCAAATTTATTCTCCACTTACCAATAACTGACGTGTCCTTTTGTTTCTGGTTGAGTTTCTCCTCTCTCATATTTTGACTGAAACAAATTAAAAAAAATGTGATAAATAACAATTTATAAGATAGTTCCATATTTAATTTATTATTGATTATAATATAATAGATTCCACAAGTATTGATGAAGGAAAATACGAATGTTTATTCCGGATTTTTCCAGATAGATAAACAAAATGACATAGCGCATTACTTTACGGTAGGATGGACTGACGTCCGTATGAAAATGTTTTTATTTCATATTCGGATGCTCTCCATTCCGGGCCAGTGACTTTTAGAAATGCGGCAAATAGAACTCCTATTGGCTTTGGGTATTCAATCGATCTCGCTGTCGACTTTTACGTTATAGACAGATTTTCAGAGAATACCGTAAAACTGATGTATCATTCTACGTAATAAATCTTTATGTATTTATCTTTTCTACATTACTAGCGATTACAGTTTGTTCAGGCAACGTATTTAGTCATTTGTGGAGTCTAGAATAAACTTGGAACATTTGCTGAAGGAAAGTCATAACATGGCGATAATACATTTTGCAGTGCTCACGTTGTATTCTGCCTTTAAGTTGTCAATCTCTTTCCAACATTAGTGATATTATGAACGTGTAAACTAAGGGACAAATGCTTTCATCTCTAGCACAGAGTAGGTATGCGTTCGGTCGGAATCTATCCTAATCGAAAATTAATTTAAAAAACAAATTACGAACCTCGCCCTATCAATAATTTACTGGAAAAAAAAAAACAGAAAATGAACAAGTAATAAAAACAACAGTGAAAGAAATAAGGAAAGAAAACCCTTTGCCTAAAATAAAACTAACAACATAAAAAAACCCAATTGCAAGTAAATCTTAAACAGATTGTACTTGTGTTAAATAAATCGAATGAAATCACCAAGGGACTTGAACTGTTCGTTCCCTTCGTAACACTCTGATTACAAATACATTCCGCATATATGTAGTCCTTATCGATGGGAATTATAAAAGGTACAGATTTATTAATTGCTTTGTAGTTGTCGATGATGATAACACTGTAATCTCACAAATGGTACTGACCTTTTCTTTCTAAATTTCGTGTAAGTTGAGTATAATTAAATAACTTATCACCTTTTTCTAATCTCATAACAGTATCATTCTTATAGCAAACAGTTTAGTTTTCTACGAACATTAACTCGAAGCGGTTTTCCACCACACTAGTAGGAAACCTTCATCGCTTCAAGTTATGCAGTAAACATTTAGTATTACAAATTTATTATGATGAAATTTAAAAGAATACTGTAAGTAAAAATAGAAGTGCTTTTTTAGTATAAACGTTTCTTTTATTAAAGTTACAAAAGAAAATGTTTTTCTGAATAATTTCTAACTTTTCTTATGCAAAGTTATGTAATGAAACGCCCGTCAAGTTGTTCACTTGACATAATTGGGAAATATTAAGACACTTTTAGAAACAAGACGGCTTATTTAATCAATTCAAATAATGATCACAATGATTGTGGAACAATGTTGGTCTACGAATACTGAACGAGAATGAGTCACGCCAGTTTTTTTTTTTCGAACTGACCTACACTGTTGACCCGGAGGCCGCTACAGTTTTACCGGACTACTAAGGGGAGCGCTTAAGGCACTCACCCGATTTTTTTTAGGCGAAACATCTCAAGGGCACTCGGTGCATCTCGGCTTGAGCTGTCGCCGGATTCCCGACCTAACTAAGCTAGCTAAGCTATCTATCCATGCAATACACATATATGAATTCGTGAAAAATGCATGTGTGACCATGCATGTTTCACGAATGTATATGTGTATTTGGTATCTGACTACTGTGTTATGTGACCTATTTCAGTCCGAAAAGGGCAAAAAAAACAGCCCACCACTGAGTGCCTAGGTGTGCAAGTGTGTGGGGTGATCGTGTAAGTGTAGACCATGTGTAAACCACTGTATTCGCGCGAGTAACATACTCGAGGGCTCCACACCGAGGGACTACCTAGGCTCGAGCTGTTACAGGAAAAATCGCGACGAGTGTGCGGGATCGAATCTTCACCCCTCGCTCACGGCGGGACCAATGAGCAGAGAGAATCGCGGGCGTGGGCGCAAGCACGCATCTTTTCAGAGGGGATCGAGCTAAAAAATAAAGTACAATGGCACGGTGCCGATTTAACTAAATAATTACGTAACATATCCTAATGTATCGGTCTATTGTATATGAACACGCGGGTTCGTACTGATATTTTGATTTACGCGAATTTATTTATGCGCGGCGCGGGTTAATTGTTGTACCGTGGTCGCGACGGCCGGGAAAGCGGAGATGGCGTTTAAGAGCCCGAGCTCAGACGTACTATTAACTAACGCGTTAAATGCGATTATCTCTTGTACATCGTGTACCAAAAGAAGACGAGCTATCCAGTCTATACCGGAGGTCGATACTGAAGCCGCGATAGGTGGCGCAGGGGTGGACAGAGCCTTTTGAGGCTGGGGCTTGGCTTTAGGAGCCGAGGGAGCTGGCGGGGAAGGCCTTACGCGCCAGGAGAGCGCGCTCGGCGCAGGAGCGGATGCTGCCGGCGCACTGGAGGTGCCCGGCAGGTCGGGGAAAGCCTTCTGGCTTTGTATGAGCGGAGGCGGAGGCCGCTTCGTTCGAGCCGGCGGGCCGTGCGCCCTGGACCGGGTCGCACGACCGCCGCGGCGGGGAAGGGTCGAGCGAGGCGCACGGGGACACCCGCGATAATTCGCGGTATGACCCGTCTGCTCGCAGAGGACGCAGCTCGGAGGCTCGATGGATTCGGGAGTGCGGGGACACTCCCTAGTGGAGTGATCCCCGAGACACTTCACACACCTGGGACGCAGGTGGCAGTGTCGGGCGGAATGACCGTACACCTGGCAATTGTGACACTGCGAGGGTACCTGGGACTTGCGAGGACGCTCGACGAATACTGGGGACAGGCCGCAAACCGAGTTGAGGCTGAAAATAGCCTTGCCTTCCAAGGTGCGGTCCAGTGTGACCATCACCAGGTTGAAGGGGGCCTTCGTGCGGGGGTGGCGCATGCGCTGCACGCTCCGGACCGGGAAGTCCTGAACGTTCAGGCAATCTGAGATGTCGTATTCGGTGAGTTCAGGGGGAACTCCTCGAATGACGACACGGAGGTGACGCTCTTCCTCGAGAGCGTGAGTGAAGAAAGGGAGCTGACGCTCCCTGAAATATTTCGTGAGCTTGCGATGCTCATCGGGGGTCGACACACGGATAGAAATGCCGGCAACAGTGTTGACGGCGGATTGGTAAGCGATTTCTTTCGACTTAAGGTCGTCCGAAATCTCTACCCAGCGGGCTTTGTCACGGAAGGTGACGGGAGGCGGTGGGCGTGGCTTTTTAGCCGCGACCGCGGGTTCCGCAGCCGGAGCTTCAGCCGAAATCGCGGCAGAGGGCGTGGGAGAGGCTCGGGGCACCCGAGCGCCACCTATATTCGACTGCTTTGGGACTGAGCGTCCCGTAGCTGAGTCGCTGTCGGTCTGATTCGCGGCGCGTGGGCGTTTACCGCGGCGCGTGACGGTTGTGAAACCGTCTTTATCGGCGGACGACGTCGCGGGCGCGGGCGCGGGCGAGGGCGCGGGCGCGGGCGCGGGAGCGGGCGCGGGGGCGGCCGCGCGAGGCGCGTCAAGCTCCATGTCGGACTCATCGTCGGAGTCGCAGTCGGACGGCGCGAACGGGTCGTCGCGGAAACAACGCGGGACTCCGAACTCACTTTTGTACCCGATACGCGCGTAAGTGCGTCGGAGCCTATCGAATTCCGATACTAACAGCGGATTTTGCTGACGCGCGAACATATGGAACCTAATAAGGTCCTCGAGTTGGACGGTGTCATCTAGGGCCTTAGGGGCCTGAAGGGGCGGCGGAATCGCGGGGGTGGACATGACTAACCTCCCTGCCTGAGGGGCAGGGGGGTGCGCCTAATTTGAATCTAACGGACAATCCGTGTCCGGGCCAAAGGGAAAACGCGACGCGACGCGAACGAGAATCTTCTCTTCAAACTGCACACGGCGCGGCGCGAAGAACGACGCTCTGCACGGCACACGACGCGCTGCACGACTCTCGAAGCGCAGCACGAGGCACGACGCGTAGCACGGCGACTCGACGCACTGCAAAACAGTGTGCACGGCTTCGCACCGAAAAGTGCGGTTTAAATGGTGCACTAATGGAGGTGCACCGTCGCTCTGAAAAGAGCGTACGATCGACAGTAGCCGCTCGAACACACTAAACTTCCGGACACACACGAAAATATCCGACAACTGCGCGCGAGTTGCCGAACTAACGGACCGTCAGAGCTGCGAGTCACGCCAGTGAGCTTCCAAGGTATTTATAAGACTTAATACCCAAGCGGAAATATGACGAACAATTGGTGACGTCACAACCGGTGAGAGTCAACTGATTATCTTTTAAAAGTGATGGATATTAAAGATTCCCTTGACAAAAAACGTAACCAGGCGACTAAATACATTATTTTACATTTTACTTGATAATAAAGCGGGAAGATTCAACAAATCCTCGTTACTTATATAAAATAAAGCTAGTTTAGTAGCAATTTACGTAAATTAGAATTATATAATTAGCATCATAGCGTTAAGACTTCGTTCAGGGCACTATCCATCGGGAAGTTTTGCATATCTAATGAAGAAAGCGGAGTCACCAAACTGCAATTTATGTGGCAAAATTGATGATGTGCATCACTTAATGATGGAGTGTGCCAAGAATAGCATTGAAAGAGAGTCGTTGATGAGTATTATGAATGCTAATTGCCAAGTCATCGGTATTTGTCACAGCATTTTGGCAGAACCCTGTTCGGAAGAAGCAAAGATGTTGTATGACTTTGTAATAATATCTCATCAACGACTCTCCTGTTGAAGCTCGTAAGAATGGGGACCAATGGGGCCGATATATATCAATAGAATAAAAGCTCCTAAATATAAAATAAAAAAAAAAAAATAGCATACACTTTCTGTAAAAACCTATTGAAGACGTTATTATAGGCAATCTACTTAACGGTAATATTTGTAACTGTAGCACTATATGTCGGGTTTTGATATTTGATTTTGTAAAGTGGTAAACAAAGAGAAATATTTCTTTTAGGATTTCACACATGTTTGCAGACCGTACATCGAGTACTTTTAACATACTACTCAGTAGAGCATGCAGTTGGACGTATTTGTCGTTTTATATTCGTAGCGGATCTGGAATATTTTCTGTCCACATATATCTTTATTTACAGAAATGATAATTTTTACCCGCCACAGTTTTATTCAGTTTCTTTAAAGTACTTAATTGAACGCAAATATTTTACTACTAGTCGCGTAATAAATATTTTTCAATAACTTTAGTTATAGCTGTGTTTACTTCAAGAGTTCAATACAGATACAAACAAAATGTAGACAGTAAAGCAGCGTTAGAGCGAATATTTTATTTTATTTTTTACAATGGGATGGTATTTGAAAGAACTAATACAATATGTATTATTAAATCATTAGCCGAAAATTATGCTAAAGTAGCAATCCATTGTTAGGTTAGTAATAAAATCAACAAATAAAAGGGTAGATTATGAGTCCGTATAGATGGTGCTTGATAAAACATCGTTATGCACCTCAAGGATAGATAGAGCGACGAACTTTGCAATGATAACAAATGCATGCGAACTTAGCACGATAAAGGGACGGTGATGGGAAACATCATAAGGAAACTTGAATATGAAACATTTTCTTTTATTCCTAACATGTATGGGAAAACCATATATTTTTTGGAATTTACAATCGTTAACATATTATAGACGACTGCTATGATGAAAAATGTCTTTAGCATTGTAGTCTGCCTTTTATAGGCTAATGTGACGACAGAATGACGTCACTGTCATTCTAAACAATGATGATCACAAAAGAAAAAATCCATCAGTAGTGTTCATTGTCTTGCTGACCTACAAGCTTCTTGGTAGCTGTATATATACTGGATGATCTCAAAATATGACAAATTAATAGAGAGTTACTACGACTCGCTTATCGACATGTGTATGTTAGTATCGATCCAGTCTGGTACAGACACCTTTCTAGTCTGCTTGATAACTGGACTGGTTCCTGAACGTGACACCTCTGAACGTGCCATTACCGCAGGTATTACATCTGTAGCATGGTGGTCGGAATAGTTTCGAACTAAGATGATACTTCATAAACCTTCTCGAATACCATATTTGTAAGCAAACTTATTTCCCTCCAGTCTCCACGTATTGTACTACATATTTCGTCTCCACAAATAATGTATACTTGCGGGTCCCCATAAAACTATACTTTACATGGTCGCAGGGCTACTTCTAAGCCCACCTCGCTAACGACCACCCTCACATTGAAAATTTGTTACCAAGTACCTATGGGTGTATTCTGGCTTGAGAGTCACACCCTTTCTAGGTTTACCGGGTTTACTATTTGGACAACATCGTCTTTTGAGATCGGATGAGATTGTGGTCATAATTTTTAACTGGTCTAATTAACGTACTGTAATAAAATTGGGGTTTATAGTTTACTTTTCAGTTACACAGTTGACATAATAAACGCAACATAGTCAAAACTCGGTATCTCCGTAGGAGCTTTTTTAAAAACAATTTATTTTTATGTCCGTTACAAATCGGAGTTACTACAAGACTAACTTAAAAACTAATTATATTTACTTCGTCGATTCCCAATGCAGCCCGGGCGACCACCCATTTATGCCGACGTAGCACTTTCTTATCGGTGTTTATACACGTATTGCTATGGTCTCATGGGCCACACCGGTCTGCATAACTCCTCCCCCCGTAGTTTCGGAACTATTGGGCGAGTTTTTTCTAGACCAATAGTTTCGACACATCGCAAAATTCTTACACACATATTTCATACAAATTATTATAATGGTTACAACTAAGAGCACATAGAGAACCAATGTACCAATGCTTATGTTCTGAAATCTAATAACACTTTCACTTCCTTCATTTTTCATACTAACACTTCTCGTTAACACATGGGATAGACGCTGGAGATCGGATAAGTCTAATTCATCTAGGTTCACAGGCTTTGGGTCGAGCGGTGATGTCATCTGGTTCAGCGGTACTTCAGGAAAGTTTATGATAGGTAGAGCAGGTGAAGACAATGATCTTATGCGCTTTTGGTGTTTCCTTAATGTGACTTCTTTAATTCTGGCCTCGCAGTTATCATCGGCAGTAATTATATAAGTCCCTTGGATATGATGATGGGTGATGTCGTCCTTACACTGTTTAGTAAGTAGTAAGGTAGATCTGGTGTAAAGCATCCATCTGTCGGTTTGTATCTTTTCAATTTTTACTTCATTAAACTCTACCAATATTGGTTGGCAACAGTTTGTATTAGTAGCGAAGTTCATTAGGCTGATCACGCAGATATCTTTAATTAATAGAGGTGAGTGGTTTTCTTCACATAAGTATAGCCATTCGTCGATCTCTTGGCATGGGTTAAGAAGTGGTAGTGATTTCGACCCTTTCATCAAAAGGTAAGGATACTTGGGTAATATAAGAATGGTCTTGTTTAAAGGATTAGTAATAGGTAAGGGAAAGAGTTTATAGTAGGTGTAAATATTAGGTTCAACGAGGGGTATATCCATAATAAACGTTATTTGATTTCCCTTTGCGTAAACTTTTAATTCTATACATTTCTCTAATTTCATGATATTTTCTGCTTTGGCGGGGAATGCAAGCCTATTCTTTAATTCTATAAATTTTAACAACGATAATAATTCATTAGTGTCAATGATTGATTGGTGTAGCGATCCTAATTTACTAAGAGATATAGCTGTTTCAATCTCATCTAGTCTGATATAGAGAGTTTGAAAGTTATGCAAAAATAGATTATACATATTAGAGGCTCTATGGCCGTCTTGATAGTTCTTCGTGTTATTAACTTGTTTCTTAATCTCCCAAATAGCTCTATCTAACTGAAGGAAATTGTCTTTAGTAACATTTAAATTTTTTACAAATGATTCCATCATTTCGGCGACCACCGTCATCTTTTTATTTATGCCATTCTGTTTTGACTTTACATCATTTATTAACATGTCAAACTTTATCGCGTCGTCATTGTCTAAATTTCCTGTTATTAATTTAACCAGAGAACCAATGGGATTAAGAATTCCACGTTTGTGTTTTTGTACTGGTAATATTTGATTTAATTTATCTAGTGTAATATTTTTAATAAAGTCTGTTTGTACCTTTAAGTCATTAATATCTGAAGTTATTGATTTAGTTGCGAAATAATTTATCATGTATGAGTTCAGGCTAGCATATCGGTTTACATTAGTTTCTAAATCCTCACGAATTAAACTTAAATCTAAAATCTTAACAATACTCCACTTATCATTTCTAATAAAAGCTTGCCCTTCCTTGACAGGAAGCATTCCTGGGTTATGATTAACCGGTTGAAGTAGAAGGGCCCGGCTGCTGGCTATCAGCATCACGGACACGATGAACCTGCGAAGGGCGTTTTATGTCCTTAATAGGAGTCTTAGTATTACGGCCATGGACCATGATAGGCACTATATTCCTGACTACGTCACCGGTAACCCGCGCCTTTACGTAACGTGGTTTATCCTTACTTCTCCTTGCATTCGCACCTTTCATAAATACTGTGTCTCCTTCTTTAATTTGGAAGTCTTTTTCACCCCCATGCTTTCCTTTAATGGTTTCCTTTTTTCCTATTATTTTATCAGTCAAATACTCGTATAAATATTTCGTTCGTTTTTTATGATCCTGTAATAGGTGTTGAGTGTAGTTTTTGTTATAGTCTACATCAAATGTACTTGTTAAATCAGTATGGCCAAAGGCTACCTCAAAAGGCGTAAGGCCTGTTGTCGAATGTATGGTCTGGTTATAAGACATGATCGCGTATGTCATAACTGACGCTGCATCAGTGAATTTGTGTTCGTAATTCGCTAGGCGATATATCTCTACAAGGGTGGAATGGAACCGTTCTATAAGTCCCATAGAATTGGGGTTATGAGGGGTTCCAATATGTAAGTGAATTTTATAAAAATTTAGGGTTTCCTTTAGAAGTATGTTGTTAAACTCGGTACCAGAATCCGCGCTTATATTTCGTGGTACGCCGTATGTACAAAAATACTTAATAAGGGCTTTTATTATCTCTGGTGTGGTCTTACTATTAATCTCTATGGCTTGACCTAACTTACTAAATGCATCAATTATAGTAAGATATAAATTTCCTTCTATGGTGAAAACATCAATGAAAATTTCCTGAAATGGTCGATTCTGTGTCTGTGTTAGTTGTAATTCCGGCTTAATAGGTTTGCGATCATATTTCATAGTTTTACAAGCTACACAAGAATTTATAACGGTCGCCACAATCACATCCATATTATTCCAAAAGTATGTACGTTTAAGATGCATCAACGTTTCCTTTATACCTCGGTGGCATGTTTTTCCTATATGATATTTCAATACTAGCTCTCGTTGTTCTTTTTCATCATCTACATAAACTACCCGTCGTTTGCATTCAAAGATGTTAACCGAATCCTTCTTGAATAAAGCAATGGTTGCCTCCGCAAACTGTTTGCGATGTGCTTCATGCTCATAATAAATGAAATGTTTTATTTTAGGCTTAATGTATTCTTTTAAAAATTGTCTTACTAAATCATGTCTATTTAATGGTAAGTGAACCTCCAGCACCTTTTGCTTTGGTCTCGATATATCTTTTACTGCTATTTCATCCCTGTACCAAGTGTATATAAGTATTTGCAGTGGTTTTGTGTCTATTGCTTCGTCTAGGATAGGTATACCTACGGTATCTGTTTCAAACGCGGAATGTTCCGTAAATGTATGTGATAATTCCGGTACCTCAGATGTTGTGATTGTACTACTGGTTGGCGATGGTAAAGAGAACGGGGATCTAGGTTGATTCGAAGGGGATGCGGTTAGTGTTTTCTCTGAATCTGACGATATTTCTATAGGGCTTTCGGTTCTTTCATTCGTCTCTAATCTATTATCATTACTTTGCAATCGTTCAATTTCCCTTATCACTTCATCTATGTGTTCTTGCAATCTTTCATTTTTATCGACATTAACCTTCATTGAAACTTTATCGCTCTTCTCTAACGCATTTAATTTAATTCGGGATAAAGCATCTGCAACGTAATTTTGTTTCCCATTTTTATAGACTATATCATAGTCGAATTCAGCTAAACGTAATTTCCATCGGGTAAGTTTACTATTAGGTTCGTTAATAGAGTTTAACCACCTTAATGGTCTATGATCTGTGTATATGATGAATTTCCTTCCATACAGGTAAGGTCTAAAGTATTTAACGGCCCATATTATAGCTAACAATTCCTTTTCAATAGTGCTATACCTAGTTTCTGCATCATTTAGTGTCCTACTAGCATACGCTATAGGTTTGTCTACTCCGATTGACCCTTGCGACAGTACAGCACCTAATGCATAGTTGGATGCATCTGTGGTGAGGATAAATGGTTTAGAGAAATCCGGAAATTGTAAAATGGGGGCATTTACCAGAAGTTCTTTACATTGTTCGAATGATCTTATAAATTCGTTTGTAATTTCAATTTTATTTCTTTTCTTTAGACAGTTTGTTAGGGGTTGCGTTATTTTAGCAAAATCTTTTATAAATTTACGATAGTATCCTACCAAGCCCAAAAAGCTTTTAATTTGAGTCGGCGTTTTGGGAATAGGGAAATTCAAAACTGCTTGAATTTTTTCATTGTTTGGTTTCAGTCCTTCCTTAGTAATCATATGACCTAGATATAATACTTCCTTTCTGAAAAATTCACATTTATCTAGTGTTGCTTTGAGGTTAGTTTCTCTAAGACGATCAAAAACCATGCGTAATCTATCTAAATGCTGTTTTAAACTTGTAGAAAATATTATTATGTCATCGAGATACACGAGACAGTGCACGCCTTGAAGGCCCCTCAACACACTATCCATTGCCCTTTGGAATGTAGCTGGGGCTGTCTTAAGTCCAAAAGGCAAACGCTTAAATTCAAAATGACCGGATTGTGTGGTAAACGCCGTTTTATGTCTATCCTGCTCCTCAACTTCGAGTTGATGGTACCCACTTGCTAGATCTATTGTGCTAAAATACATTGATTTACCTAGTTTATCGAATATATCAGAAATGTTCGGCAGAGGGTATTTGTCATCGATTGTAACTTCATTTAAACGTCTATAGTCGATAACCATTCTAAATTTTCTGTCACCTGAGGCATCTGGTTTCTTAGGGACCAAGTGTACTGGTGCGCTCCAAGGAGAGTGTGATTCAGTTATGACGTCATTGTTCAATAGTTTGTCAACTTGCTTTTGTATTTCGTCATTTTGAGCAGGTGGGTGTCTGTACGGCCTTATGTATATGGGATCTTCATTCTTCGTTCTAATTTGATGTTTAATTCGGTTTGTAAATGATAGTGGTAATTCTTCGCTATGAAATATATCTCGATATTCGTAACATAATTTTTGAATACACTGACGCTCTTCTTCGTTTGTATGTTCCAGACGTAATTTAGTTAAATTGCGTTTTAATATTTCATCTACCTCATATCCATCACCTGTTACATTCAATGCACATTCATCACTTTCATACTTTGTCACTCTTATAGGTTCAGAAAACGTCATGGTGACCCTATCTACAGAGGTGTTTTGTATGATAGTGTACGCAAATGAATTAAAACAAGTTACAATAGCGCTCGGCGTCCGAACACCTTGCCCAAAATCTATATAATTTATGATGGCATCTCCATTTTTCATATCAGTAGGAATTTTAACGCGCGTTTCTGTCCTAGGTTCTAATACTATTTCGTGTGGTGGATTATATATGATAGGTATACATGTGTTGCGTGTGTATAATAGTTGGTTTTTCATGTCGATTGAGGCGTCAAGTTGCTTTAGAAGATCTGAACCTATCAAACCATCATACCTACTATCTACATCGTAAACGTAAAATTTATGACTTTGCGAAGATTTAAAAGTTTTTAAAAGTGGTATATATATGGCTTCTGTATGCTGACTGCGAGCGTGCGTACTTATTACCTCAAAAGGTTCGTACCACTTAAAATTCGAAAAATACTTATTTGCTATAGCAGGGCTTACGAATGAGCGTGTACTTCCTGTATCTATCATAAATCTAGCTTTGATTTCCGGTATTTCTATATGTGGTAGTTTTAAAATACTATCACAATTAATATGTATTACCTGAGTTGCGAATGTGAGGCCTGTATGTGAAAATTTCCTGCATCATATGAGGCTGTTTCCTGATAATAGTTTTCAGAAGGCTCTACATACGACTCCGGTTGAACTGGAGGCATTTCAGAAGTATATGTGTAATTATTCTCAAAATATTCTACATTTTGTTGGTCGTAATTATTGGGAGATGCTTCTACATCGTTGTTATAAAAAATTTGATCATTATCATCCGGTGTGGTTTCTATGGTATTTTGTCTTAAGGGGCGCGCGGTGCGCATAGAGACATCAGTGTCTAAATTCGATTTCTGATTATGAACATTCTGATGGGGTATACCGAATTTAAAATTATTTTGAGGTGGAGCGAACGCTAGTTGTGGTCTCGTGGGATTATTCATAGGATGTCTGAAAGCCTGATTCTGTTGGGGAATGCCAAATTTGAATTGTGTTTGTGAATTTGGAATGCCATACCTATAATTTTGAGAACCTAAGTTTGGCCTAAAGGTGTTTTGCTGATTCGGAATGCC
Organism: Antheraea assamensis; assembly: GCA_035772565.1. Taxonomy (NCBI): domain Eukaryota; kingdom Metazoa; phylum Arthropoda; class Insecta; order Lepidoptera; family Saturniidae; genus Antheraea; species Antheraea assamensis. The sequence continues at coordinate 463,137 of JAQQSE010000193.1, read as the reverse complement.
AAATTTGAAACCATATTGTTGTTGATTTGGGATTCCAAAATTAATATTCGGATTAGGTATTGGAGATTTGTTTAATTGATTTTGTTGCGGAATTCCGAATTTATAGTTGGAATTAGATAAATTAGCAATTGGCGTAACCGGTTGCGTTCTGATATTTTGATTAATCGAATTTTGTTTTATTTTATTTTTCGCGTTATATTGAGTCATGAAGTTTACTTCCTCCGTCACTATAGCTAAAGCGTTTTCTAAAGTAGTACATTGTTTAAGTCTCACTATGCGAATCAAATCCTCTGGTAAATTGAACAGGAACACATTTAGCGCCATATTATTATACACAATCATTTTCGCGGCTTTGACACCCTCGTCTGTTAGCAAGTTAACTTTAGCAAATAAAGTACAGCGCGTGTGCTGTATTCTGTGACAAAAATCGATGTACGATTCACCTGATTTTAGTTTCATTTGCTCTAACTCTATTGCAATACATTCTTCGGATCTCGGGTCGCCAAAATGTTGGATTAAAAGATTTTTTAAGGACTCCCAAGAAGTAATATCCTCCCTTTCGCTTAATAAAATCGCAGCTCTACCTGTCAATCTGCTACTGATAGCATGAAATACATATAATGTTTGCGTTGCACTATTAGCATCAGAAAACGCCCTAAAGATATATTGCGCTTTCCTAATAAATAAATTTAATAAGCCTTCCTCCCCTTCAAATTTAGGTATGAGGCATAGTAAATCTTTAGGTATTGCACGGACGTGCTCCATATTCTCTTAATATAATTAATTACTTAATAATTATAACGTGTTAGATACACAAAAAGTGATACAAGGAAAATCAAATAACGATTTATCTAGCCAGTAAAAATAGATGGGAATAAGATGGACGTGAAAAGGTCTACTCACAGTACACTCGAACTCATCCTTCCACTGTAGCTAGGCGGCCTCGATTTTTTCACTGAATCTTGTAGAGTTCACCCGAAATTGACAAATTTATTTGTTGGTAGTTTTTCCGCGCAAGTGCAAAACGGCACAGTACTATCCAATTCACGAAACTGATTTTTAAGTTCACGCGGGACTATACGCACGGAATCCTACCGGCTGCGCCAGTCAAAACTCGGTATCTCCGTAGGAGCTTTTTTAAAAACAATTTATTTTTATGTCCGTTACAAATCGGAGTTACTACAAGACTAACTTAAAAACTAATTATATTTACTTCGTCGATTCCCAATGCAGCCCGGGCGACCACCCATTTATGCCGACGTAGCACTTTCTTATCGGTGTTTATACACGTATTGCTATGGTCTCATGGGCCACACCGGTCTGCATAACTACATGTTATGTGTAGGTATCTCCAGTGAGTGTAAATTATAAACACGACGTTAACTTGCATTATACGATACAAAAGATGCTTTACGATAAAGTATAGGTTGAAAAACTGTTATAAGAATACGCCTATTTTCCACGTCCTAAATTAAAATTACTCTATATAAAAGATAAAATAACAAATGGCAAACATTTCTTTAACATTCCTCTAAATTGTACAATTTCTCTTTAAGCTCAAACCTATGAATCTTTATACCTATATAGTATCATATATGTGCTACGGAACGTCTATTTCTCGCATGAACGAACCAGACGTGGGCATATGACGATAACGTATTGCGATAAACTCCGAGTAAACTTCGACTGGCTTGCTAAAATTTAGAAAAGTATGTGTTAAGTTTCTGTTATGTCCGTTGATAAATTAAATGCCATTTGTGTTGATAAAATTTTAGGCTGTGTTCGTACGGACAAAGAAATCAAACAGTCACTTTCACACCTTATAATGCTGTAGTGGCAGTCCTCTTGAAGATAGCTTCCTTTTTTCTCGTCGTATTTGCCTTGATGTTTACAATGGAACTCTACTTGGGCACGTGACGCGATTTACATACCTTTCAAAACTAGAAATTGCTCGAACGATTCAATAGAGTTAGAAATCAAGCAGTTACTTTCACACCTTGTAGCCGCAGTCCTCTTCAAGATCGATTCCTTGTTTCTCTTTTTGTATTCATTCCAATGTTTAGAATAAAACACCTTTTTTTTCGTGGTGCAATCCACCATGGACACGCCACCCTCCCGGGGGAGAGGGTAGGTTGTTTGAGACTTATCCTCACTAAAACCTCACGGTGTACATCCGGCACTTTTGTTGGGGCGGCACGAGTTCAAGAATAGAACTCTACTTTCACGCACCGCGACGTACATTATATACCTTTTAATAAAGTAAGGTGGAAAGTTCTTACTCGAACGATTGGATAAGGTTAAAGACGGACTATTTTAGAACCCCATTCTATTGGGTTCCCACGATTGACAAGTCATTTTTTGTGTATTTGTATCCAGTTTGGATACTGTCTATAATAACAACACATATCCAAACCCGATTTAACTTAGAAGGGTGTTTGTACCCAAGTAAATTGTTGCACGATTTATGTGCATAACTCAATCACAATGACTTTCACATTGTGACAGTTAGTTTCTCACGTTTCGGGATTCGACAGTGTATACTGTGACGATTATCAAAGAATGAATTTAATGTCCTACTTGTAGTCCTATTGGTTTATGCCGTGCATTGTGTACTAGTCTATCTTAATAACTAATTAAACATATTTCATAAACCGAATATTTAATTCACAAACTAGCAGTGTCATTATACAAATGAATATTAGAATAGTTCTCTTAGTTTTCCATTTCGTCCAATCCAATGCCCGGGCGGATCTCACTGAGCTAAGGTCCTTTGTAAATTGTACAGAACTCGACTGAGAGCGTGACGTCACTTTAAAATCATCCTTGTTATCCCAAATTGTACTGGAATTCCGTTGTAACGTTATTTATTAGGGGTGTGCGAATACTTGAAGTATTCATTGATTAATCCGAATACTTTAGATTCGAAATTCGAGCCAGTTAATACAACAATTCGCACGATTGTAACTATTGCAATAATTCGAACAAATCAAGTAATTCGAATATTAAGGCAGAAAACAGTAGGAAGCTCCTCAAAAATATTGACAGAATTGACAGGTTGTCATTCAGTTGCTATTTTATTTCATTATATGGTCGCACTGTAAAGGGAACATTTGATCTATTTTCTTTATTAATTTATATTCGTGCGAAATCTGGGCGGGCAGCCAATGATTATTAAATTCGATTTTTTTTTTAAGTGCTGATATAGTGACTTGATGGTCCTATATTATTTCGTGCAGGGGTATCTTCTTAGACTTCCCAATTTGTCAGGCAGCTTAGATAGGAGTATCAGATTTACATACTGACTAAACCTTTTCGATGTTCTTCTCTCGCACCATTGAGCCAGGTGGGCAGGAACTGCCTCTGCAATACTTCTACCCGCTCAAGTTCCTACCCATTCTTCAGTTTAAAGATAACGTCGATTGACAACGTTTACTAATTACAAAAGGTAATTTTGCCCTAGGTTTTTGAATTTCGCACAAACTTTGATGTAACATGTAAAAATAAATATCCACTCCCGAGCGCAACGAGCGAGCGAACCCAACAAATACGACTCACCGTGTTCCCGCATTAACAATTCCGTTTGAAGTTTTAAGTGAACCAATAAATATGTAACGGTCATTAATATTCATATGATTTCTATTGCGTTTGCTACGTATTTTATTTTTAATTTGGTCGAAATAGCACATATTTAATGATAAAGATTTAAATTTTAAATCAATATAACGAATGTTTGAATAATTATAACTAGTTATTACCATATCAAAAGATTCTCAAATGGCTTTTACCCGTTATGACGTCACAATCCATCGGTCTGTATTCCTATAAATAGGTTGAGAATTCATTTTTGTGATCGAGAGTCCCGATTGAGCCGTGGTAGAGTGCACACGTGCTTTGCCATAGCTCACTGGATATTTTTTGCGATCATCGTGCGAGCGAGATAGCAGTGAGTCTGTTTCTTATACTAACTGTGCTTTTTGCAGAGCCCGCTTGCCGTGCAGCGCTGTGGTCGGCGTCATCTGTAGTTAGTTTGTGCTGTAGATAGACACGTCTACAGAAAGTCAATCAATCGGCCGAGGTTTCGGTCGATACGTTCTTTTCAGAACGCACACTCAGTGAGCGTCACCTGGCACACTGAGTGTTGTACACTTCGGTGTTTAAACCGTACCTTTCGGTACGCGTCGTGACTGCGAAGAAACTTCGTTGCAGAGCGTCTGAAGAGAGAAGAGAAGAAAGAAGTGTCAGGGACCTCCCCCTAGGCCTTGTAGGTTCTTCTGTGCGGCATTGCACTTCGCCCACAGCTCTCTTGGTCCGGACTCGGGATAGTCCCGTAGTTTTCCGTTGGCGCGCCCCCCTGCCCCTCAGGCAGGGAGGTTTGGACATGTCTTCCCCCGCCCCCATTGCAGGCCCCGGTATGGCTGTTAGTATCTCCTTAGAACAATTTAATTTCTTTCAAGATCTCGCTAGGCGCGCCGGTATCAACGAACCGCGCATTTTACCCGAGCCAGATAACAACGTCATTGTCTCGCCCCGCGTGGCGACCGCCAATTCATTCGCCGCGTTAGACTCGCCGCGTTCGCCAGAGAATATGTTAGATCGGATTAGCTTAGTCGCGCCAATCCCTTGCTCCAGCTCGGATGCCGAATCCGACATGGAGCTCGATAGCTTCGTCGCCCCAGCCTCCGACGGCTTCACCGTCGTGAGCAGAAAGCGCGTCCGCACGCCGCCGATCCCCGCCGCGTCGCGCGCGTCCGATTCAGAGTCGGGTTCCGGACACCCGGCTCTGAAAACTATTAAAGTAGATGGCGCCCGGGTGCCCGCGAAAAAGACAGCCAGTCGATCGCCTCGCTCGGGCAACGTAAGCCCCGCCCCCTCACCAGCCAAAGCTACGGGTTCCGTAGCTGCGGCTAAGAAGCCCCGTACCCCCCCTCCGGTCGTGATCCAGGACAAGTCCTCCTGGCTCGCCATCTCTACAAAAATGAACGAATCTTCCATTCGTTATACTTCCGCCCTTAATATCTCGCAAGGGATACAAGTGAAGGTTCCCACCTCCACTGACCATCGCCAGCTGACCTCTCTTCTCCGAGAGAGGAAGCTGGCCTATTACACCCACGCGCTCGAAGAGGAGCGCCTCCTTCGCGCCGTTCTCAGGCGCGTCCCGGTGGAGCTATCCACCGAGGACATATCCTGCTCCCTTAAGGAGCAAAACTTCCCAGTGCGTGAAGTACATCGCATGTACCACCCCCGCACCAAAGCCCCATACCCTATGGCCCTGGTCATCCTTGACCGTTCCCTGGAAGGGAAGGCCATCTTCACCCTGACCTCCATCTGTGGCCTCACCGGCATCTCCGTGGAGCCGCCACGAAAGTCCCAAGCCCCGTCGCAGTGCCATAACTGCCAGAGTTATGGCCACTCCGCCCGCGGATGTCATCTGCGCCCCAGGTGCGTCAAGTGCCTGGGTGACCACTCCACGAAGGAGTGCGCACGCACTCCCGAGACCCCCGAGCCTCCTAGCTGCGTTCTGTGCGGCAATGCGGGTCACCCTGCGAGCTATCGCGGGTGTCCCCGTGCACCGCGCACGCAACGCCCACGCCAAGGAAGACAAGCCCGTAGGCCTCCGGCTGTCTCCGCCCGTCCTCCGCCTCCACCTCTCATGTCCGTGGAGGCCTTCCCGGGCCTGCCGGGCACCTCCCGTGCCCCGGCAGCGCCGGTCCAGGCGTCGAGCGTGGCACCTTCTGTGCCGCGCGCCCCCCAGTCCTGGCGGGCCCCTGTGGCCCCCTGGGCTCCCAGGCCTCCTCAACCTCAGGCTTCCAAGCCTCAGGTGCAGGCTCGGCCTGTCGCTCCGAAAGCGTTGCCCGCCCAACCTGCCCAGCCATCTCACTTCTTTTCTTTTACTCGGTCGGGCATCGACTGGCTGTCCCAGGTGCTCTTAGAGCATAGTATTGAAGACATCATTGCGTTTAACGACATAGTTAACGGGAATAGTGATATCGGGCTACTTAGCGCGGTCTCTGCCTTCCCAGGCATTGCCGCGACAATTCAGCGCCTCGCTCGCGAACAAGTAGGGACTAATAATAAATAAAATTCACTCCGCCGAGTAAAATTAAACCACGCGCTCTTTGTCTTTCGTTTTTCAACGCGAGAAGTCTCCGTACGCAACGCGATTTAGTAGCCGACTACTTACGCGATAGGCAGATAGATATATTACTAGTTCAGGAAACGCTCTTAAAGCCGACCATGAATAATCCGCGAATCGCGAACTATAACTTAGTTAGAAACGACCGTGTCGCCCGCGGGGGTGGCACTCTAATCTATTATAAGCGTTGTTTATATTGCATGCCGATAGACCCGCCCGCTCTCACAAATATGGAAGTGTCAGTGTGCAGGTTAGGAATGACCGGTCACCCCGATATAACGTTAGTTTCCGCATATTTAAAGCCGAGTTTAGAGCTTCTCAGGTCCGACCTGGAGGCTTTGTTCGCGTTAAGTAACACTGTCATCATAGCCGGGGACCTCAACAGTGGGAGCGTCATTTGGAATAGTTCGAGTACGTCCCGCAACGGGGCGACACTCGACAAACTAAGTGGCGATCTCGCTTTTGACGTCATAGCCCCGCCGGAACCCACTCACTATCAGGATCACTGTCGACCGACAGTGTTAGATGTAGCTCTTTTGAAAAATGTCCAGCTTCCGGTGCGACTCATACAAGTCGTACATGAACTGGACTCAGATCACCGCCCCGTTATCTTGCAGCTAGGATCGGACTTCGATATAGATTTTCAGCCCGTGCGCGCAGCTGATTATACGAAATTATGTAGTTATTTAAAAGACAATCCGTCCTCGGAGAGTCTGAATAGAATTCCGGACGTGTTGGTGTCTAAAGCCGACGCGGATCTGGCCATCGATTCCCTGGTCGAACACCTTCAGACCGCCGTCAGGGTGACCTCGAGAGAGGTCAAAGCGGTGAACGATCGCCGCTTCATACTCCCTGACGACGTGAGGGCGTTGATCACGGAAAAGAACGCCGCGACTCGAGCCTGCGACACTTACCCGTCTGTAGATAATCGCGATCGTTTACGTACTTTACGGAAGTTAGTTAGGTCTCGTATTCAAGAAATCCGAGGCGCCAGGTGGGACAGACTCCTGGAGGATATCCAGCCGTCCCATGTGGCGTTTTGGACGTTCACGCGTAAGTTCAAATCAGAGCAGAGTGCATCGATGCCCCCGTTAGACAGAGGTCATGGGTTGCCTCCCGCGTTTGATAATACAGACAAGGCGGAGTGTCTCGCCGCGAGTTTAGAGGAGCAATGTTCTCCAAACACTGCTAACACTGACCCTGTCCATATCGAATCGATAAAATCCGCGGTAGATAGCTTTCTCGCGTCTCCTCGCGCGGATACCCTAACCCCGGTTACTTTTGACGAAGTGACGGCCGCTATCAAGCGTCTGAAGCTTAGGAAGTCCCCAGGTCCCGATGGAATCAGGAACGAGGTACTGAAGCTCCTTCCTGACTTCATCATTGCTCTTTTGGTATGCATCTTCAATGCTGCCATGTCCCAGGGTCACTTTCCAGCCGTCTGGAAAAAGGCCATAGTGATAGGCATTCACAAGCCCGGCAAAAAAGCTACGCTTCCCGCTAGCTATCGCCCTATCAGTTTATTGGATACACTAGGCAAGTTATACGAGCGGCTCCTTCTGAACCGCCTACAGACCACGATAACAAGGTTGAATCTGCTGCCGCCTGAGCAGTTCGGTTTCCGTGCACAACACTCGTGCACGAACCAAGTACACCGCCTCACGGAGTACATATTCTCGAAATTTAATGCAGACCCCCAGCCCCAGGTCAGTCCGGCCAAGCCTAAACCGAAACGTACAATAGCGGTCTTCTTTGACGTCGCCAAGGCCTTCGACAAGGTCTGGCACGACGGGCTAGTCTACAAACTGTTCAAGTCTAGTATTCCGGATAGTTTAGTTCACATCATCCGCGAATTTCTCACAGATAGGACCTTCCGCTATAGAGTGGATGGTGAGTTATCCCAGCCCCACCCGATACGTTCAGGAGTGCCCCAGGGGTCCATCCTCGCGCCCTCCCTCTTCAACCTGTTCATCAGTGACCTACCTCGGTCCCCGGGGTTCGAGGTAGGTTGTTACGCTGATGATACAGTAATCTACGCTTCCGATTGGCGGCCGTCGCATTTAGCTATCCGCATGAATAGGGCCATCGAGGAACTCGGCGAATGGTTTCTTCGATGGCGTATAGAGGTCAATCCCGAGAAAAGCGCTGCAATCTTTTTCGATCCGGTTCAGCGTCCGCGTCCGAGCAATATAGAATCCCTTAAATTATATGACACCGAGATTCCTTGGGCCCTTACGGTCAAATATCTCGGTGTCACGTTAGATAGACGCCTCACGTTTAAGCAGCATGCAGTGAGAGTACGAAACAAAGCCGCTATGGTTTTGGGTCGTCTGCATCCGTTATTATGTGCTAAGAGCAAAATGTCCGTCAGACACAAGCTCACACTCTACAAAATGTGTATTCGTCCGATTTTGACATATAGCTGTCCCGTTTTCGCGCATATGTCAAAAGCGAACTTTAAGATTTTACAAAAAATACAGAACCGTTTTCTACGAAAGGCGATCGGTGCCCCGTGGTACATCCGGAGAGTCGACCTCCATAGGGACCTGGAGATGCCGTCTATCTGGGAGTACGTTAAAACTCTCACAACTAGTTATTTCGATAGAGCCATGAATCATCCCAATCCGTTAGTGGTATCCGCCGCGACTTACGATACACTGCCAGGCGCGCCGCGTTACAAAAGACGTCCGCGTTACATTTTTACCGACCCTCCCGATGATATTACGTTAGGTAACTTAGATTACCCTCTCGTCACTCGAAGAACAGCGTGTGCGCGCCCACGCCCGCGTAATCACAGATCACGCCGCCGCGGTTTGGCTGTGAATTTTGCCCCAGCACACAATCCTAGGCCTCCCTCGGCAACTGCTCTAGCCGAGGTCCGATCCTCCGGTATGGAGCCCTCGAGCAGCTTGCATGCGCGAACAGAGTAACACCGATTTGATCAAACACTCGTCTACAACATAACACCGATCACCCCACTCACGTGCACACACACTCACTTGTAGGTACACATAGTGGTGGGCTATTTTTGTTTGTTTTTTTGCCCTTTCGAACTGAAATAGTTTAGAACTCAGATAGACAGATACAAAATACGTGTACGGGATCGTGAAACATACATGCTTGGTAACCATGTATATTTCACGAACCCATACAGGTATGATACGGATAGGCTTAGCTTAGTTTAGCTTAGCTAGTTAGATTCGGGTTTTCGACGACAGCCCAAGCCGAGGCGTGCCGTGCGCCCTTGTGCTAGTCGTCTATATAAAATCGGGTGAGTGCCTTAAGCGCTCCCCTTAGTAGTCCGGTGAAACTGTGAAAGCCTAAGAAGCTGGCAGTGCAGGTCAGTTCGAAAAAAAAAAAAAAAAAAAAAAAAAAATTTTTGTGATCATTGCATTCGGTTCGTTTTCCTGAATCAGTTATTCCGTTAAAATAATTATAGTTTATTTTGATTAACATCAAACTTCAAGGATGTTTTTTTAATAAAATGAGTTCATATTTATCTTCTCTTGAGTTTAAATTTATGTAATGCACATTTTTATTGTGACAGACTAATATTTATTGTTACCACATTTTATAAAGTATCGCTTACATTTAGAACAACCGTACTAAAAAAACGGCTAAATAAGATGGCTGAGCATGATAGACAGGTATTGTGTAAGTTGACCGCAACTTCCATATATAAAAACTGGGCAGACGTAGTGACCGTTTCGCGTGCGTACCACTGTGAAATCAACTGCCAAATGAGTTCGTCTGTGGTAGATATGTAGACGAATTTTATAACTGTATGGTGATTGTCGGTGGATAAAAGTTATCCCTCAGCGAAGGCTGCCATTTTGGTCTATACCTAACACGTGAATATTTAATAAAGCTTACAATTAAAGCACATTTTTTTGACTACCCTTTAATACCTTCAGAGGCACCTCGACTTGAGACTGTTAGAGTACAAGGTTTATTTCGACTATATTCTAAGCCAGTGGTTACCAAACTCTTTTTTCTCATAAACCCCTTTCAAAATTTTACCGGATTCCAGTGGACTCCCTGCAGGTTTTCAATACTACCATATGAAGTCAAGGCAACATTGTTAGTTCTCCACACTATCGAAAATAGACCAATTTTCATAGACCCCCGCTTACTAATTGTGCACCCCCCATTTCTTTGTCACGCCAACATACACCCCCATCAAGTCTCTCGTGGACCGCTAGGTGTCCACCTGGACTACTTTGGGAATTACTGTTCTAAACCGGTCTACAAACATATAAGTACCATCGGCAAAAACGTAATAAACAAAAATCTATTTCTCGTAATACTCTATATGATTTACTTATTTATATAGCATCCTGTCATTTTACCAGATAAATAACATTACGCGGCTCGTTGAACCTGAAAATTGCTGCGAATATACGAAGACGCATATAAAGAGGTACAGTATGCTAACACAAAGTTATTTTAACTTTAGTAGGAGCAAATTTTTTTAACACTTTATAGATTTTAAGGTTTAATCATAATCTCACCTGATGTTAAATGACGATGTGGTCTAAGATGGTAAACACGGTAAAACTAGAAATAGACAGTCACTCAAGTGTACTTGTCGGAACGCAACTAAAGGTGTTTGATGACAGACTTTCGCTCTTTTTAGACGAGGTTTTTCTTCACCAAAAGCTTCAACTTATTGGCGAGGATTCGTAGCTAAGTCGGTAGACGCGATGTTCGAACACGTTAACCTCTAGGCGGTCATAGATATTTATAACGACAAATATTCAAATTGGTATATTCGAATTTGTGACGAAAATAATACTTTGTCTGATTGCTTTAATAAATCTGATCACGGATTTCTTATTATTATTCTAGTTTGGGATGAAGGTTTATTTTAATATATATACCTGTAAATAATTAAAATATCTTAAAACCATGGTGTGTTATACTGTTGTGGGTTTACTTGGCTCGATTCGTCATCAAGCGCACCTGGGTCGTTGATGCGCTGAATTGTGCATGCTCTGTTTCAGTTGTCATCAACCACATTTACTGTCTGACAAGGAGTACATCGTTCCACTAATTAAATGATTTTATTACTTATCATAATAATAAAATAATATTATGCACATTTTATTTATAATCAATATATATATTGTGAATTTACAGTCAGTATTTAACACTCAATAAGCAGACACCCACGTTTTTTACCAGTAACTTCTTCTGATATCCTCTTTTCTCAAAAATAGGGTGTGGTTTAAGATGTCTATATTATATTCAAGGATTGTCTTCAATATGAAATTTGTAGGATTTTTCTCAAGATTACTCGATCCACAGAAGTAGGTATTTGTAATTCCATAATGTCAGACCAGAGAATGCCTCAGAGTGTGAAAATATTGTATGTAATTGCAAGGTAAGCTTTTAAGATTTGAAATTGAATTGTATTACGGAACTTCGTATATCTATGATGACCTTATGAAGCCTCGTAGTCGTATGCGACAAAGCCCATATTGAAGATTTAAAAAAAGGATATTTTATTTTTTAGTTCAGATTCATGTCATTATTCTATAATTATATTTTTATCAATTGTATGATTTGTTAATTACCTCATCCCACAGTTTTTGCAACTAAAAATATACTTGCTTATAAGTCTAAGTGCAGTGCAACAAAAGCACATACATAAAACATGTATACATAACGGTTACTCTTCAGCATCGCCAATGTACAGGTTCGTTTTGATTACAGTCATGTGTATAGAGATGATGAGAATATAATACAACTATCTGATTAATAATGGGAAATAATTTAAAGCCATTTTTTACGAATTGTTTATATTGCTATTATGTATATTATATATACTATTGCAAATAAAACGAGGTGTTTGTAAGAAGGAAAAAATGCTCACTCATAATATATTTAATTCGTTCTCTTGTACGATGCAGTGTTTGTGCAATACAGTTGTAACTTCTCGTTTGTGGCTCGATGACTAATCACTGCGGTATGAAGCGACAATTATTTCATACATAAAACTTATACCTACCACTTGCAATGCATTATCGTCAGTTTCACATGAACTTATATAACACAAATTATTTTATATGGCACATTATTATCGATATATACATGTTATGGTAGGTTTCTTATTCGTAAAATATTATTACATGTTAAATACGTTTAATTCCTTGTATATTTATAATTCATATTTACATATTATTATAATTTATATAATAATAATCTCTATAACTATCAACGTTATTATAAATATTTGTTTTAATAACTAGACATGGCGTGCTGTCCGCAACAGTTATATCGTAACTTTAAATACTCGTGACAAATCACGCTTGTAAAAAGAAAGTTGTCTTACTGTATACTGCGTATATCGTGACCACTCGGGGTTTCGTTTGCAAATAATCATTTCGTTATACTGTAGGAAAAAACCCACATTTTTGCCAAACCAAATATTATATGTAAATAAATGGAATGACGTATAAAACGACATACTGTTAAGCTGCTTGTGGTATACTTTAATTTAAAATACTTTAATGATTTAAGAAATCGGACAATTTTGAGATTTCTGGTCTACTTTAGGCAATAATTTTATTAAGTTTTTGCATGAGACTTAGTTGTAAATAATATCACATTAATTGATATAACAATTGCTTTGTAAAATCTATACGTTTCGTTAAAATGTAAGTTTTTTTATTTGTATGTTATAATCTCTGAAAGAGTTGAACCTATTTAGAGAAGAACAGCACAAACTGGTCGAAGGGGCTGGTGGGACTGTGTACATAAGTCCCACCAGGATGGGATACGGTCAAAGTAAAAATGTATAAAAAAAATGCGTGAAAGGAAGAGAGAGAGCGTGGAGCGTTAGGTGGTTTTGCCTATAAATAAATATAATTACAAAGACCCCAAATTAAAGGCATGGACTGACCTACAAACTCAGCACCTCATACGAAGCAGCGGCGTCTCAGTATCCTCACTGCTAGCGATATACTAATTTTCTCCGATAAATATGTGCGATGCCAAAAATTGTATAATAATTCTGACATATATTCCAAATTTAATTCTTTTTTACATGAATGCATGCATGATTCTAGCAAAGTGTCTGCATGGTCCGTACTCGATCATTGAGATGCAGGCCAGAAACACATTTATTATCTGGAACGCAGTTCTTAAATTCATTTATAAGGGCGAACCACTGGTAGATAGGTAACTTTTCAAATAATATTATTTGGAATAATCATGTCCCTTTTACATAGAAGTTCAGTCTAAGCTGTAAAAAGTAACAGAGGTAACTAATAACAACAGTAACATTCCTACTCAGATATTTTAGTGCAATCCCTAAAGTAGACGGAGATGAAGAACTTTACTAGCGGAGGCTTTTTTTTATATATTATAGGGGGCAAACGAACAGGTGGGTCATCTGATGGTAAGTGATCACCGCCGTCCATAGACATTAGCAACACCAAGGGAGTCGCAAGTGCGTTGCCGGACTTTTAATATATGTGGGCCTCCGGCGCTCTCACTGGCCGAACGAAACGCAACAGTGCAAGCACTGTTACTTCACGTCGGTTTTCTGTGAGAGGGTGGTACTACCCCGGGCGAGCCGACCCAAAAATAAGATTGAGCTAACTTGGAGTATGATGAAACGTGAAACCACCGACCGAACAGGATGGAAAAGTATCGTGCCTGTCCTTGGACCCAACAAGTTCAGTCTCAAGAGAGAGAGAGAGAGAAGAGACCGAATAAGAACTTAGAATCGGTAAAATAATTATAGAAGTTAAGTAGTAATTAAGAGAATACAGTACAGTCGACAATTAATACAGAATCAGCTAAACTATTTTCACGAGAATAAAGTCGGATCGTCAGTTTATTAATATTAATTTCTATAATGGACCTAATATATTTATTGTCGTAAGTCTTAAATTAAAATAAGTACTATCCTTGGTTAATGGCATTTTGATAACCGTAGATGAAGTGTTATGAAAAAAACATAGTCTTAATACTCGCTTGTGATTGCCATAGCATAATCTAGACGAAACGAGAAATGAAATATGTAAATATAAAGATACTATATGCCCTTGTTGTAAAAGAGAAAAAGATCCTTATTAATATAATAAATGCAAATGGCAGATTGTTTCTCTGTTTGTTACAAACCAAATCAAAAATACTATATTCAGTTTAGGCCCTAAGAAGGCGCTTATGAATGTCGAAAATTACCACAAGTTCGGAAATAATTCCGTCATCCACAAGAACCGGCAAAAAACTCGATCAAGTTTATATTTTTAACATTATTAATGTGTATTACAGTTGGAATCGTTTTAGTGGATGCACAGAAAGGGGTCAATTCCAGATATCACCATCATTCACACATTGATCCACCCTATAGTTATCCTTTGACACCAAAAACCGCTTGATTTAACGCTTACACTTACAGTCCGGCAAATCGGTAATACGCTTTGGTGCTTTATTATAAAACCTAACATTATTACCTAAAAAAACTGTTACTGGTTTAAATGAATCGGAATTGAACTGATTACATTGAAATTTGACATGCACGTTATCACGAGTATAGAAAACGACTTACTCGTATATATTTCATCAAAAAAAAGTTAAGTAAAGCTGCATATATTTGCATATTAGTTTATGTTGCTGGTTTTGTTCGCGTTAATGTAAGTTAAACCATTCCTCGGGTTTAACTTATTAACCCACTTATTTAAAAGGCCGGCAACGCACTTGCGACTCCCCTGGTGTTGCTAGTGTCTATGGACGGCGGTGATCACTTACCATCAGGTGACCCACCTGTTCGGTTGCCCCCTATAACATAAAAAAAAAATAACTTACATTTGGCGGACGCGCGGTATGGACGATATACGGTGGACGCCGTCCGCCCGGTCCTGCCGCAGTGGTTAGAGAGGGAGTGGGGCTCCCTGACGTTCCGACTGGTGCAGGTGCTAACCGGCCACGGCTGTTTTGGCTGGTACCTGCACCAGATCGCTCGCAGGGAGCCAACCGCCGCATGTCATGAGTGCGGCGCTGAGGAGGACACCGCGCAGCACACTCTGTCTGAGTGTGCTGCGTGGGAGGTGCAGCGCCGCACTCTGGCTGCGACGGTGGGAGGAGATCTTTCGCTGCCGAGCGTGGTTGCGGCCATGCTCGGCAGCGAGAACGCGTGGACGGTGATGGCCTCCTTCTGCGAGGAGGTCATCTCGCAGAAGGAGGCGGCGGAGAGGGCCCGAGAGGCGGACCCTCTCAGCGGCCGTCTCCGCCAAAGGAGGGCCGGTGGAAGGAGGCAGCGATTTGCCCGCCTCCTTCCACCTCCGTAGCTAGAACTGAGGAGATGGGCCGGGGGGCCCATCTCTTCATTGCACAGGTTCGGCGGACGATGGGAGGTAGCTGGTCGTGTACCTAGTGTACCTCTCTATAAGGACGGAGCCCGGCGGCCATCTTTCGCTGGGCTAACCGCTGGGGGCGGCATGGTGATAGCTCAGCACGGTCCCATGCCGCCCCAACTTAAAGCGGTGGCCGGTACACCGTGGGGTTTTAGTCCGTGTGAGTCGGACATAACCCATTCTCTCCCCCGGGAGGATGGGTATCCATAAGGGATTTCCCCACGTTAATAAAAAAAAAAAAAAAAATTCCACGGGAACAATACTTTTGTTGGATGAAATGTAACATATGTGGTTTTTTGTATTCCTGACAACATGTGTACAAAACTTCGTAAAGATCGGCTCAGTGTTTAAGGCGTGAACAAACATTGCATTTATAATATAAGAAACCAAAATATTGATGTCAAATGAAATGGACGGTGCCAATCCATTCTGAAAGAGTCATAACGATCCGACGATCTCTTTTAACATATGGACAAACTTTTTTTAATTACAAGTAGTCAGAATTCGAGCAAAAATCATACATTTTTCATATTTCAATATCATGGAAAAGAACGAACTATTTCGAAAATTTTCTATTGATAACAATAAAGCTTGTCAAATCTATTAAACAAAGAATCGGTTGAGAAATTGGCGATAAAGATGTACTTAATTATTTTCTCTGTGCATATTTTTACATAGATTATTGTTAAAGATCTTATCTGTACGTATTAATCAATGTTCTTAAAGCACAGATATTTTTCTATAAACTCTCACATACCATCACAACGTCAGTCAAAATGTCGACTGGACAAATCACCACAAAATGAGTAGAAAAATCTTATTACAAACCCCAGTTCTCTATAAGAAGCGGTTTCAAATACTATTACGTTTGAATAAGAACTATTTTTCTCCGTACCCTTGCATTCATTGAACGAAGACTTAGCTCTAAGATTGTGTACGCGAGTGAAAAGGTTGTGAGAAATATTGCAGGGTAAATATGAGTAGACAGCTCTGTTCCTTGTTTGCCGTAAGTTTTGTAGGGTTGGTAAGACGTTATTGTGTTAATATTAATTATTATTAGCAGGTATACTTGTGTATTGAGCTAGTGAAGATTTCGCTTTATAAGATTTAATAAAAATTTATCTGTCGTACCCGACTTTTGATTTGGCACGTTGGGGGTAAGACCGAGATAGGCGGCTAAATTTCGTTTCGTATAGTGTTATCTTTGTCTATCGTAGTCGTTGTGCTGTGCGACAGAGAGAACGTTATTAAATACCGAAGCAAGCCGATTGTAGACTGATGTATCACTCTTTACCATTAGGTGCGTATCAAATCAAATGCGGAATAACGTATACTAACGTTATAAAACACCAAGAAAATGCCTTTTTTAAACTGCTAGTCTCTGAAACTTTTAACATTTTTTTTTGCATTTCATTGCCTAGATACTAAGTAAGGGTATAGGTAAATAACATCGCATTTCGGCTTATAGAAATGAGGAAAATAACATATAAAAGATAGGTCTGAATTGTAGAGGAATGCCTACGTAGTAGAGTTATCATACCGAACGGTTCAGTCGCGTGGTGGGTTCCTAACGCTAGTCGTGTTTCGTATGAAATTGGTTAGGCTTATTATGTTGACAGTGATTGTCAGAACTGTAGTAAGCCTAGAGAAGCTATCGACACCTCATACAGCGATAGGGTAAGAAAAAATGGAATCGGATGAATATTCCACTATCGTCAACAACGAAAGAAAATACGAAACATGTTGCCTCCACAACTTTTAATTTATAACTCTGAGTGACAACCCTGGAATGATACCACTGTAAATATACAATAAACATTCAAATGATATTTCAAAAGTGGCAGGAACGTCTCACAGGTAATATCCTAACGTGTTTTGTTGCGATTGCTAAAATTTACTTTCCCGAAATGAGTTTTCTTTATTCTCTTTAAGACGCTTATATCAAATATTTTATATGCCTATCGGAAAAT
Organism: Antheraea assamensis; assembly: GCA_035772565.1. Lineage (NCBI taxonomy): Eukaryota > Metazoa > Arthropoda > Insecta > Lepidoptera > Saturniidae > Antheraea > Antheraea assamensis. The sequence goes on along the minus strand of JAQQSE010000193.1, from coordinate 445,669 downwards.
ATTGTAAATATTTTTATTTACAATGCAAGAAAAGAGTATGTTACCTACATACACAGGATAGCTAAATATAATAATATAATACATAACGCAAACCAAACCGCTAGTTCAGCTATTATGAACGTTCCCGTGTGAATAATCGTGTAAAGTGCTGACCATAGAAAATAATGTATCGTGGGACAATCGAACGTTAAAAAAGCATTATTCCTTGCTCAATCGCCGAAGCACATAGGTTAATCATTTAGGTTTAATTAAAATATAAGTAATATTATGTTTATAAGTAAAGATTTAAAGGATAAAAATTGCCTTTTTTTAATTTAATTGCTGACGGCCAACTACGTAATTAGTAAGAAAACTCTTTACTTATTAATAATCATTAAATTTGGGCTGTAGGTACTTAGAGCTATTATAGAATGGATCAATATGTGAACGATGGTGATATCTGGAATTGACTCCTCTCTGTGCATCCACTAAAACCGATTATAACGTGTAATGTATTATCAATATACATCTATATACTCGTATGTTAAAAAGATGAACCCGATCGAGTTTCTTGTCGGTTCTTCTCGATTACTGAATTGTTTTCCGAACCGGTGGTAATTTTGGCGTTCATAAGCGTCGTCTTAAGGCCTAAATTGAATTTATTCGATTTTATTTTTCGATTTTTTAATATTTTTCTCCAAAACTTTTAATGGGTATTTCTATAAATAAAAATTATAATCCTGTATGTATACAGTAAGTGCATCACTTTAGAACTGCTCTAATTTGGGTAATTCTCTTTTGTGTCTCCAATTTTCATGACAACTTTTGTATTTGTATTCGTACGGAAAGGTAAAATTTGATGTTTATAAAACGTTTAAATAAAAAGTGAATTAATGACTGAGACAGAAGAGAGTATCTGTTTTTAAAAATATTGATAGATTGACGTCCAGTTCTTAGGTTGCCATTTTATTATATTAATTACCAAGTCGTACTGTAAAGTAGGTTTTTTTTTGTAGTATACTAGTACGAAGTCGGCACAGGACAGCTAGGTTTATAATAAAGAATGATCATAATATGAAAAAATATAACCCAACAAAAATTACAATACAAACTTAATAATACATTTTCAAATCATTAGGAAAATAATTACTGTGAGTGGAGTCGTATTTACAGCGAATTTTACATTTATAAATTATTATAGTAGGTACAGCAGAACAACGGTAAAGTCGAAAATCACCTCAAGTCGAAAGAAACCTTTGTTACCTTTCTTTTAATACCTGCGATTCTCTATATGTGAACCCTTCACAACTCGAAATAACCAGTGAATCCCTATTAGATATTTCAATATATATTTTCGTTCATTACTCCCAAAAAAGAAAGGTAAGGTACTACAATGAATAATTCCCAATTATATAAACATATTTTCTTAGAAATATTTTAAGTCTGAATATCAATTACTACATTTTGTCAGCGACTTTAATCGCGTTGGTATAGATTTACGTATACCTCAGAAACAGTACTTGTTCTTGCACAGAAGGTGCCCTAAGGCGATTCTTATAATTCTGATAACGTGTATTCAAATGATATTAGGCTGTAATTAAGAAGATTAAAATCTCAACCTTTACAGGAAACAAATATTTAAATATAAGTAATTTCTTAAGTCGAAACTTTTATAATCCGGATTGTTCTAATCTGTGGCGATTTTGTTGTATATAATTTAGAGTGTATAAAGAAATCACATAATTAAAATTATGAAAAATCTATCCAAAACAATTCCTCCTAATCAACGTGTTGTTACAGCGAAATACACGCTTAAAAGTTATGAAATTCCAACTAAAAATTACAGCCTCAAGTTAAAAAAAAATTAAGATGTCTGGACGATTCATCTCCCCGAGGGCGGAGAGAGATGAAAAATTAAGATGTGTACTCTTGTCGTAAATATTTCTGTATGCAAAAATAAAATTAATGCTGCGGAATTTACCTTTGCTTGACGAATTTCACTGCTCCGTACAAAACGGCACACAGCTACGGTCGTGTAATTGATACAATTATTGTAGTTTTTGTAAAGCTTTTCAAACATTACATGGTTTATTTTATATCTAACCTAACTGATATCCGCGACTTTTTCTGTGTTGTATATTATCTTAACAATATATTTTATATACATACGAAAAATATATAAAAAAGTAAAACTGAAAACAAAAACATACTTAGCTGACGAAATTTCTTTGTGAAATGTTATCTTCAAATCATTCATGAGATCTTCAAAAATATTGGCAGAATTGACAGACTGTCGTACAATTGTTTAGTTCAATTTTAATTTCAATACATGGTCCTGTCTTATTTTCTTCCTTAAGTATAACAGTGCGAAGCCGGGGCCGGTAGGTAGTAAATATATATAAAATTAATTATTTTTAGTATACCCCTTATTTGTTCATATATCTACCCTTCATCCGGTTGTGACAAAACATTGATCAGATGAAGTCGCATGCAAAAGGTAGTCACATTATAATAATATTATATGCAAGAGTTTTTTTTGACACTTTTACGGTAAAATTAGTAAACGGATTTTGATGTAATTTGGCAGTAGCATAGTTTATACCATAGATTAACATTTAATTAACACAGACTATGCTAACCACGAACTAACGAATGTGCGTGTTTGTTACGATTTCACGCCTTAACAACTCAACAACAGATCATTATGAAATTTTGCATACGTGTTATCAGGGGTGTAAATAAGTACATGTAGAAAAAAAAGTGTTCTTGAGGGATAGATAAAATCCACATTAACACGTGTGAAGTCGCGGGCAAAAGCCAGTACACTACGATTTATAAAAACACAGTTAAAATATATCGGAAAGTGTTGTAAGCTATAAAAAATGCAGCCATCTGAAAGCTACATCGACGTGCGTTGGCCAAACCGTTAACTATACGGAGATAATGTATGGTGGGATGATTTTTCTTTAACAGTTCTAAACACAAAGTAACGACAGCACGTATCCGTATTTTATGTGGAAGTTATTATTGGCAAATTTATTAATTATATATAAATTTAAACCGTATTTACAAATCAAATTAATTGTTATTAGAATCCTTGAAACTTAATACACTATCATAATTTATTAAGATACAAAAGCAGACGCAGTCGCGGATAACTGTTAGTATTAAAAAAAGTGTCAGCTAGTCTCTGTTTAATGCTAATAAAACTTTTAGACGTCATATTTTTGGATATCCCAAGAAAACCAACCGCCAAACTCTAAGTGTGTCGCCTTTGAAGCCGCGTTTAAAATTTTCAAGAACCACTTACCGTCGTGAATTTTTCATTGCCTACTTACGAGATTCACGAAGAGCACCTGTCGTAAATACGCGCCCACATTGCTCATAAACCTCACTGGAAGCGACACGTTTAACGTTCGTGTTTTGTATTATTCTAGGTAACGATTCTAAATAGCATTGTCAATGTTACAGCTGTGATAGGAATGTACGATGCGGGCTATTTTATACAGTTCTAACAGTATTAGTTTACAGGCTTATTTTTTGCAATAAAATAAATATAATAGTTCTCGTAGTCAGTCCCAAAATTATACATTTATATTTAACTATCTTTTGACCGTGGCTTCGCTTGCGTTAATCTAACTTCGGTCCATCCCTCGAGAACAGTACATTCTTTCAGGACAAAGAGTATCCTATATTTTTTTATGTACAGTGCGTGAAAATTTGTAATGATTTGTAAGTAATTAAGACGTGAAAGCAGTAACAAATAAACATACTCACTTTCACATTTATATTATCCTAATACTATGTAGAATCAAATCCTTTTAAGGAACATTCCTGGGAAATTGTTACATACGGGTGTCTTCTATCACGATAAGTGGGAAGAGGAAAAATGTATCCCAGATATTTTTTGCGTCTCTTGTTATAAAAGTAACCATCCTTATATTAGAGTAGATAAGAACGTTCTAAATCATCATCATCAGCTTGTATGAAACATACTGCAGGGCCATAGATCTCTTCCCGAAGGAAGGTAAGGGCGTAATCACCACCACAGCCCTCGACGTATTGGCGATATCAAACTCTGAGAAATCCAAAATTCTATACTTTTCCCCATACGGTGATACTATAAGAAACGTTCTCAGGTTCAGGTTTCCTCACGATGTTGAAACTTCATGGTCAACCGATAGTGTTATCAATTTAAATTAGAAAATATACGCGAATTCCGAAAACTTCGTTGGTTGGTTGGTTCGTTGGGTTCGGAACCTGCGGACATCGGATCGATATTCCACCGGTCAAACCAGTAGACCACCGTGACATAAGTGTGTTCCAAACAGTTTCAAATAAGTGTTGTGTGACACACCCATCTGTTATTGGAACAAGCAGAAACAGTTTTTTCGATTCGGAAATGACTTTTTATACAATTCCAATAATTATGCCAAACTTCTAAACTGAAAGAAAATGTTTGAAACATCGTATCGAAAAGTGAAAAATTTGACTAAAAAAACTCCATATAAAAATGGTATGGTTTTATGAAACCACGATGCAAGTGAAACTTTCTTTCGGATCGTAGCTTTTTAAAAACTAAGCACACTATTCATTCATAAGTTTGAATTGCCATAGATGTCGCCATATTGATTTTGGCTGCTCTGCCAACTACCTTTGAAATTACTCTACCTAGTCCGTGATCGGTTGTAATACGACGTGCGATAGATGGATGGAAAAATTTGAGGCGATGTCAAAAAGGTTTCACTTTAAAAAGTGAGTGAGTGAAACAGAAGACGGTAATCTTCTAAAACAGAATTTACAGACTGATGTTCAGTTGGCAATGTATTTAATTACATGGTCGTACGGTGAAGGGAGAAGTTTGTCTTATTTTCTTCGTGTAAGTCAGAGTCGGCAGCTAGTTTACAATAAACCAGAGCTTTCTTTAAGGAAGATATCTAAAACACTCCACTGGATAGTTATCACCCTCAGGGTTAAAAGAGGGAGGGTTGCTAGTAGTCCGGTGAAACTGTGGAGGCCTGGTTAGGCCACCAGCTGTAGTCAGTACGAAAAAAAAGGGCAGGGTTGCAAGTTGCAAGTTTTAGAAAAAGCTCTAGCACACTGCTACGGTTTTTTTTAATATATTATAGAGGGCAAACGAACAGGTGGGTCACCTGATGGTAAGTGATCACTGCCGTCCATAGACACTAGCTACACCAGGGTAGTCGCAAGTGCGTTGCCGGCCTTTTAATATATGTGGGCCTCCGGCGCTCTCACTGACCGAACGAAACGCAACAGTGCAACCACTGTTACTTCACGTCGGTTTTCTTTGAGAGGGTGGTACTACCCCGGCGAGCCGACCCATTCATGCTGAAACCAGTAATAGCTTCAGCGTAGCTCTACCACCTACAGAACGGTGGTGGTTTTCCTTTGTCAAAAGCTCCGGCTAATTCATAAAGATTTGAACCAGTGTTATTCGACGTGTTGTCTAAACACGCTAACAACTGAGCTACAGCATCACTTTAGTATGTGTGTATGTTACGCGTACATTAATCACAGACAACGAGTAGCGATACAAAATGAGGTAAGTCGATAAAACAAAGTCTGAAACAAATGAAATCCTCTTCGATATATCGAATTCCATTCAGGCTGAACGGTAAAAAGGCGCAAGGCATTTCCAGAGAGTCGTGTCCGTTGAGACGCGAGGTCGGTATTGCAATCAGTTAGAGTGCCTTCCCGTCGGTAGACACGACCATAGGTTAACCAGAATGTTGGGTAGACAATGGATCTTCTTTTTTTTTCGTATGCTACATATAGATGTCTTTTTGTACTTTAGTAAATTACTTTGTTATTTGGCATCCCCCTTAACTCAGTGATTATAGTCTCGCCTGACTGAATTTTGTGATTAACTAAATAAAATAACAAAAGTATGCTTCTCTTAATATTTATCCAACAACACGCTCAAATGGTTAGATGTATTCTATCGGAAATTTACGTACAGAAATCGATTATGTCGAGAAATAAACATATCGCTCAGTGAAGCAGGCAGACAACAGTTATCTATATATTTATGTATAACTAGGTGTTATTCAGGACTTGTAGCGCGTGGAATTTTACAAAAAAAAAATATTTAGTGCAACCATGCGCGTGAGGTGCTCACGGTTTTGGACAGTGATTCTTTAATATTTGCGCGGAAACCTAACATTTCTTCTAAAATAAAAGAAGACTAAGTTACTCCTTATAACGTCTATTATCTACCAGTGAAAGTCCCGTCAAAATCTGTCCAACCATTTCGAAAATTTAGCGTAACAAACAAACAGACAAAAATCTTAACAATAATAACAGTAGTTTCGTAAGTACAGTATCTATACATCTATTTTTAACATTAAACACAGACAAGTCAATATTATTTATGTGTATACATAAGTCTTTTAGTTACAATACTTCATTTTAGATTTGTTTTACAATTATTACTACTATTATGGGTAATTATTACCTACGAAATGCTTTGTGACGACTTCAGTATCCCAACAAAGTGGTGACCCCTTTGTTACGGCTTTCCATGGAGATGTGGTAACATTTCAGAATTCATGTTCTATGTTATTATTTAATTTGACTTCTGAAGAATAACTAAACTATATTGGGTTAAATACCGCAAGATGATTAGTAAAAAAACCTATTACATAAAAAAATCAAATCCCCAAAAAAACATGTATTTGATGATATAACAAGAACAAAATAAACTTAGAAAGGCATAACAAAAGAAAATACATAGTACTCATAATAAAAATATTCAGTATCAGGTATAAAACATATTCAACATTCAAAAGGATATTCAGCTAATAGATATTAGTATATAGGGACACACAAAAAAAAACTTAATTTTATTACATACACTATTATATAGTAACAAATATTACTTGAAGAAAAAACAAATTAGACATCAGTTGGCTGTACAAAAAGTGGGCCTTTGCCTTTATTAGATGCCAACACTAAAAGTTTATAAGATACCTATTTGTGTTCTTAACACTAACTATTTCTTAACAATCATACGAGTATTTTATCTATTGAACACTGCAGTAAATTTATTTTTGTGTACTGTTCTATTGACCAAATAAAACTATCTGTAAAAGGCCAATTAAATGATAATAAATTTAATGTAAAAACTCATGGCTACCCCAATGACTAGCAAATGCGATCGCCGGTGATAAATGCGTGACATTTCTCGAGGCATCCGTAATCATTACAATCCGTTTACCTGTTTCCGGAATATGTCACTTGAGACTTAGATTTATTTTATAAGAATCGGCACATGTTGCTTTCTTTTTGTTTATATTTATCTATATATAATATAGAAATAGTTCTTGGCGTATCTTTAATATACGAACGGATCCGGCAGGTAAACATGGTACTGTTACAGTACCATAATTAGAGACGAACATTAAAAAAAAAAATGTGTACAGTTCTTACACAGTAGAAGTAAACCCTTTAAAAATGACAAAATACTCATATATACCATAGACGTGAACAATACACTACGCTGGTTATGACGCCTTTCCCGAGACTTTGTAATACGCCAGCGCACATTTTCACGAACAACTTTCGGACCATATCAAAATGTATAACGTGGAGAACGCTAATACAAGAAATACTGTATAATTTAATCTATCTTTTTCTCTCGCACGTTACATTTTTATACATGGATATGTTTGGCCATTTTTAATATCGGTTTTTAGTTTTATCGAGCTTAAAATCACAACGGAGATAAATAGGTTATCACTTTTAAAAAAAATATTAAAATATTGATGCTGCTTGAAAGTTAACAATTTGTGATTATATGTTTTATGTGATAAATAAAGAAAAAATGGTTATCAAATTTAAAATATGTAGACGTCTGCAACAACGTCATCTGCCGGATTCAACAATAGTTAATAATCACTTTAAGAGGAGTAGAATCACGAATACGTGCACACTTATAAATCCCAACATCGTTTGACCGATTATTGTGAAATTTAGCCTAATGAATTAATGCTTTTTCATGGACATTTTTATGCTAATCCTTTTGCTATAACTCTCCACTAGGTGGTGCTAGATGGGCTGCCGTTATTTAAGTTTAATATTCTAACAGTCCACGTTCAGGTTACTTTAATTTCATTTTTTGGTTACATTATTATTCCCGTACATCTCTTTAAATTATGCGCATATTTGTATAGAGCATCTACAGCAATATGGCAATGTTTATATAGATAAAAAAACCGATATTATATCCCATAAAATATTCACTGAATCCGATGGCTCGTGTGATATTTTTTAATTAAAATCGTTCGAACGAAAATCTCGCATATCTCGACCGAAAATGTATTATTTTTACCAACCGCTGGCCACAAAATTCAATCGCGTTACTTGTACATATAACTAAATAGGATTCTATGGAATGTTACTGAATATTTATGTTTTTTTTTTTACATTATCATCATTCTGTAATCATGTATGTAAGGACTAAAACATTGTCACAATAGTGTTTAGAAATTTAGCAAAGGATGTTGTTTTTTTTTACGAACTGACGACACTGTTGACCTAACCAGGCGTCTACAGTTTCGCTATACGATAAAGGGGAGCGCTTAAGGCACTCGCCCTTTTTTATTAAGCGACTATACATTTATATGTTTTAAATACATAGAAAATGTATCAGACAAAAGTAGCTCAATAAAATCTTAATGAGACTCAGCTTTATACAGATTACATGATTTTATTTTATGTTTTTTTATTTTATTTATCCGAACACAATAAAGTTGCTGTCTGTACTCATGGCTTTATAAAAAAAAAGTCACGTTTAAATAAAAACACAGGTCGAAGCTTTCTTCTCTGAAACTCTGTAGCCACCGCTTTTAGCGCTTTTTTTTAATTGACTGTAATCTCAGAACAGAAGCAGGCGAACAAAAAGTCTCAATAGTTAAGTTTACTAACACTACGGCTCGAGCCTTCTCATACATCATATAGTGAGATACAGTACATTCTATATATTCAAAAGAATTCAAGATTTAATAATAAGATAAATGTACTTACACTAATTCGAAGGGGCTCAGTGTTAGATCTGTAAGAAAAGAATTAAATAATTAACAAGTGAAATTATTTTATTTGGTGCTTGATTGGTATTGTTATGGTTTAGTGAATATATATGCATTCTGTCTACTGCATTCAATGCTGTTAATATTCAATAATCAGATAAAGAGAACGTACTGATTGCCTTTTTGTGTCGACTTGACTTAATTTACTCTTATACCCGTAACATTGGTTATATATTGCGTAACGTAACACGTATATACTACTAAAAACCTGAACAACCAATACGTCCATGATAAAACAAAGAGAATCGTACAAATTAATAAAGTGGTTCTTGAATTTAAAGCATTCAAACGTACAAACAACAGAAAGACGTCGCCTAAAAAGCCAAACAAAACACACCATATAATTGAATCGCCTAGTTGATACTAAACTTTAAATTACAATTCACAAATGTGTCGTATTTATCTCTTTTCCACATACAGTATATTGATATTACTATCTCTTTCATAACTCAGCGCACAACGGCTTATCTCCTTCGTATAATCCAAAACTCGCGAGGCTGGATTTATCTTGAATTTCTTATTTAAATACAAGTTCTTTCTAGTTTTATAATAATTGTATATAATCAAAATCTGCTTTACATGTTGTTAAAACCTGTAGTCATCTTTATAAATATAGCAATAACGGTTATACAAAAATAATAAATTAAGTTGTTATTTAACAATAATCGTTGTCAGTTATTCTGCTGTTGAGTAATTTGTTATAATTAAACGAATACATTTTGTTGGTCTCATGACCTTTAAGAGTAGCAATGTGGATTACTCTCTCTCTTCAGACTTATTGGTTATTGCATAATACTTGCTTTTTCGCAGGTCCCTATAACATTACACATTATTATTGACAATAACCGACAACTGATTATCAATAGCATAATAATAATATCTCGCGCTATTTTGTTATCTAAGGAATAATGTATTATTCGTTGTTGCAATCATTAATAAATCTACTTCTTTGTATAATATGTAACTTACATAAAATATACAAACTCATGTCGTAAAAATACAATTTCGTTTTACATTACTTTGTATAAAAGCTTCTAATTTAATCACTCCTGTATAAAATTAAAATTGTTTTATTAATTAAATTTATGTTTCGAATTTTTCAAGAGACTTTCAAAGATCACTTTTATACTTTTATCGATGATACCTGAAGTCTAGATGAGATAATATGTAATAATATTTCGTAAAGTATTTATTTATACATCTAAGCATCATTTATACAAATGTTTCTGAATGTTTTAAGATTCTCTTGTGTTAATTCACATTTTTTTTTTCGAACTGACCTACACTGTTAGCCTGGCAAGGCCTCTACAGTTTCACCGGATTACCAACGGGAGCGCTTAAGGCACTCACGCCGATTTGACAATTCTCTCATAATACTGAGAGGTACTGTATCAAGGACAACGGATCACAGATAGAATGCAACGTCATTCATAGTACCGCGAGGAGCCACGGACGTTGCTAATGGGCTTGCTCGGAATATCACGCGATCTATAATACGTTTTTTAGAAATGCATCGTGCCACAATGTCAATCTTAGATTCCTATGACAGTATTTTATCTTTGGGTTGTATTAAACTCTTGACTAATTATGCTCAAGCCCTAACATCAGAGCGATCAATAAGATTGACCAGGATTGTAAGGTTTGTGGTTTTTATTAATGATAATACTGTGAAGCTCATCGAGCTATATAAGGCGGGGGACCTTTACAAATGAGCAATTTACGTACACAAAGTACGCCTGAACACAGAACCATCATTAGTTAATGAAAAAAAAAATTCATGATCAGCAGCCCTTTATAATAAACTAACTGTTGCCCGCAGCTCCGCATGCGTTTTTTTATACTTGTAAATTACTTCTTATAAAATCAGCTATCTGTTAGTGAAAGTTTCGTGAAAAATGGTTCAAACCCTTTGGAGATAGTACTGCAAACGAAGCCATGAGTAAAAGCTAGTCCAAAATAAAAAAGCTTTGATTACTTTTTATAACGTTAGCTATCTGTCAGTGAAAGTCCCATGGAAATAGGTCCAATCGTTTTGGAGATAGAATTACAGACAAAGTAGCCTATGTCACCCGCTGTAATTTTAACTATCCGTCAGTGAAATTTTAGTCAGTGAGATTACCCGGAACAAGCAGACAAACAGACAGACGTATAAAAATTTCAAAAATTGTGTTTTTGTTATCAGTATCGTGTATACGTTCATATTCAATCAGTAAAAAGTCGTTATTTTGATATTACTTACAGACACTTCATTTTTATTATATGTATAGATTAGTAATTATTGCCTTATACGCACCACACCTCTTTCCCCACTTCTCCACGGCAATAAGATTCTATACGTATAGTGGTTACAAATATTGTAGTTTCTTAGAACTTTCATATCTTTTTAAAACACATATTTCTTGATATATTCTTGTTAGATAAGGACCAAATATCTAAGAAGTGAAATCAAAAAGGTATTGATCGTTATCTACCCAGTACTTAGAAGAGTTGCGCGCACAACGGCAGACCTCAATAATTATATTGTTGCCCGCGGCTCCGTGCGCATTTTTTTACATTATATTACTCACTTACACTATAGGAAAGTCATAAAAATTGTAATCTATATACTATATAACACTATGTCTTAAAAATGTTATTATATACTTAGTCTGGCTATAAATACTGTTACAATTAAAAACAAAGCTCGGTTTACGCAGTCTTGGTTGGAAACGAACGTTTCGGATTTCCTCAGAGCTGAAGACTGGCCGTCGTCTAGTCCCGATCTTAATCCGCTGGATTATGATTTATAGTCAGTTTTAGAGTGTACGGTTTGCTCTAAACGCCATGATAATTTGGAGTCCCTAAAACAATCCATACGATTGGCAGTGAAGAATTTTCCCATGGAAAGAGTGCGTGCTGCTATTAATAACTGGCCTCAACGTTTAAAGGACTGTATTGCAGCCAATGACAACCACTTCGAATAAGCTTTTTATATTTTAATTTGTTTTATATTTGTGTAGTAAACTAACACACTGTAAAAGTAATAAATTTTATTTGCAATAGAAATTTTTATTTTTTCTTTGTTTCACTATTTATGGCAAGACTAGGTAGAAATTATATGCCCATATTTCCGGGTATATGCCGGTAACATATAGTCGAAAATAAAATTGCTTAAATTATTCCTTACACTGTAGACGAAGTCGCGCGTAACAGCTATTTCGTAGGTGGTAGAACTACGCTGAAGCTATTACTGAATGGGCTCGCCCGGGATAGTACCACCCTCTCACAGAAAACCGACGTGAAGTAACAGTGGTTGCACTGTTGCGTTTCGTTCGGCCAGTGAGAGCGCCGGAGGCCCACATATTGAAAAGGCCGGCAACGCACTTGCAACTCCCCTGGTGTTGCTAGTGTCTATGGATGGCGGTGATCACTTACCATCAGGTGACCCACCTGTTCGTTTGTCTCCTATAATATAAAAAAAGCTAGTATAAAATAAAATAGCCTAAATCACTTTTTATAGGGTCAGCAATCTGCCAATGAAAGTCTCGTAAAAATCGATTTAGCCATTTCGGAGACTACCCGGAACAAACAGACATACAGGATAACATTTTTTTTTTTAATCTATACAACTTCATATCCAATCAGTAAAAAGTTGTTATTTTGATATAAGATACAGACACTTTATTTTTATTAAATGTATAGATACATAAAGAACACGAACACTAAATAGAATAGCTCTTATATTACAATTTTTTTTTCCAACGTACTGGACAGTTATCGCTGTGTTCAGGCCAGTCTGTAAAGAATTATAGCTTGTGTGTATCTGTATTATTGTAAAGTTTTAATTAAAACGCATTCAGTAGTTTTTGCGAGAAATAGTAAGAAACATCCATCTATTCTCATTAACTTCCTCGTTTGTAAAAACGACATTTGAAAAAATAGTCTGCAGACAAAATATACTGAACTATCATTCAGGCCGTTTTAAAGACACATCCAGTAACACACTAAATCCGTGCACGCCAGCCATTCCAAGTTGGATATTGAAATTTCCCCGGAAACTTCCGGCGGTTTCATGTCGGGTATTTGACAGCCCCGGTTTGTAATTAAAAATGATTCCCAGACGTCATTTTTGGTTTTATAAAAGGAATCGCCCGATACGAGGAAAATGTTTAATTTGTTGTTTTTAATACGGTATCACGTTTAATAAATCTCCCAAAACTTTCTTTACGTTGGTAAGTAGAGTCAGATATAAATATAGACAGAGATAGATTTAAATATTCATTCGGTCGAGGTATACTTCTAGTGCATTCCATTTCCACTATAATCTCATTTAAATCGCTAACTAATATTATAAATGCGACAATATGTTTCTTTGTTACACTTTCACGTTTTAAACTATGCAACTGATCATTGTAAACTCTTGCGTACTTACGTTCCATTTCGTACGTATAAACGCGGCCGAAGCGGCCCACAAAATCTAGTGAAATATAAAGGATGATGCATGTATTTTAGTTGCTAGCGAGTTCGGACACAGCGTCGAAGGACGTAGGGTTCGTATCCTAGCAACTGCGCCGGAGCTTTCGGTGGAGGAAAATATCGAGATGAAACCATAATATAGCGGTACGGCGTTTTTCTACGTCCACTTGGCTAGCTACGATCCTCAAGTTGAAAATCTGTCGTCAAGCACCTGTTGATGTGTTCTGGAAGCTGCAAGTGAGAGCCAGTCTCCCTCCAGGATTGGCCTGACTACCATCTTAGATTCATCATCATTTAAGATCAGATGAGATTGTGGTCAAACACTAATCTATAAAGTGTAAAACAATACACAAGTATAAGTTATCCTAGAATAGTCTATAACAATTATGCAAGCAAATACAAAATTACGAGACGAAAATGATTATTGCGTACTATATGTTGGAGACGCATGGAAAGCTAATATTTCATAAGTATTTAACTGGAATTATATCTATCTACAAATAGAGACGGGAAGAGGGGTAGTTTTTCAAGCCTGACAACACCGTATCATCGGAAAGCGTTCAATTTCCCGTCGATTTCCGCGTCTCTTGTTTTCATATTTACGTACCGTTGATGTTTGAGTTAATATAAAATTTATTTCAAGGAAAATATTTGATGGTTAATAATAAAAATCTGTTTTTTATAAAAAATATTAATGTATTATATACACTAGATCGTTCATAGGGAATATTTACGAAGTAAAACATTATTTAGGTAGGATGGGACTACAATGATAACGTCGAAATTAAATGCAACTTTTTTGGAACGCAATGTTTCTGACGCAAAAAGGACGGTAATAGGTGTTTGGCTCGAGAGAGAAAAGTAAGCTACTAGGAGAAATATGGACATAATTGAAGAAGACAAATGTACGTACGGTGACACGGTATATGTTTCCGATTAAATCGCGACCACCGCACACCATCATAGCACCACGGTATACGTATATGTATGACAATTTAAAACATTCAATTGAATAAAACCAGTGGACATCCTATGGTCAAAATGCGTACATGATTTATAAATTTTTCAGCAGCATTTTGTTTTCAATATTTTTATTGGTAACACTAAACAATGAATGGATATAATAGATAAGACACATCAGTTTTTACATTCATACTGAATGTCAACTACATTAACTTAGGTATATATCACAAAACAATCGCTCTTAGAAGTTATACATATATACTAACATGTATTTTGATAATTCCTAAATTAATGACGTATTTGCAAAAAAAAAAAACGAATGTGTAATAATTATAGCAGATTTTTCTAAAATATTTTCAAATTAATAACATATAAAGAACGATGGTCGAATTTCAACGACCACCAGTAGACATAGATATATCCTAAATAAAAATTATACTAACTAAATAAATAACAAACGAATGCGCTAAAAAATTTAATCAGATTTTTTTCAATGTCTATTACGGCCATTTTGAAAATCGCCATTTTGTTTTTATTTCAGTATCATGTATTATTATCAGGAGTGATCAAACTTGTAAAATTGCAATGTCGTAGGTCTAATGGAACTGGTTTTAACTCTTCCAATATTTGATCTAAACAAATTAACATTTGCAAGTTAAATACAAACTTATAATAATAAAAAGTAATGCAGATAATTTACTATGAAATATGGTTGAAAGGAAATTACACTAGAGTTTTACGAGTATCGTTTACGGTGAATTCTAAAGACATCCGCTTTCATTCAAAAGTTTATTAATACAACTTTATTTAATTTTGAAAAGGTTTCGCGAACGTTTGTTTTCTCGAAACAATTCTACATTTTAGAGTTCTTTACAAATGTTTCTATAAATTATTCACATTTGGGTCTTTTTTTATTTTTATGTTTAGTTAACTTCATTTTTTGTAAAGTGTTGGTTTATTTTCGTAAAGCCTTGGTTGTTACTGTCGCGAGTTTGACTCTCGTGTGATGAGCTTAATTTTTACTTTTATGCTTGGATGTCACATATCGTTTAGAATTGTAATTAAAATTGAGGCATAAAGTTGTACCCTTGTGTTTGCTATTATTGTTATGTATTTATTATTACCAAAATCTATTATACAGCTACCTATCAGACTTCGAAAGTATATTGGCGGCCTTACCTATTCATATCATATGAAAATAATGTCAGCCTGCATGTGTACCATCCACAGCAGAGCAAAACTTTCTCGTTGGAAGAAACAACTAACATAATAATCTCTACAGCCAACATCATTGTAGTAAATGAAGAGAAATCAACAGTTACATATTTTTCCACATGTAGTGGTACTACAATATAATCCCAAGGACGTTTGATATGAGGCGCGCGCGGTCGACTGTAAAAATTAAGCCAAGTCATACATCAAAACATGACAAACATGTTGTGTCGAGCCTACTTAGGTGGGATAAGTGTAAGAAAATGATGATGATTACAAACTAGCTACCTACCACATTTAATTTTACGTGACAACGTCATAAGAAAATATTGATAAAACATTATGTGTCATAAACCGAACGTTTAGGCTGATCGCGCCTCTCTATTGCTTGTTTTGCCCTCACGTTTGGATGCTCGGCTCTCGCGGAACGTGACAATGAGTCATGCTTATTCATGCATGCAGCCAGCGTTCATCGATTTATAAGACGTTATCACGTCAAAAAAGAAAGACGAATGATTATTCAATTGAGAATTAGTATATTTCCCGTATTATAGTTTCAGGGAAGGTAAATCGTTTTATTCATGTCAACCCACCTTGTCTACACAAGGGTACGAGGCAATCTCTTTTATAGCACAGTTGTTATCCCATTTCCGTTTCTAGCTAGTGTAATAGCACTCGCATTTGCCACTTCTCGCAAATTGTCACTTACACACTGTATACCTTAACAAACTGCCGTACATTTGCGTGCAAATCTATTGAATTACATTAATCTTACTAGTGCTCGTGAAGTAATCTGAAATTCGACCATAATAAGAGGTACAAATTTTTCTTCGCTTGTTAATATATAGATATTATTATATATACTATAGAAATGAAAGTAGACGTAAGGAGCGTGAAGTTAAGTAGGTAAATAATAAATAGATAGATATTAGAAGTATGTTTAAGGACTACATATATGTATAAAGGTAACATATAATATACAAAACATATCAGCTGTAAGCTTACATGATAAGATATAAACTAGAAACGAATGTAATTATATAGGCATAATCTTTGTAGTGAAATAAACATTTTAACAAGGATTAGTGATTATATACTGAAAACACTATAAAATCCCAATTATCAAAGAATGGCCAATACGAATAAATATACATGAATCACCCATAAATCTACTCATAAGGTCCTACATCAATGAATAACCTTATAAATAAACTATTAAAAAAAAGCGTCAACTATGACAAATAAAATGAGTTTACAGTGGAGGAAAACATTGTGATGAAATCGTGGCATTACGGCTTTTTCTAAGTTCGCCTGGCTAACTAACACCCTCAAATTGCAAATTTATCGCCAAGCATCTGTTGGTGTATTCCAGTAGTTGTACTTGAGAACCAGTCCCTTTGTAGGTTCAGCGTGTCAAGCATTTTAGATCACATAGAAATAGCTTCAATATCTTAGGTATAGATATTTGCAGCGACCTAAATCCCAGGGATTACATTGTAAGCATCTTCTCCATTACATCTCGGAGACTCGGAATCATGAACAGTATGCAACGGTTTTTCACGTCCGATTAGCTGTATCTCCTTTACATGCCACAAGTCCGCCCTTGGGTGGAATACTGTTAGCACCTATGAGATGGTTTCGGAGCCTCAGTTTTACGGTAAATTCTTGTCGAGTTCTATTTGGCCAGTGTGTTTCTGTTCAAGCGTAATTTGAAGAGACATTTACGCATGCCGGCATGACAGCGCCCACTGACGATGGATATTTTGTGCCTCAGTAATCGTCGTTCTTTTAGAATTGTACTATGCTTACCATCAGGTACAGTGCAGCCACTTTCCGTGCTAAAATAAAAAAAATCGTCATTTAACTTCTTCGCTATAGGTCTACGTGTTGAATTGTGTAAACAAAAAAATAAGTCTCTAGTGCATGCGTTGTATTAAAAAATAAACTATCGATAAGTCGTACGCGGATGCTTGTAGCGGGACCCTATTTAATTGATCTATCAACACGCCACGGCTCACAGTGTATCCGACTTGTTAAAACGCAAGGGCCTCGCAAACACGACGTTCCCCGTTTTTCTTCGTTCCAATTTGAGTCCCTTTTGTTACGGCCCTATGGGTAAAGTTTACGTAAGTAAATAAGCCCCCTTTGTCTCAACACTTGCTGTCAATTGTGACGAGAATTTAATGAGCTCGAGCCTCGGCGCTGTTACCGAAACGATATTCACGATAGCTCTCGCGTTTATTCCGACATCGACAAGGATAAGATAGGGTTTGGACAGATTTGCGCAATATTTCCAAAGAGTCGTTTAGACAACCTTATGGACTATGGTTGACTAGCTATGGCTCGCAGCTTCGTGCGCGTGAATCTAGAATTGATCTAAACCTCGGGAATACTATATTTTTTGGTACGAAGTTCCTTATAGCACGGTACGGACTTGGCGGATGAGCGGGCTAGCCGAAAAAGATAAATGACGGTAAGTAAGTGTCAGAGTTGAAGTGCAACAATATGTGAATAATTTATTTTTAATCTTATGTTTTTGTATTACGACTCTTTTATTTTTTATAGCCAATTCATAGATAAGTTGAGTAACAAAATAATATACTATGAAAGATACTTTATTTCAACCGAGTGTTTCATGATACTCATTGCTTGTTTTTGGATGAAAGATACCCTATACACTTTTCTGTAGCCCTGAATATATGTATGCAAAAGTTTATGCTGATTAGTTAAGTAGTTAAAGCGTAACAAATAAACAAACTCACTTTCGTGGTTATAATATTAGTTAGAGTTGTCACCGCAATCTATAGTTAATAAATCAACTAGCTCAAATAAGACTGCTGTGTTCATATGAGTTATTAAATAGTTGATTCTTTTCAAAGATAAGTTATAATGTGTTGCGTTCCGTTACGCGTGAACAATGAACCGATCGAACTATAACTATGTATGGCTTGAAGGAATTGATATAATAGGAAGAAATATAATTCCCAGGGAACTATTCCACAGCATCACAGTACAGTAAAGATGCCCGAGATTACCGTCAGACTGTGGCACCCAATCTTAGAAGGTTCAATATTACAATGGTACCACTACATTCTGAGAGATTGTATATCCTAATCGAATTCCATTGATACCTGTATCTTTGAAAAAATACGAAACATAAAATATGATATAAGATATCAATTAATAAACTACATGTTCTATATAATTACAATGAATGTTTCAAAGGATTTTCATTTAAAATTTAAAGGTAGACTCGACGCAATGTAATACGATATAGATCAGATTTAAGCATAATTATCTTCCCACAACGCAAGGATAGCGTTACCACTAATGATCGCGTGTGGTATCCGATTGTTCCACGCTCTTAATGAGGACCTGTGGGAAGGTTCATTATTTTCACCTAAACCATTTTTTATCATATATTAAATTTACGAAAGAGATATATTCAAAAAAGTTCTTATATATTTTTAACAAGCTTTTGTTTAGCTTGCAATGTTTGTTTGGTTCTCTAGGTCATATCTTGCATGCTAAATTAGAACCAGTTACTTTCGACCGACGACTTTGTAATTTTGTATATTTGTTCAGTCCTGGTGATATCGTGCGCAAATGCTGATATTTGTATATATTAACATTTTCATATTAGCTACACTATATATTCTATTGTCTACTACGTACTTTACACTGTGTAATGTACATGTAGCCTATTATGAACCTACGCACTAATAGTTATTTCAAATTCATGCAATTGTTTGAACAACAGAAATTAACTTGTATTTTCTTAATTTTAAGCAAATAATTTTTGTGTGACAACCTACACACGTATACAGTAGCAACGAGAGACCTCTGACGTTAGATACAAGGCAAGAATACACTGGAATAAACATTACTCTGATATAAACGGGCAGGTGTTGATACTTTATAATTCGTGATTATTTCCAGCAAGCAAGGATGCACCTAGACTTTTGCTTTTTTCCTTTATTTTTGATTAAGGCTACATTAGCCAAAATTAACAAACTCGAAATACATATAACGTTTTTGTGTGACACATACTTTAGCAAGGCGTGGCAGCATAACTACCACGTTGCTACTTTCAAAAGGTTAAAGGAGATAAATGAGATATTTGTCTCCGATTGTGTTGACTAGTAAACGCTTTGGCAGGTAGTTTACGAATCTTCGTTTATTAAGCCGAACAGGTATATTACAAGGAGACAAAAACGGAACACGTGTAAAGAATTGCAATCTGTAAAATAAAAGTAATATTAGCGTACTAGATACTAGGAATGACCAAAATATTTGGGCAATACAATTAATTTAAAACAATTAATGACAACGGAGAATAAACTAAAAGTGAAAACAATAATGATCAGCGATGGACAGTAATTGTTTCTTTGTGCTTTGTAGTTTGCGCATTTTGCAGGCGCGTACTTAATCCGAGTAATACGTCCGCACCTTGTATTATTAGAACCCTTGATCTTTCCGGAGTGCCGTTTTGGTTTATCACTTTAATTCTTATAGTGCACACAGTAACGTTGTCCGTTAGCTGTGTCTCGCTACAGAAGTATACATGTATGGTTAGCTTACCTCGCAGTCGTTCGATTCGTGTTATATTGTATTTGAGGCAACAGCCTTAATCGTGATTCGCCCAATTTGGCACCCTTGAACTCGTTGACATTGAGCTGTGAACCCTAAGTGCTCGCCCTATAAGCTCGGTGAAGCTGAGAAGGCCAGTCGGACAAACAGCATTACGACACAAAATAAACATCACTCCATCTAATAATAATAGAAATCCTTGTTTGCAAAACATTATTTATAGATTGTCGCGTAAGTACCTATCTAGGTATATAAAGTAAACGATATTTGGTGTATATCTTCAGTTGATTCGAAAGTTTTCTCCCGTATTTCCCGCGGGAAATCTTCAGGTGAAAAGCGCCACGGAAAAATTGATTCCGTAGAACTCTTCGGGTTAACGGTTCCTTGTTTTGAACGTACATTTTGAATAGATAGATTTATGAAATACTAGCTACCACCCGTAACGTTGTCCGTTTAAATCTTTATACATATATAATTCTTTTGTACGTCTGCATGTGTGGCTGAAATATTCCTAAATGATTGGACCGATTTTATGAAATTTGATATGTGTGTTCAGGTTCATTCAAGAATGGTTTATATTTATAATTGGAAGCGATAAGTGTTGTTGCCATCTGATTTTAGATTTTTTTTTTCTTTTCAAAGTAGGACAACTTCTGCCGGGCCCACTAGTTTATAATACAAAATTTCATAACTCATCAGATATTGCGTAATGTTTTTTTTTGTTTACATGTATACTTCTTACTCATGACTTTAGCCTTGTAAGCTAAAAGGGCTTGATGGAATTTATTATTCCGTTATTGATTATCCACTGTCCATTATTACTACTTATAATGACAAATAGTCAGCTGATGTAATTGTAATGTTTTTTGTTATATTATAGGGGGCAAACGAACAGGTGGGTCACCTGATGGTAAGTGATCACCGCCGTCCATAAGCACTAGCAACACCAGGAGAGTCGCAAGTGCGTTGCCGGCCTTTTAAATATGTGGGCCTCCGGCGCTCTCACTGACCGAACGAAACGTAGCAGTGCAACCACTGTTACTTCACGTCGGTTTTCTGTGAGAGGGTGGTACTACCCCGGGCGAGCCGACCCACTCATGCTGAAACCAGTAATAGCTTCAGCGTAGCTCTACCACCTACAAACGTGTGAATAAGCACGAGTTAGGCAAAACTTAATAAGAGCAACGGTATGAAACACCAAATTACCGAACAGCAGAATAACTGATAGCAGTTTATAACAAAAATTATTGTAGAATTACATAACAATGTAATATAATAAAGACTGATATTATAAAATGCGAAATTGTGTCTGTTTGTTTGTTTGCGTGCGTGCTTTTATGTCTTAACTACTAACACGATTGTCATAAAATTTAGAATATACGTTATCAGGGGTACAGACAAGGACATAGGGTACATCGCATCTACAAAAAACAAAACCGGTCGCCGAGGGATAGGTTCGAAAGCGAGCGAGGCCGTGGTAAAAGCAAGTTTATAACAATTGGTAATATTTTGCATAGAAATTATTTTTTGTTAACCACAAGCACTAATTAATGACAAAATATTAGACAAATACACTCCTGATTAATTATATAATTACTAAATTCTTTTATAGTCAGTATCTGTTAATATTAAAAAAAATATCATCATAAATTTTGTGCATATACAATACTCATCAATCTTTCTGGCCGCTTTGAATATAGGCTCGAGTTCTGGTTTTTGCGTAATGTAGTCAAGAATTTAATACAAAACAATATTATTATAGGAATCTAAAATGGGTATTTATTTATCCTTGAGTGGTCTCGATGTCAAACATGTAATATATATAATATGTATTTATAGATAATTTTTCTTCTGCGCAACGATATTCAGACAGGTTAAAAAGTTTGGCGAGGATTATAATTACTGTAATTTTTATACGAATCTATTTTGTTTGGTATATCAGTTTAAATTCCCTTCTCATGCGTACTATATAACAGTAATTAACAAACATTGAAGTTGTCGGGTTGTTTTAATTAGCAAAGTTTGAGTAAGCGGTCAACTTAATCCAAAGGGTCAGGCGTGTTGGTACGGCTTACGAAGTGAACCCAAGTACCCACTTTACTAAGTGAGAATAACAGGGATTGTGTTAGCCGCAGACCGGCCGTGACTGGACATGAATTATCTTTACCAGGTTCGACGATTACTGATTGGATCGCAACAATTGTTATAATGGTCAGAAACTCGCTTTCAGTAATTCTACTTACCTTTCGCGATAAGCTAAAGTATACTCAGTTGTGAATGGCTTGCAGGTCAGCATGACAACGACGACTACCAATTGACTGTAAATCTGAAGGTGGTCAACGTTGTTTTTACATTAAACTATGCATACCGTCAAATAATATATTGGAACGCTTTGTAGCCTAAGATAAGAAGATCAGATATTCCGTGCCAAATGTAAAAGGGTGTATTCCAATAATTAAATAGGGGTTTTATGCTAAAAAGATTTTTTTACTTTTTTATATACTTTATAGATTTTAGCATTTGACCAGAATCTCATCTGATGTTAAATGAAGATGTGATGTAAGATGGTAATCACTTTAAGCCTAGACGGGAACTGACCCTCGCCAACATCTTACCAGAATAAGCTTATAGCAGTTGACGACAGATTTTCAAATTGAGGGCAGTAGCTAGCCAGGTGGGTGTATAAGAAGCCCTAACACCATGCTATGGTACCATCGCGATATTTTACTTTCATTTGGTATACGAACATGCTAACCACTAAAGAGATAGCTTCTGCCACACAATAGACAATAAAAAAAATTCGCTCTTATTTGAAGCGCAGTACATCTTTGGATTCGTCTTAATTAGTAGTATAGATATTTAACTAAGAGTTAAAAATAGACAGGAGGCATAATCACAAAAAAAGCCAGTACAATGCAATTCAGAAATAATTGAACCCGTCGGAAATAATGGCTATGGTTTCGGTCTACAAGCCTACAATCAGTTGGACATGTATAATTGATTCCAAAATACGATAAACTAAAAGACAATATGAAAATAAAGGCGGTTATAGTCACTTTGCTATCTTGATAACTTAAAGGTCATCTTACAAATTCGGACACAATTAATTTTCAACACAATCCTCTTTCTGTGCATTCGACATAGAATATAGAACTTTCACATAAACATATACAATAACCGAATGGTAACAAATGGGATTGCTCGTGCTATTTGTATAGAAATTTTGAATGCATCGCGTCGCGTCTGCGAAGTTTCTAAATGGACATGAAATTCATAAAAAAACGTACTAACGTTTTTGTGCTTATTGTGTGTTGAACGTTGAATTCTGTTTGTGTATTTCCTCTAAATCCTCTACTAGCGTGAATTGAATACGGGGATATACACATACTTGAAGCATATGAATGTTAGGCTACAGTTCGAAAGCTTCTTCCCGAGGGAAGACTGCGATTGAACGGTTGCGTTGTATTGTCTATTATAAACAGTGAAAATACATTAGAGTATCTCGATTGTTTGAATTGAAGACCACTTTTATTTGTTTGTTATTCTTGCAATTACATTTTCATAGGCTACATGTTTAATTTTCAAAAGGTAAAATGGAAAAATACGATATAAAATGCGTTTTTATAGATAATCTTATATTGCTCTGAAATTTTTTACATTTTTTACGATCGCTTTCTTAATGACAATTCTATTCTTTTTTTGAGACATCAACCACCTATTTAATTATAATTAACCAATGCAGTTGATGCCTTTACATAAATCTCTTTATTAAATATCCATACTTTAAACACTACACTAGAGTTCAAATTCAACCGATTAGTAAACTATAAAAATAATATGATAGAGATCAGCCATTGTGCGCGTATAATTTAAAAGACTATTGGATAGATTTTGATTTGAAGTTTTTTAGTTTCACTTCTTGCCACTTGATCTTTAACTAAAAAGAAGTCGAAGCAGTCATATGGACCGGCAATATAAGTGAAAACTCAAAACAATGTAATGACTGTGTTCTTTTTTTAATCTTTAAATCAATTACAGTCGTGAATGATTTAAATTTCATAATTTGTAAATAGTAAATTGTTATTACAAACATTCGTTTTGCACGTCTATTGTGTATGTATCTATACACATAAGTTCAATACAAAGTATCGATATATGTACAGAGGCCGCTATACTACGCGTAGTTGGTCTGGCACAAGAGCAAAACGTCACGAGCATGTCGGTGACATCGGTGACACGAACTCTATAAGTTTTTCTCCTTCCGAAAATTGCTCAGAGCGGTTAAAGAGGTTTATCACGATGGATTCATATTAAGAAACTAAAATTTTTAAAAGTGCTTCATGTTTTCTTATCGTGGAAAAGTGGTGCAAGCGGTATGATGGGTATGTTCTTTTCTTTGTAGTAAAATATATTGTTAAGATAATAAACAACCTAGAAAAGTCATAAGTATCAACTAATATCAAATTAATGACGTTATTTATATAACAAGCATAAGATCAATAAGGAGTGTTCAGTATTAAGCACTAAGAATCCAAACTACAAATATAGATAAAATTGATGTGTTTTCTATATTTGGCTGAGCTAATGAAATGGGCTCAGAAATGGCTGAATCGATTTTAACAAGATAATTTAGAGTATTATTATTTAAGCTCAGTAAACTTCGAGCTTTGCTATAAGCGCGTAAATTAAATTTAATTGAGTAACTCAAAGTCTACAAACCAGTTGTAATGGATCAGTGTAGTGACAATCAAAATTAAAATCGCACAGATAAACAATATAGTTTTTAAATGTCGCTGACACCAGGTAGGTTATTAATAAAATTGCTATCAGCTTTAGATTTTAAAACTATATTTTTTCATTGCACGTGTGGACACTATATTTAAATGCGTTCAAACCCAAAAGCGAGTCTGAATGTTCGGTGAAGGGTAAAAAGAAATAAGGATGAAACTAAAGGATAGCTGTCAACCAACCTCAACTTGAAAACCTATCGCCAAAGATATATACGTGTGTATATCTTAGACCCAGATCCTTTAGTCTTATTAGTAGTCGCTCCAATAAGCGAAGACTATAAAAAAACCTTTGTTTCAAGTCTAAAATGCTTTTCTCAAATGTAATTACAAAAGACGTCCGTGATATATTCACACAAATCGATGTGAGTATGTATTCACAGAATTTAAGGAATCTGTCCACGGTGTGTCCTTTGATCCCAGCTTTGGGATTACGGCTTATATCGAGATAAAGGTTATTACGGGACCCTAAAGTTTTGAGGGCCGAATGCTATATAAAGGAATGAATAGGGGATATTGTAACCGTCTGGAATGAGGTGAAGAATTGCGCTGAAGTTTTTGATTTAATGTTTTGCGTGTATTTTTTTATATACTTTAATCAATATTTGGTTGTATTTTATATTTTAAACGTATTATTCTTGCGGTTAATAAAATTAGATTTTACAGACCGTAACCCTTACATTTATTTCAAACGCCATCTATCCGCTCATTCTTCGTACTACATTATTCACTGTAATTGTTTTATATTTTTTATACTTTCGACACATTTGATTTAACGCCATCTACATTCTCATTCTTGCAAATATTAATAATTACTGTTGTTCATTATTTTTGATAATGGTATAACATTTGTATCCATAAATTTTTTATTACAATTGTAATTCTACTTATTTTAAAATATTACATTGATAATTAATTTGGACTATTCGCACGTGTTAAGCGTTCCACGATGGCTTCTATAGATTTTTTATGCAACTGTATACGATTCTAGTATTTGCTTTATACAAAAGATAAAAAAAATATCTCAGATTAAATAAAAAACTGATACCTCAATTTGCATAGTTTTGTAAATTTGTATACATTGAAAGTTTACTTCGTGCTATAAATGCTGGTAACAAATCACCAAATACCGTAATACTCGTATTGGTAAATAGCAATTTAAAGATTTCCAAAATATAATATGTTTCCGGTAATATATTTGAAGGTACGGACTTAATTGAATCACACATATGTTACAAGCATAAATAGATTTGATGTAAACAATTAATTGTGTTGTTCCGATAAACAAAGTTATATAGCTAAAAAGAAACTTACCTTTAAAGCTTCTGGTGCTCGATCTGTAAAGAAAATTTCATAAATTATTATTTATTCATCGGTAATTTAGTAAATATTATTTAATCTAAGTATAAATATGTAAAGACAAGAATAAAGATTCAGTACAATTTTCTTCCCTGTTTATTAATGGTTTTTTTTTATATAATTATTTGTCTTCGTTTAGCTATTGACGGCGGGATTTAATGTTATCAATATATATTTTTTTAAACGTTCGTTTACTTTCAAACCACTGTCGATTCAGCCAACTGATTTTAATATATTTGTCAGGTCTCTACAAGACCTACCAGTGAGTCGAGAGGTCGCACATTCGATCCCGACACATGACTAACTTTTTATGTAATAAGCACTCGTAGTGCTTTTTTTTTAATTTATACACGTATTTATAGTCAACCATTTACAGGTAATAATAAAGTTGAACAGCAGTATATATATCACAAAGGGGACGACGAGAAAACATTCTACTAGCAGGTATTGAAGCGGAAAATCTTTTATGTGCAAGATATATCACAATGCAAAGTGCTAAGTTCAGTTACCGCTGTCTGGCTGCAAGCAGTTAAATTATATTTATTACGCTCTCAACATTAAAGAGAATAACTACATTAATGAATCTTCTACATTCACATTTATAATAGGTTAGAGTGTGTCTTCTTTTCGAGAAATAGATCTTTTATGCATTTCTATATAATCTTATACGATGGTTCAGTTATTATGTTGTCGATGGCGATATGGTAACGAATTAACTCGAAACTCATCGCTAAGAGCTTGAATACAGATTTTTATCTTAAAGATCTATCCAAGGAATGTACAATCTCGAATATAAGAGAGAATAACATTAACAGAGACGATAATAATGATATTATTGTAATGTAGAGTAGTATTGTACCTGTAGCGTTTATATACCGAACTAAGCTCAGTGCAACAGAGTAAACGGCAACGTCTTAACACATCTGCATGGATACTGTGGTGTGAGGCGCAATAAGGTTGAGTGCTCCTGTGCCCATACTACGGAATTATTCTGTTTCTGATTTTACCGTTAGAGTAGATTATCTTTCAGTGCCTTTTTTTATTATAGCACGGAAAATTGATTGCACCATGCCTGATGTTAAGCAGAGTGAAATCCAAAAACAACGGCGACTACCGAGGTACAAACTATCTATTACCAGTCGTCGCTAACATGTAACCTGCGTAAATGTCTCTTCACGTTACGCTTGAAGGACACCAGGAAAAAGGAAACACATTGGTCGGGAGATTGTTCCACAGCTTCAAGGTACGGCGAAGATAAGACGTAGTGAACTTTTTAGTTCGTTCCCGGATAGAATTTATCGTAAAACTGTGGTTACGAAACCCCAACACTCGTGGTTCGGTTGAGGAAAGAAGAGAAAGGAATTAATTCAATTTAATCTAGGTCCTCAGAACGCTCACCGTGATACAGACGTTAGGTAACGAGGCAATGAGACCCTGCGTAACTGAAGCCTTTGTAATTACCTGAATACTTTTACAAAAACAAAGAACTTGGATATCATGACCATTAAAATACAAAACTTGTAAGACATAGATTTTCTTTACTATTCGTTGCTATACTGCAAAGTTTATCTAAACAAAAATAGGAGTATACCTAATAATTCATTGTTTTCAGTTTTATATTAGTCTACTGAGAGTAATAACTTCTCTGATATATTGCTTCCGTTGTTGTAATCAGTGTCATGGATATAAGAAATTTTATCCGTGACCTATAAAAAAATAGCTAAATTAGATGTGTTGAGATTGAGAGAAATTGAGAGAAGGAAGGTATAAAAGAGAACAGAGTCACTTCCAATCTCATTGCCTATTTAGTACCCTATTAAAAGAGTAAGCAATGTGTAGGTGTAGTCAAAATAATGTTAGGAATTTTAAAGACTTTGAATTAAAAATGATCTTCTATACAGTAGATGATTATCTTTCCGCTAAAACCAATGGTACGGGAGCTTTAGTCATTTCTCTAGGGAACTGTTTATAGCCTGGAAACCTCATACATAATGGGTTGTGGAAACGACGCGTGAGTAAAAAATTTCCTACTTAAAGACATGTTTTTTGTCAGAACGATAATAAGGGTAATACATTTCGTGTCAGCGAAATTAACTTTTTTTTTACAAGGCTGACTCGCACACCAGTTCTATTATCATCAAGTTATGTAATAGTAAAATTAGTACAAAAGACTTTTCTCAAAGACGTCTGTGACAAATGTTGACCAAAATTAAAGGGTGGTAAATTAAGATATATGACTCAAAAAAGGTATTTATCTTGTTGTTATCGATTGATATTCTCATGATTAGGATTTAATGATTCAGAACATAACTTATATTCGTACTTCTTTCTCCTTCGTTAGTAGCTCCATTAAAGTAGTAGTCAGATTCAAGATACATGTCTAAGTTCGTGAAATATACATGCTTGATACACGTATTTGTTTCACGAATTCATATATGTATGAAATAATATTTAGCTTAGTTAATTAGACTTGGGATATTCGGTGACAGTTCAAGCCGAGGCGCGCCGTGCGCCCTTGTGCTGGTTGCCTATATAAAATAGGGTGAGTGCCTTAAGCGTTTCCCTTAGCAGTCCGGTGAAACTGTAGAAACCTTGCTAGAACAACAGTGTAGTAAGTTTGAAAAAAAAAATCAGTAACGTAATACATATTCTTGTAGGTAATGTAAAGATTTCCAAAATTGGAGATATGATTTTCGATAAGTCGACTCGTTTAAAAGTTATCCAATGTAAAATTTCGACCTCAAATGGTATATTATGACTAACACAATTCTTTCATACTCGTATTTTATCAAGAAATAATAAAAAAACATCATATATTTAGTGACGTTTCCATTTTTTTTACCACGAATGTATAGATAATAAGTTGTGTTAATTTTGCACGATTCGAAATGAAATAAAAAACATTGCAATGGAATCCAAATGTATATGAATGTATTGTAAAAATTTCGAGAACCGCTTAAAAATTAGTATAGATTTTTTTTTATAAAATACCCAAAAATGTTGCCATTAATTGTATTTATGTATCTATACATAGCTTATCTATAGGCTCCATAGTATAATATAAATTGTAAGTTGCGCATCAGGTACTAAGAAATATTTATTTAGTAGCCAAGAAAATAGTTATATGTTTATACTTACATTGATATATATCTTGAGCTTCTGTTAGTCCGCAATGAAGAATCTGCAAAGAAAGCAGAGATGTTACAATCAAACGTAATGCACAATATAAAACTCGGATGAATTATTTGACCTCTTTATTAGTCTCGAGCATATACGGATTAAGTCCTACTAGAGCCAACTACTTTTATATGTATGATGTAGTTAAGGCTAGACAAATTGGTGAAATGTCTGACCAAAATGTGCTGCTATGAGTATTTACTAGGTCCATGTACTAGATTATGATTCTCCTTTTTCTTCTTAAGTTAAAAAAACAAATACTTAATAGTGTAAATTATTATTCTATTTTTAAATATATACCTTATAGAACTTAGCGTTTGACCGCAATGTCACCTAATGTTAAATGACAATGTCGTCCAACGTGATAAATACTTTAGACCTAGAAGGACTACTGGCTCTCAAGTGCAGCTGCCGAAATATACTCATCGTTGCTTAACGATAACGTTTCATAGAAAAAGTCCTACCACCATGCGAAATTTATTTTGCTGATATTTTGATTACCTATTTCAAAGCATTTTTGACAAAGACCATTCTCCAAGGGTTATACTATTAGATTTACGAGCTTAATATTAGTGAAGTCAGATCAAAGCTACTTTACTGAATTTAGGCCATAGAAGAGCGCTTATGAACGTCAAAACTACCACCGGTTCGGAAAACAACCCAGTCATTGAGAAGAACCGACAAAAAATTCGATCGGTTTTATCTTTGCAACATACATATATTTAAAATGCATTAACGTTACAAACGTTTTTAGTTTGTGTACACAGAGGGAGGTGTCAATTCCAGACATCACAATCGTTCACATATTGATCCACTCTATGATGATAGCCTTTTGACACCAAAACCCGCTTGACTTGGTGTTTAACCTTACAGTTCGGCAAATCAGTAATACGTTTTGGCACTTTGTTGGAAAACCTAACAATATCATCTAAAAAACATTACTAGTATTACTGAATCTGAAACACGGGATAACCAGTTTATCAGTTTCTAGTATTTAAATCAAAGCGGTATGTTAAGAGATCTAGCTTTTCAAAGTTTTTAAAGACATACATTAAATTTGTATTTCAACATTATTCTAACTTATCAATAAAACCATGTTTTAAATGAACATTTAATAATACTTTAAAGAAAGCGAACTCATAACATATGCAGACATTTCCAGTAGAATTATATTTATCTAAAAGATTTAGGGCAAGTTACTTTTATATAATATTCGATAGATGGCAACGGTAAGCCATATGCCCGTCCCCCGCACGTCTTAGCTTCTGACGAGGGTTCCTTATGACGTATGTGACAGTTTGTATGTCGTTATTAGAGAAAAAATATTTTCCATCCATTGATATTCTTTGAGCGTATCTTGAGTCGCACGACATTATTCGGTGCTCGAAACTGCTTATACTATCATATTATGAAATGTGGTGCTTGTTTGTTTTTTTTTTTTCGTTGAAGTGGTAACTATAGTGTGTTATAGGTACTAAATACTGCATTTTTCGAATTAATACATTCAAACGCGAATACATCTACTATGGAGGAAAAATAGATGAGAATGATGTTACCAGACTAGAGCTTCCTATAACTTTTAGTACAATTAATTGCTTTGCTATGTATTTTTGTTTCAATGCCTAGCGTTATTCAATTCCCTAAATATGATATCCTTATAGCCGATCGAGACTTCGTTTGCAAGTTAATGTCAGTGGTCATAATTATTATCTTCGTGTAACTATAATGGTTTATAAAAAATACAGGTTTTTTGTTCATACTTTATTTTGTCCAATTTAAATAATCTCTTCATAAATTATAGCTTATGTGTGTATAAATTACATTGCAGTCATGTTTCCTCAAAATGCGTTTAGTAATTTTACCATAGAATATTCACTAAGAGAATTTATTAAAGCACATAAAAACATTAGTCTCCTAATACATGAAGGTTTCTTTAATCCCCCACATCTAAAATCCAGACGCCCAGCTTACACAATTTCTGCAAAATTAGCTAATATGGAATTCAGTATATGAAGCAAGTGGTGAAAAACCTGACAAGTGTTAAAGTTGGCTGAGACAAGACGCAGCATCATCCGATGCGATAAGTTAAATGGTTTCAAAATGCTAAGAATGAATTGGTATAAAGTGAACAGATTTTGTACTAGACACGGGCGGTGTGCTGGATTTCAATACCGGTGCAGATGGGTTGGTTCACCGCGTTATGATTGCGGAATGGAAACGCAATCAATTCAATACATTATAGAGGAATGCCCACTTAGAAGATAAAACGGTTGCCCCGATGATCCGATCACTCTTACCGATGACGCCCTAAAATGGAAGAATGAACTAAATATTGAAATAAATGATGGATACTCTGTTTAGCTCTACGATTAAATAAATAGCGTAAAAACGAAACTAATATCGATCCATCCTCACAAACATTTTCTTTTAAAATATTAGTAGGGTTAGAATTATAGAACACAATTACAGAAGAGTGAAAATACATTTTTTAAAGTGTACAAACCCAAGTTTTTGCTGACCTTCAAACGTACTAAATCATATATGTTTTAAGAGAGAAATCGATGGACTTGTAGGGGTGTCTAAGCCGAGCACTGTCGTACAAGGGTCTCGTAAGACCCTCGTCAGAACAAGGGTCATGCGGTGATACCCCTGACAGTACGTTTGTCATAATTATTGGAAAAATATACTCTTGTAAATGTTTATTCTTTGCACGACTATTCGTAATACTTTTACGGTTGCAGAGTATGGAGTAATGGAGATAGAATTTTGCATGTACGGATAGAAAATTACTTTTAAAGACAATGGTTTTTTTAGCTTATGTCTGAAAGACTTATATCAATGTTCCGTAAGTCTATTGTCCAAAAAATCCATTATTACCTCGTTCACTTTTATGCGACTTCACTGCGTTGTATATTCATTTGATAATATATTTTATTTATAGAGGAAAGAAAGTAAAGGAACTAAAGAGAAAAATGTATTTAAGTAATATTTTTTTTTTTTTAGCCATGTTATCATACGTTTACTTCCTCTCTCTCTACTCCTGCGCATTAGCTTCACACGTTGCTCATCGCGTAGTGCTTATGATTATCGTAGTTTTTTTTAAAGTTCAATAAGTTAATATTACATTAAGACACTTTATTGGATTTTTTAGCTAAGAACCAAGTGTCTGAAAATTTAATTTAAAAAATGTAATCGATATCTATGCAGTAGCTCTTGAGTGATGCGCGCACACTTCTGATAGAGTGTAGCGATTTCAATGAAACAAAGACTAAATGTTACTCAAGGATATTATGCTCTATGATTTTCTTGGCGACGTTTTCTCATAAGCATAAACAGACAGACACTCACGTTTCCAAAAATAGTTAATTATTCTTAGTCACTTGCAATATTTTTATTCACAAAAAACTAAAAAGTACAGACACGCACGTTAAATTTATATTCTTATTATTTATGTATAGATAATAATATTAAGTCTAAATAATGAAATTAATTGTTCATCTTTTTTTTCTAGTATTACACTTATGACTATAGCCTAGTTAGAATTCATTTTATTAAAATTAAACGTGAAGAAATATATTACTCAAATCAGAACATAAATTCGTTTATTCAAAAATTATATAAACATACATTTTAATTATACTAATTCTAGCAACACCCTGTGATATGAAAAGTGAAAATTGTTTGAGAAATATTGTCTGAAAAGATAAACGTTAATAATAAAGCTTAGTAAAAGGTAAACTAAATATAGAAATTGTGTGGTTAAATTATCTACACAAATATTTTTGTTTTAAATAAGTTTATTATGCCCAGAGGACTTTTGGTAATTTATGAAATATTTACTATCTAAATATTCTAACATTGAATTATAATATACTTTGTATCATTATCAAAATATAATAACGACTCTTTATACGAATACACTATTGACGTTCAGATCTCAGTTAATTAACAATATCGAGACGCCAACTTTTTGCTTGTCATGCACGTGAACGTCAATAATAAAAAAGAGAAAATAACAACAGACTGTGTAAACGAAGAAACATTATAATATCTATTATTGGGCGAAGTATCACATTTAGCACATCACAATACACAGCAGCTCCAATGCCCAAAATCATCATTACATGTAAAGTCGTGGAAGTTCAGCGGCTAGGGTTACACAGTGGAAGATCTTGAGTTACGTGCATTGTATCCTTACTGTTGTTAGCTGGATCTGAACGGAATCTCTTAAAAGATCTCGTAAGACCTTTTGGGTCTACCCATGGTAGCAGAAAGCCACCACAGGCTGTTTCGGCGATGCGTATGCTACAAACTTAACTCATATTTAAGTTAAGCACCTATAGTTGTACTGTTCCGATACGAATTGGTTGGAGGGTAGCATAATTATATTTTGAAACTTTTAATTTAAAATTTACCAGTCACTTACTCGCTGTTCGGATACCGGCTTGACACGGCAATCGGTGCTCCCTCGAAACCTCAGAATTGATATTGTGTGGAGTTCACTTGGAAGTTGGTGTTTGATGAACGCCAAGGATGTTGGCATTATCGAAGACTAAAGCTAAGTGAGCTTTTACACCCGTTATAGTTTAATATATTCGGCATTACTTTGCGCGGTGTTTATTGCAACGAATTTATAAATACAATCAAATGCTGAAGTCTAATAGCCCGACCTGTGTCGGTGTGATGATTGCTATATCATCATACATCATCATCAGCTTTAACAAATACCTTTTATATTTTGAGAATAATTGTATTCTCACTTAAGTTTTCTATAAATAAATTATCTTTGAAAATGATGGATTACTAGACGTCAACTATTACTGTAATACGAATTCAAGGAAACTGAATAATCCGTCAAAACGGATAACTAATTGCTGCGTTAAAAGAAACATTCCAACAAGAAATGTATTATTTGAGAAAATTCGGTATACATTTAGAATTAAGAGCATCTAAATATAATAAATCTGCTGGTTTTACTAAAACTAAAGATCTTTTATAAAACAAACTATTATGAAATGGTCGAATTTATGCAATTAATAACGGCGCACACGCTTTAAAATGATCACGTATACCTGTGTGTTTAATAGCGTCTTTGCAAGGTAACATTTTAAATTCAGAGTTAATTATCCCAGATAGTTAAATATCATTGGAGCAAAACTTTAAATTCGAGTTTAAATGTCTATCAAATATTTGCGAACGTTCTAAATTTATTTTTACTTAACAGTTTTTGGGTTTAATTACAATCTACTATATATTATTAAAGAGACGATAGGGATTTAGATGGTAAGCCTGGGGCTTAGGTATGACTTGGCTCTAAGTTAGTGACCGCAACTAGATGATTCGCAACAGATTTTTAACTTGAGAATGATATCTAAACAGGCTAGCTTATGAAAAAGCCCTACCACCATTATCTGGTTTCATCACATTGATTTCCTTCTGCGAAAGTTTCAGGTCATCCTATGATGCAAACTAACGTCGATCGACGCGATGTCCCGACAAGGTAACATTGACACATCATCACTGCCAAAATGTATTTTGAAATGTTTAACAAAATAAAAATATATAGAGACATCTCTTAAATTTGACAGACAATTTAATTCAAGTCAAATTTTGCGGAGCACCTAATAATTCTTAAAAGTCAAATATCTAGACAACATTATTTTTATATACAAGAATGATATACATTCACGTTCAACAAAAGCAACACGTCAATCAAAAAGCAATATAACAAATGGATTATGAATACAATCCAAGAGAAAAGTCCCGAATAAATAAATAATACACCACAGCATCGCGCACACAATTATTCCAGCACTAAAATTCATTAGCAGATTGGAAGATCGAGCGTAAATATTTAGCAACCGAGTCTAATACATTAGGCGGCAGACGCTGCCGTGAATTATGTATAAGGATACGGATTAAGATAGAAGGGGAAGACGGCTGTATAGAATTTACCTACTTGAATCACTCTTCTTGTGTGAATTGTTAATATTTTTTAAATCTGCATCGCTATTGGTTAACTGACAAAAACCATACTTTGAATTCTTACTAAATGTAATCAAAGTTTTTTGTCCTACAAAATCGTATTTCGAAGGTTTCTTTGATTTATAAAGAAACGGAAATTTCCTTCAGCAAACATCAAAGCAATTTACCAATTAAAGTTTTGTAACTAAAACGAAACAATGAGTAGCCGATCGTGGCCCTGTTTAAATTATTGCTCGGAAAAAGGTTGTGATAGAGGTGAAAACTTTATAAGGACGTGATAAAAATTCTAATTATGTAATTGATTTATTTATTGTAGGCTAGATATTACTCTTAATCAAAACGGATGTACCGATTAAGCCTATAGGTCATTGGAGATATTTTAACTTAAGCTTGCAATTTAAATTTTGTAGCTATTTAGCGAGTACCCTAACATAATAATGATACAAGATTGCATAATGAGCACTTTCTTGACCAAAACGAAAACGTTGCTTAGAAATTATTAAGATTTAAAAAAAAATGCGTGGATTTATGAAACGACAAAGTAAGTGAAACTTTTTTTCAGATCGTAGGATTTCATTGAACATTTTCGGAATATTATTCTGTTTAGGGTATTAAAATCGCGTTTTTAAATCTACATATTACAGTACGGAATACATAGCAAATACAATCATTCTGATAATCGACGGATTTTAAAAGCCGAACACAATAAATATTTAAATCATTTTTAATTGAGTTATGCGCGCCGCCATATTGGCCTTGACTGCTCTACCGAGCGCCTTTCACTGTATCCTTACTCCGCGGTCTGCTGTAATGCGACATACAATAGATGGACGAAAAAATTGAGACGATATAAAAAAGTTTCACTTTAAAATGGCATATCGATTGATTCCTACTGGGTTAAATAGATAATAACTTCTTTCTATCCTTCAAAACTCTTTCACCTCTTTCGTCGGATTCTAATTATTCAAGATATATTAAAAAGTAAGTACATTTAGTGATTTTAGAAAGCTCCTATTTCTTAAAATAATTTATTTATAGATACAATCAAAACATATGGGCATGGTAGTAGTTGATATAGATTAAACAGTATAAAAATATTTGCTCTGGTATCAACATCCAGGTGGAAAATAGGGGAATCCCTTTGTATGGACATAACGGCGCCCGTATTTTCTCTTAATGGACCCAAAGTGCGGAAAACGAGTCGAGAGTTCAGGACTCATGTGATGCCTGGCTGACTTATGATATTACCATGTCTATAAATACTCTATCATGAACATTAAGATCAAGGAACCAGATTGTCAAACTCGGATTGTATACCAATTGTAAAGTAAAATGTTTACATTTTTTGTACATCGTTTTTTCCGTCGCCATTTTTTTAAGGTTATATTTTTACCTTAACAGGAACAGCACTGTCGTTGATCGGTTAAGCCATAATCATAACGAGTACATAACCTGAATTTGTAATTCAAATTGATGTTTGAATTCGTGTGGCACGCAGGTGGTACACATGTATACATGGGTTCACGGTGTTCTGCGGTTTTGCATTCAAGGCAACAATCTAAGCTGAGGTTCGGCCACTTTGGCACCCTTGAACTTGTTGCCAAGTGGCGAAGTGTCAGAAGTCCGGTGAAGCTGTGTACGCCCGTCAAGCCAATAGTGTAGTCATTATGAAAACAAAAATACTTTGCTCCCTTTATAGTATACAGGTATCGCTATGTTCTAGTTAAATACGTATTTTGGGGGCGAGTCAATAACAAATTAATATCGCTCTAATAAATTCACTTTGTAATATTGGCTTAAGTTAAGGATTTTAATACAATTTTAGTGGGCGAAATATTGCCTAAAGTAAATAAAAGGGCATTTGCGTTTTTAATTTAGAAATATGTAATCATTTTTTTATAACCTTGACAAGTAAAATTATTAATAAAGACAATGTTGGACTTCAAAAAACCCTGATAAATTTTTACTCACGTTAATAATATTTATTAACATTCGTGTGGACGAATTGTTCCAATATATCATGTATATTGTATAGATGTATATAATGCTTATATTTATCTCTATATTTATTTGAATTGTTAATAAATATTATTTCATTATATGCTACATTATTCCCATAGAAAGATATCCCATATTTTGAATACATCAAGCCGTATGCCAAATAAATAGTTTGTATTTTGTACCACACAACACATTACTAACTTTTACATACAGTGGAATAACATATAGCGAGTGTTTTGCACTAAATAAAACAAACAGCAACTCGGTAATTGTGATAGAGTGGTGAAGGGTTTCGGTGATAGGTTAAGATTTCTGAAGGACAAATTGTTTTTTCTTATTCTACACACGTAAAACTTATGTATATATGTTACGAAGCCTTATTGTCGAATTAGTCGATATTCATTTCATTGTTAATCGAAATAATCTTTTCGTTTAATATTAAGTAAAATAGTGACCCGAAGTGGTAAAAGTTCTTCCTATGAAGAACTGGCTCTCAAGTCTAGTTATATATGTAATAGGTCTAAGGGAAAGTTGTGACCGTTTTTGCTATAAAACAAAATACAAATTTTTCTTTCCGTCAATTATTGAAATAGAAATAATACAATTGCCATTATTATTAATGACTTTTTTTCTTGCCAGTGTGAAAGCAAGGTTGATATTTCATTTTTTGAAAACGCTTCATCTTTTCATCCGAAAAATTGAATCAGTGTTGCTTTGATATTTTCTTTCGTTTTGAATGTTATGTATGCCCTTTAAACATTTTTGTAAGGACAAAACTAAATTATATGGTAGTATCATTTACATGCTTCTGTATCATTTCCTTCTGCTTGAAATCACTATAAAATACATTTTCGTAAATGGACTTTATCAGTAGTCATGGATACACAATCGTTTCACACTTGTGTCTAAGTTGAATCTACTTTATTTTAGTTAATTTATTACGTCACTATGTTGTACATTGAACAAAAAAAATATAGCGCCGAACATTGTTGTCCCAGAAACGATCAAAACTTCCCAGTAAATTAAATATATCCGAACACACCTATAGGGGGGTTGTTGTGAAACAGTTGGGTAATGAAAAAAGCCCGACTATGATTTCATTTCTCCTACTCCTAGTAGATTTATGGATTTCAAATCATCGCTGAAAATTACTGGTCTATCAGGTATGCCGGGATCTTCTATACATATAATAAAAATGAAGTGTCTGTATGTAATATCAAAATAACGACTTTCTACTGATTGGATATAACGTATACACGATATTAATAACAAAAATATATGTTTTTACATTTTTGTCTGTCTGTCTGTATGTTCCGGGTAATCTCCGCAACGGCTGGACCGACTTTGACAGAAATTTCACTGACGGATAGTTAGAATTACAGCGGGTGACATAGGCTACTTTATTTTAGACTAGCTGTCATCCATGGCTTCGTCTGTAGTACTATCTCCAAAACGATTGGACCATTTTTCACGGAACTTTCACTAACAGATAGCTGATCCTATAAGAAGTAATTCACAATTATAAAAAAAAACGCATGCGGAGCTGCGGGCAACAGCTAGTTATAAATATTATATTCATATCAAGATTCCTTTTGTTTAACAAAGAGGCATACAGTTTACCTGATGTTAAGAGATCACTGCGGTCTACGCCTATGACGAATAATAATTTACGGCTTTGTAGTGTAAGGAAAATAATTGTTTCCACTTTTAATGATAACTTTAAAGCTAGTCAATAGTTACTAAACAAAAAAAATACTGTCGAAAGATAAAAAGAAACGGAATTGTTTTGTTGTCGCCTATTTACTTTATATTTACATACTATTTACATATTTACAGACTACATTTACATATTACATTTTTACATACCATTTACTTTATAGAAATTAGAGAAAAGTGAATGTATTTTATTAGCTGACAGAAAATATTGTCGTTATTCTGAAGAATTTTGATAACGTTGCCTAATTAATAATGCGGAATTGTGTATCTTTAAACGAAATATTGTATAAAACAATTGGTTGTCTGTAAAGTCGGTTTACGAACGATAATTTTAAGTGATAACATCATAAGAAAACATTGATGAAAAATTGCATACTTTTTGCCGCAATAGTTGTTGTAATAAACAATGGAAACCACATCAACTTTTCACTTCACTTTATAAACAGTTGACAAAACAGTTCACGTGTATGTTGTATGCTGCCGCTGTCTCTCTTCTACTCGCAGGTATCGGCCGATGGAGTGGAAGAAAGATAGATATAATAACAAGCCGAACGCTTAGGTCGATCGCGTCTGTCTATCATTTGTTTCGTGCTCTCGTTTTCACGCTCGGCTCAGGCGGAACGTGACAATGAGTCATAATTTTTCGTGTGTGCAATCGGCGTTCATCGATTTATAAGACGTTATTGCGTCAAAATTCGCGATGGGATATATGATTATCACCAAGGACAAACCACAATATACATATTATTCAAAAATAATAGGTCATATATGAAGCTATTTTGACCAATATAACGTATTTGATGTAAACCAAAATGGCCCTTCACAGTCTATGATTTATATGAACATCTTGGATAATATCATAGGTTTAATATTACGTTTAACAAAAAAGAAGTAGTTTGTGTGACGAAGGTCACGTAACATTATTGTGTTGCGAATATCAAAGTGTTAAACAAATGCAATAGTAAATTAAACCCGTGATAAATAAGAATGGGTTGATAGAAATGTATGAAAGAGTTACTTATCATTTTCCAAGTAAAATATTTCCTCGGATACCGGGAATGATATTGTTTCAGCTTAATTCGTCGCTTCAGTCTGTAATGAAGATTCTATAGAAGTATCTTACAGTACTACTCTTTATAATATTTTTTAAAGTAAAATACGACGTCGTCTTTTCGTATAAAAAATATACGGTAGAGTAATAAATAAGAAACAATACTTAAAGAAAAACTTATGCAATCTCATTTTATACATAATATATAACTTCGTCAACAACTTCCCCTTAAACAAGATATTGTTGATGGCGTTGTTTGTTAAAGAAAGTTAACTCCAAATTCACCCCACTTCAAATATTCCGTCTATTGTTCGAGAGTCGTGTAACCGTTTGAAACGAAAAGTTTCGATCGAACAACTCATTTATTACGCGATCACTTCAAAAATATGCGAAGTTTTCTATTTCATTAAACTTTTTGAAGGGGTTACAAATTCTTTTCAATTCTCTATTTAGACAAGAGTCTATTATTGAATATTACTGTATAGGAAATGAAGTTATGAGGGCTTGTATCCACCAAGCATTCATACATTGGATTCCTTTTCTTCGGGGTATCCCGGTTGAGTTTGTGGCTTAGGTTCTGAGTGCGGTTTGCAAGTTGCGAGATTGAAACATACTACGTTTTTTGATAGAGGGCAGAACTTGTGTTCGTTTAAAGTGCGTTTCAAGTAGATTAGTGGACAAATACACTCCATTTCATTAATAAAATTTATATAGAAAAGAATTTGTGCTAACATATACCTAATAAAAGTACGAAACAATTGCTATTATTATATGTTGCAGTTACTATTTATTGTCCTAAATAATTGGATTATAGTAAAAATAAAGTTAAAAAGGAATAAAATAAAGTTGCTTTTCGTGTCTGCATTCCCTTAGTTCTTCTGAATTAGGCAACGTATCTTGACATTGTATTCACTGTCGTTTAGAAATATATCCAGAAAGTTTATATATAACTAGCAAGCTCGGCGGTCGTTGTTCTGCCCTTATAATATTAAAATATATACTTATCTGCATGAAACGCTTAAGGCAGCTTAACTTTTTCCGATTCTTTTAACAATGATCA
Organism: Antheraea assamensis; assembly: GCA_035772565.1. Classification (NCBI taxonomy): domain Eukaryota; kingdom Metazoa; phylum Arthropoda; class Insecta; order Lepidoptera; family Saturniidae; genus Antheraea; species Antheraea assamensis. The sequence continues at coordinate 404,227 of JAQQSE010000193.1, read as the reverse complement.
TTATATTTCAACCAATTTACAAAAAAAAAAAAACCTTAACAATCTATACACTTAAACCTTCTCCGTGAATTACTCTATCTATTGGTGAAGACCGGATTACAATCCGTTCAGTAGTTTTTGAGTTTACCGCGAACGGCCAGACAGACAGACGTGGCGGACGACTTTAATTTATAATATGTAGTGATATATTATATTTATTTAATTATAAGCTCCCACTTAGCTAAAGAAACAAGTGAATTGTTGAAAGGGAACAACGCAGATATTATGGTGCATCCTGCATACAATTGCGAGCCAGCACCATGTAATTTCTTCCTGTTTTCAAAAATCAAGAATTATTTAGGTAATCAACGAATTTCATATTCATTCAATATATTGAGAAAAATAAATTCATTTTTACCAGTCTTAGTATTCTTTTCTTATTCAATTCCGGAAACTTTAGTGTACCTTATAATACTCCACGATCTTTGCGTATCACTATTAGACTACTCGTACAATACTTCTACAATCTTTGACAAAAACAAAAATGGTAGAAATTCGACCACTGGACTTCCTATATATTGAAATAAAAATATAGTATTTTATTAACTATATGATGTAATCGAATCCTACTACTATAGTAAGCTTGTTGAAGTTTTGATAAAGGAAAACTTCGTGTTTTACCATAGTATGGTGGGAAAGAAATTTTTAACACAAACCTTCCTGACTGTGACTCGACTTGATAAAATACCCAATACATATACGTAAGAGTTTCAAAGTTGCATCAATTACGAAAAAAATTATCGCAATCCACCACAGATGGTGTATGTAAGTAATAAGGTGTAAAGAAGATCATATGGCTCAAGTAGCTTTAAACATGTCCGAACGAAATAAAAATGATTGAGGCCGCCCACCTTCGACGGAGTGGTCAAATATTGCGAATCACCTCAAAAAAGCAGTTACAAGAATCAACAAATCAAAACAATTGGCTTTGCGCAAAAATGTGAACTAACCTAACTCCCACATAACAAGAAACGGGATGAACAAGGAAGTCCTGTCTGACTAACAACCGAAAGTTTAAAATCTATCACGAAGTATTTATTACAGCTCTGTTATATCAAATTTATTTGAAAAGCCCCCTTTAGGCTTAACGTGTTACTGTCTTAGATCATCGTCACTTGAAATCCGTTGCATTTGTACCTAAAGGATAAATCTATGAAATTAAAAAAGATTTACAGGATAAAACAAAAGATCCAATAAATCGATTCCCCAATATACCTTATCATAAATTTTACCACATATTCATCAAAGCACAATAGACCACTGTGTATCCCAGTTTGCCGCAGAACGGGTGGGCATTTCATGAATATGCATCGCCAGCTTACAATGTTCGGCGCAGAACGTAATACGAGCTTAAACCTGTCAGATATTAGGAGCCTAAACTTAAGGCTAAATTAGTGACTATACGCTGTTGTTATAGATTTACAAGACGATAGATTTTACTAATATCAGTCTACGCAACGGTACTAGGAGAAATTCCCTACAAATATTGTATATACATGTATTTTATACTAAACTAAATTTAATATATTTCCTAAATATTATTTGTTTGTATGTATCAACTTAGTTACAAAATTGTTACAGTAACTGTTAGTGTTAGTTAGTTAGGAACAAACAAAAAAATATTTTCGTACCTTGCATTTTTTTTTAATATTTTGAAATAGGGTAGACGTTAAATATAATTACCGATAATTATAGAACCGTATGACAAATAAACATTAGAAGTGAATATGAGTCATTTCGCAGGCAGTTGCTGAAGGAAGTGGATGGTTTTTATTGATAATTTATAATCTGCCATTTTTTTTTAATATTAAGTTTTATAGCGATACTTAAATTACTTTTAGAATTAATGATAAATTATTTTAACAAGTGGCTTATTCTTAACAATAAGTATCACGTTTTAGTGAATTTTCTCAGAGAAATAGGGATACTTCTCTCTTTTATACTAAACATCTCAACAGTATATACGACTAGCTGCATACCGTGGTTTTACTCGCTTTTATTCTGTAACATTTTAAAAGCCTGTTAACAAAGATACGATTACAAAAAATAACCGTAATAGCACGATTGACCCGTATATAAAACCTCTGATCAATAGGGCTCTGGGCAGTAATGTTCCTTTTTCTTTTGGTAGCCAATCTGCCCTCGGTCCCCTCTACCCTGCACCCCGCACCGTGACCGGCACGTACTAGTAGTACTTCGTTCTCGCTTACTGTACTTTCGGACATATTCTTTGCATAATAATTGCTTTACTTTTAACGGTCGTCCTGTTATTATATATATCATATAACAGTTTACAGTAAATATGACGAATAATTCTATAGATTAACGCATTGAAACAACATTTCACTTTATAATATTGATAGAGATTATGGCTCTAAATCCAGAAATTAGTAAAAAAAAAACGTTTCCTGAGTAATGTCTCATGTAATTTATGTTAATACTATAATAATATAGAAACCAACCTCCATGTTACGCTACACAGCTGTACGTGCAGGCCAGGGATTAGGCAAATGCAATCGGATTTAACGAACGAATCTCTAGAGCACAGATGTGTACGTTTGCACTGTACATATACAAACGAGCACAACAGTCTAACTGTATATAATTATTGTAACATATTTTTTATTCTACGTTGTACCATATATTATAAAACATATTTGTTTTAGATAACAGGCATAAATTGGTTAATGCATTTTGATATATCCTATTAGTATTATTATTATTATATGGCAGAAGGCAGTTTAAATAGGTATATGGCCCATATAATGGTAAATGGTCGCCGTCACCTATGGACAACTGCCACACCATGAGTATCATTGTTGTGTTACCAGACTTAAAGAGCGTATTTCAGTCTCTTATTAAAGAGCCCCATGGCATAACCCTTTTTTAATGTGAGGAAGCCAGTCATAAGCGCTCTACAAGAAATAAGAATTTAAGCCTAGAAAGATCTAGAATGCAACTGCCGGTTTCCACGTAGAGGTATTTGGCGACAAAAAATCTACTTAGAAAACGCTGTATCCCGATACTATGATTTTCTTAATGCAATTTCCATTTTTATCGAATTAAATATTTCAGTTACGTTCAACATCGAACATAGATTAAGATTGATATTCACAACATATAATTTTAATGTATATCTTGGAAGATACCACATACTTAAAATGTTTGGAAACGAATAAAAAATTATTCGTGTGGAGGCTTACGATGTCTATTTTACTTTGACTGTAAAATGCCAAAGCGCAAAAGAATGGATCCTACAGTATATTAACACAGTGTCTTAATAGTTTAGACACTTGTGTCGTCTAACAGTACACGCACTAAGCGTGCAGTACGTTTGCAAAACTGGTCCGGTCATATTAATCCGGTAATGATCTATATTAGAAAGCGGATTTTACTTACTAACCATAATCATGATGCTTTTTTTCTGTGGTTAAGTGGTAACAATGAGGTAAACCACAATACATTTATTAGCTAGGATTTTACGATTTCGTATCTCTTCAACGCAGGCGAAGCTATTGTCAGAAGCTAGCTTAGTTTAATGTAATAGTCAAATATAACTCATTCCACGAGGACACCGCAAATGCAATAAATCTACGGCTTAACTATGTTGTGTGTTACCATAGAGTAATAAATAATTTGAAAATGAGGACACGTTATAAACTGCATTAGTAATTATAGAGAAATTGATTATTTTTTTATATTAGGTTCCATATGAAGGGCTAAAGGCAAGCGTTGGTTAAATCATATTTATAAAACTTGACAGGAAAGACAATTTAAATTTTGAAAGCATGTTATGGTGGACTTGAATATGCTCATACATTAGAATGAATGAATTTGAAAAGGAATTTTGTATGTTATATGTATTTGGAATAGTTTTCTGTGTACAATATACTTAATAATAACCATACCCGAAATTTGATACTAAGAATGCAGTAGGATACAAATAGCTGCTAAGTCCAGGACTTAACCTATGTTTCCCGTGACTAAAAAGTATAATAATAAATAACAAGGATTCATCCTTTAAAAGGCAACAGACTAGATACTGGGTTAACGGGTGAGTACCTTAAGCGCTCCCCTTAGTAGTCCGGTGAAACTGTAAAAGCCTGTCCGGCCAACAGTGTAGTTAGATCGAAAAAAATACACGAGGCAATAGTTGGGTGAAACTGTAGAGGCCTGTCAAGCCACCAGTGTACTCGTAGTCCGTTCGAAGAAAAAAATATGGACACTGGGCATTCTCGCTCAGATAATTAAACTATTTGGATCTACGGATCTACGGATAAGTCGTGTAACTATATCCAGTATTGCATTACTGTACCGCCTAACGTTTATATTCCATTCATGTTCGTAGATTGATCGATCAAATCATAACTATGACGTCACTAGGGATGACGCCATACTATTACGTGAACGCCATTTTATCTTCGTCCCGACATATACATATTTTTTTAAATTCAAAATAGTCCACACGGTGGGCGAATTCTGTCAAGAATTAATTGCTGATTGCGTCAAAATTTTGTAGACATGCATAAATTTTGAAGCGTTCAGACTTCACGGTGATTGATTTCGCTGTGATGTCCCGTCCAGTTTGATTCATAAATTAGCGATGATACCCACTTCCAAGCTAAGCATAATTATGTGTGTTCGCTTGACAGTAAAAATAGAAATAGACCAGTTAACGTCGGAATGCGATGACCCAAAATGATTTCCATGATAGCTTTGACGTGTGCATAAGTTCAACGCTGAACGTCTTCGGTGAACGGCTTGGAGTGTTTAAAAGCACGTAATAGCAGCATTTTATATTGATTTCAAGAATGTCTTGTTAATAATGTTAGCCACCTTGCTCCAAATATGGAACGAACATAGTCAGAACTATATTCAGTTGCTTCAAGATACTTCATAAACATCAGAAGATCTTCTTATACTAAGAATGTGTGTCACGTGACATACATTGTTTCAGTTTTCGTATAATATAATACAATCCACCTTATTACCTTATACGCATATATAAGTAACCCGAATACAGTTTTCGCCACAACAGTCTTATAAGTCCCTTTACCTTCGATATTTCCCTACATTTGTGAAAACTTGTAAATGGCCTTCATGTATCCTACTCTTTGTTTTATAATGTTTATTTAGCTGTAAGTTTTCCGAAAAATTGTAAAATAAAATAAAATTTTCTACTGAGAGTAACTTTTGGTATTTTGTAGGTGTCCTAAAGGATTTACTGTGAGCGATAAAGGCAACTAACTATATTGTTGTGAAATATTACAATTTCCCTCTCTATATCAACATTTTTTTCATCTTTATATATTAATCGAAGCAATATCTCATTGTCTGTCAATTTCTACGCTTATAATTCGACAGCTAATAAACCGACTTATATAATTCTTCTTGTAAATTATAAGCATACTTTCTCATCATATTTTTGGATATGTTTCGAGAACGTAGGAGGTTAAAAGTGGATTGAATCGATACAAAATGGATACCAGTACATTTTGTTGCAATATTTCAATTGAACTAAATAAATATTAGCCATATCGTGACCAAAACAATAATTATAGTGCGGACATAATAACCGTTTTCACATGACGGAGGAAACTAAAATTTGTAATGCCGTTACAAGCCGCTCTAAGATTGCAATACATGAATCTTAATCGAACGAATATAACTTTATAAAAGTACTTTGTCATCACAATGAAATATATCATCATCATCACCATCATCAGCCTATTAGAGACCCACTGCAGGGTCATAGGCCTCTTCCCGAAGGAAGGTATGGGCGTAATCACCTGACCAGCCCACGACGCATTGGCGATTTCAAAGCTCAGAGAAATCCACAGTTCTATGTTTTCCCATATACGAGTACGGTGGTAATACAAGAACATTTCTCAGGTTCAGGTTTCCTCACCATATTTTCCTTCACCGTCAGCCGATAGTGTTACCAATTTAAATTAGTAGATGTACGCAAATTCCGAAAAATTCGTTGGTACATGCCGGGGTTCGATCCTGCGGACATCGGGTCGATATTCCACTGGTCAAACCGCTAGACTACCGCGACTTTTTATAGTAAATATATGCATATGCGGAATATGGACTAGTTTAGATGTTTTGCGGCAATACTGAATTTTTATTTTTAAATAAGATGTCATAAGAAAGGAAGAGAGGTAATGAAAGACATTTTTGGTTTAAAAACCTATATGATTTGAATTGGAATATTCTATAATACATAAGTTAGCCCTTTACGGTATCCGATCTGGTCCCAGTGTTTAGAGGTTAGGTTAGGTTTTTGTGTACAGGGTTTTAGTGACTAAGAGTATCGCACTACCCACTGTCTCTCCCGGGAGAGTGGCGTGTCCATTACAAATCCCCCACGTTAATAAAAAAAAGCTTTTTGTGTATAAAAAAGAAAACAGTGGAATAAACCTTTACTTTAAAAGAAATGTTTTTAAAAAGTTAAAAAATTGTCTTAAGTATATTTTTTTAGTTCGAACGCATTGTAATATGTAAAACAACTTTCGAAATACATAGAACTCTTACTCGAGTCTTCACTTGTATTAATGTAGAATTGACTTATTCCTTTGGAACAGAAACAAATTCACTTTCGCATTTTAAATTTATATTAAAGTAAGGATTTTGTTATTTGTCAAGAATATAACAAGCAACCTCGGTAATAGTTAAATCAAATCTACTTTTGGAAATAACCTTCGTCGTTAAATCTCATATGACAAATATTACGAGTTTACTATATGTAATTAGTTAGTAGGAGTTTACCAAAATGGTTATCTCAGACGTTCATAAGTTAATATAGCTATATTTACAGCCAATTAAAACTTCATGTCACTTCTGTTGATATTTAATATGGTTACTCAGTTAACTCTTATTAATGGCCTACCTATAGTTTGTGTAGATAGTATACTTTTAGTCTTTTATTTATCTATTCTAATTACTTTTGTAGTCCGGTGAATCTGTACAGGCTAAAGAGCCAACAGGATAGGTCAGTTCGAAAAAAAAAAAGTAGATATACTGTCGACCACGACTTCGCTCATGTTAATGTAGATTCTGTGCACCGACAACAGTTCTTTTCCTTGAATGAAAGATTTTTTCATGTACTATTCTGTACCCCTGAAAACGTCTACGCAAACTTTCATGTTATCGGATGAGTAGTTTATTTACAATTTTTAAATACATTATAAATGCAACACAGTCATACACTTACTCAATTTAAAGCTTTCTCATGTACTATTTTTGTTTCTGAAACAGAACTGTTTTGTATTCTAACAAAACAGACAAAAGAGATCGGACCTCATACTACAGCTATGAGACAGAGAAATTTTCAAACGCACCTATCAATATTTGACAAACGAATGACAATATTTTATTTTTAAAATGACAAAAGACATGAAATGTTTCGTAGCTAGGAACATTTTGTATTTGAAAATTGAATTCTTTTTTTTTTAGTATTTTCCTTTTTACTTATTATTTATGTTTCTCACCGTTTAATCCTTCCCTAAACTTCCACAAATATTTCAAAATTAAAATTAGCAAAATCGCTTCAACCATTCTCGAGTTTTAGAGAGACAAACGAACAACAATTAATTTATTAGTAATATGTATATTATAATACATATATTAGTTAGGATTTTGCTTGCTTTGTTCAAATGTCATTCTTATTGGTTCCCCCACAGTTCTTTTGATATTAAAAAAAAGGCAATGGGTCTATCATATCCACATAATATAGCCCAGAGTCATATACGAAAAATTCTGTATCGTCGATACCTTCAGTAAAATTTGAGGGTACTGAACCTCAATGAGCCGGCTATATACTCTTTCGTCCTACTTAATTACTGTATATATAGCGGCTGGTGTCAGAACACGAAATACTTAAGCTAGCCAATAAAGCTGGTGTTACGCTTGGTCGCGATCCAATGGAACACGTCTCACAAAAAGATTATGGTACATAACATAATCAGGATGCAGATTCAAGATAGCGTCTGATATGCTATAGTGGCAATATCCAGACACATTAACACCTGTGTCCACTATACCGATGTAAACTGTCTATACTGGATTCATCTATCGGAAAGAAAGCGCTCCGGCGCGAATAATTGCGGATTACAACCTAATAATTGCCATAGAAAAAAAAAAGAAACAGCCATAAAGGTTATAATCTCAGCAAAAATACAGAATTACTAACAAAGAACTAAAAATATATTTTTTTGTATATTTAAATTAGCTGTAACTAATGAAGCTTAAAAATAACATCTTGCCTTGCTCACTTTAATATGTATTCAAGCTACACTAGATTTTAAAATGATTTATATTTAAAACTACTTCAGAAAAAAGGTGCGGACCAAGGGTCTGTAGAAAAAAAAATACTAAAAAAAGAAAACAATGATCTATACCGAATACTGTCCAGCTTTAAATTCAAACAAATTTCAGTTGAGCCCTTACTACCTTACTAGTATTATAATAGTAAAAGTATGTTTGTTATGCTTTCGCACCTTAAAATTACTCAACCGATTATGATGACATTTTGCATACATGTTTCCAGGCGTACAGAAAAGGAGATAGCGTAACTGATATACAGAAAAAAAGTACTGTTCAGCTTGTGCTTGTTTAAATCTCCCTTAACGAAGCGAAGCCAAAAGCAAAAGCTAGTTATGTATATAAGTTATAAGTTTTTTTTTTTTTTTTTCGAACTGACCTACACTGCCGGCTTATTAGGCCTTCACAGTTCCACCGGACTACTAAGGGGAGCGCTTAGGGCACTCACCCGATTGTTTTTAGGCGAAACATCTCAAGGGCACTCGGTGCACCTCGGCTTGAGCTGTCGCCGGATTCCCGAACTAACTAAGCTAGCTAAGCTATCTATCCATACAATACTCATATATGAATTCGTGAAAAATGCATGTGTGACCATGCATGTTTCACGAATGTATATGTGTATTTGGTATCTGACTACTGTGTTATGTGACCTATTTCAGTCCGAAAAGGGCAAAAAAACAGCCCACCACTGAGTGCCTAGATGTGCAAGAGTGTGGGGTGATCGTGTAAGTGTAGAACATGTGTAAATCACTGTATTCGCGCGAGTAACATACTCGAGGGCTCCACACCGAGGGACTACCTAGGCTCGAGCTGTTACAAGAAAAATCGCGACGAGTGTGCGGGATCGAATTTTCACCCCCCGCTCACGGAGGCGTGAGCAGAGAGAGTCGCGGGCGTGGGCGCAAACACGCATCTTTTGAGAGGGAATCGAGCTAAAAAATAAAGTACAACGGCACGGTGCCAATTTAACTAAATAATTACGTAACAAATCCTAATGTATCGGTCTATTATGTATGAACACGCGGGTTCGATCTGATATTTTGATTTACGCGAATTTATTTATGCGCGGCGCGGGTTAATTGCTGTACCGTGGTCGCGACGGCCGGGAAAGCGGAGATAGCGTTTAAGAGCCCGAGCTCAGACGTACTATTAACTAACGCGTTAAATGCGATTATCTCTTTTACATCGTGTACCAAAAGTAAGCGAGCTATCCAGTCTATACCGGAGGTCGATGCTGAAACCGCGATAGGTGGCGCAGGAGTGGACAGAGCCTTTGGGGGCTGGGGCTTGGCTTTAGGAGCCGAGGGAGCTGGCGGGGAAGGCCTTACGCGCCAGGAGAGCGCGCTCGGCGCAGGAGCGGATGCTGCCGGCGCACTGGAGGTGCCCGGCAGATCGGGGAAAGCCTTCTGGCTTTGTATGGGCGGAGGCGGAGGCCGATTCGTCCGAGTCGGCGGGCCGTGCGCCCTGGACCGGGTCGCACGACCGCCGGACGGTGATAGGTCGAGCGCGGCGCACGGGGACACCCGCGATAATTCGCGGTATGACCCGTTTGCCCGCAGAGGACGCAGCTCGGAGGCTCGACGGATTCGGGAGTGCAGGGGCACTCCTTAGTGGAATGATCCCCGAGACACTTGACACACCTGGGACGCAGGTGGCAGTGTCGGGCGGAATGACCGTACACCTGGCAGTTGTGACACTGCGAGGGTACCTGGGACTTGCGAGGAAGCTCGACGAAGACAGGGGACAGGCCGCAAGCTGAGTTGAGGCTGAAAATAGCCTTGCCTTCCAAGGTGCGGTCTAGAGTGACCAACACCAGGTTGAAGGGGGCCTTCGTACGGGGGTGGTGCATGCGCTGCACGCTCCGGACTGAGAAGTCCTGACCGTTCAGGCAATCGCAGATGTCGTATTCGGTGAGCTCAGAGGGAACTCCCCGAATGACGACACGGAGGCGGCGCTCTTCCTCGAGCGCGTGAGTGAAGAAAGGGAGCTGACGCTCCCTGAAATATTTGGTGAGCTTGCGATGCTCATCGGGGGTCGAAACACGAATAGAAATGCCGGCAACAGTGTTGACGGCGGACTTGTAGACGATTTCCTTCGACTTAAGGTCTTCAGAAATCTCTACCCAACGAGCTTTGTCACGGAAGGTGACGGGAGGCGGTAGGCGTGGCTTCTTAGCCGCGACCGCGGGTTCCGCAGCCGAGGCTTTAACCGAATTCGCGGCAGAGGGCGTGGGAGAGGCTCGGGGCACCCGAGCGCCACCTATATTAGGCTGCTTTGGGATCGGACGGTCCGCAGCAGAGTCGCTATCTGTCTGAATCGCGGCGCGTGGGCGTTTACCGCGGCGCGTGACGGTTGTGAAACCGTCATTATCAGCGGACGATGTCGCGGGCGCGGACGAAGTCGCGGGCGCGGGCACGGCCGCGCGAGGCGCGTCGAGCTCCATGTCGGAGTCATCGTCGGAGTCGCAGTCGGACGGCGCGAACGGGTCGTCGCGGAAACAACGCGGGACTCCGAACTCACTTTTATACCCGTTACGCGCGTAAGTGCGTCGGAGCCTGTCGAATTCTGAAACTAACAGCGGATTTTGCTGACGCGCGAACATATGGAACCTAATGAGGTCCTCGAGTTGGACGGTGTCATCTAGGGCCTTAGGGGCCTGAAGGGGCGGCGGGATCGCGGGGGTGGACATGACTAACCTCCCTGCCTGAGGGGCAGGGGGGTGCGCCTAATTCAAATCTAACGGACAATCCGTGTCCGGACCAAAGGAAAAAACGCGACGCGACGCGAACGCGGATCTTCTCTTCAAAACTGCACACGGCGCGGCGCGAAGAACGACGCTCTGCAAGTGTTTTTGTTGTTTACGTAACTGTAAAATACTGGTCCGATGTGGTACATGGCGGATTTCGTCAGCGTAAGCTGAAACGCGCCAATCATCTCCGCTTAATCCTTGGTACGAATACATCTATATGGGTATATTCTCTGGATTTATTTTAATAGGTGCACCAATTACTATGCCCATTTGAAAACAATAAGACAAGTAATAACATACTAATGTTATAAAGCTCAAAAATTTGTTTTCTTTCAACGCACTAATCTCTGCAACTAACCGTCAGATTTCAAAATTTATTTATTAAATGAAGAGCAATTTACCATACGAAGGATATAGGTCTGAGAATTAATTAAGTTAGAACAAAGACACTAAAAAGAAACGAAATAATAAAGCGGACGGATTGTTTGGCACGACGGAAAGTATTGGAAACTAAGAGCAAATTGGCTGCTCGACGAGAAGCGAGCAATACTAAGAAGAGATGAAGAGTACATGTTTAAATCATTAAGGCAACTTAAATCGATTCTCTACACAACATTCATGCTTTATATGGAATTTAAGTTGGTGTGTTTCGACAGTTGCACTTGAGAGTCGATCCCTTCTAAAGCATGATGGTAGGGCTTTTTCTAAGTCCGCCTTGGCTAGCTACCAGCCTCAAGTTGAAAATTTTCGCCAAGTACCTGTTGGTGTGTTTCAGCAGCTGCACTTGGGAGCCAGTCTCCCTTTAGGTTTAGCGTGACTACCATCTTAGGCCACATCATCATTTAACATCAGATGAGATTGTGGCCAAACGCTGACCTATAAAGTATGAAAAAAATATTTTAAAAATTAAATGCGAGTAGAACAGCGGTGTACATCTATTCTTACACATATATTGTTTACGATTTTACCTATTTCCAAGATATATACCTACTGTAACGTTTTTCATCGACGTAATATTTTACTCAAGTTATAAATACTGTACTAAAAGCAACCCACGCTCATTTCTAATATTTAATTACAATAGCAAATATAATAAACCCCAAAATTTTCCTCGATAAAAGCAATAAACGAAATAGAGTAACTGTTATTCGCTTTAACAAGATTTGTGTGAAGATGTTATTAATTTAACATAAAAATTCGTATCGACTCGAAAAGTAAGATTTCGTATTTCGTTATTCCACCGATTCCCGAAGGCGCTACGTTGAAAGTTATTATGCTAAGCACAAGAGAAACGAATCTTTTACCTTTATTTAACCGACGCTTCATAATTCAGTTCTTACTCGAGCCTGCTTGTTTACGTGACTTTTCCTCTTTTTTTGAACATTTTGTTGTGATACTCCTAAATTCGTTATGCGTGTCAAATAATGACATCACGTGACCGTCAGATATGTTTTAAGCGCCATCTATCCGCTCGTTTTTTGTACTAGATTATTTCGTGCACAGATCTTAAATATACCATATTTTTTCGTAAGAAGTTAATTTTAACGTCATCTTGATTGATATTTCCTTTGTTAGAAGATATAAAACTTTTTTCAATCAATTCAGTTAACAAATTGTTAAATAGAACAGTTTTTTTGTTATTTATTAATCACTTAAAAAATGTATAATCCGCAGCAATCAGTTTGAAAAAATCTATTAGCAGCCTGTTTATTAAATATGCAGTACATAAATTATTATTGAAATAAACATAAATCAGTACAATAATAAGGTTAAAACAAGCAAAAAATAAACCTATTACTACGTACGTAGTGATCTTTAAATTGAATTTCGTTAACCAATGCAAATAAAGCAAAAATCATGGAAACAAATAATTCTTCGAATTAAGTAAATAACATTTAAAAATTATCCAATGGAAAAAAAAAACACAAAAATCTACATGATAAAAACAAATCAACATAGAACAAAGAAATATTTAGGCAAGACAAAAAAACATTCTAGCAAAAAGAATGAACGTATAGATGGGGCTTAAAACAAATCTGTCGGCTACGTGAGGGCTTTTAATCGTTCTTTACAATACGATTTCCACTCAAAAAATCGAAAATTAAAAAATAATTTACAATGTGAATATGGTACCTGTGTGTAGTCCGGTGAAACTGTAAAGGTCTCGCCAGGTCAACAGTGTAGACAGTTCGAAAAAAAAAAACGGCTGTTATGATAATAAATTTGATCAGTTGACCAGTTTTAAGCGAACAGAGAACATAAAGCTGCTATCGCGATATAGGGACACTGAAAATTTTCAATTATTAGTTGAACAACACAACACAGATCACTCGCACTTACGTGCACTCATACACACAGGTAGGTATACATATAGCGGAAGGGTTTCCCTTATTTTCGAATTAGGTAAGCTTAGGTTGACCTAATTGTAAGATACGAAATACATGTTTAAATTCGTGAGGTAACACACCGGTACACATGTGTGTCTTTCGAGTTCTTATATGTATGAATAGCTTGCTTAGTTTGCTTAGACAGATTCACGATGTTGACTTCAAGGCAACAGTCCAAGCGAGGTTTGACCACTTTGGCACCTTTGTGCTTGTTGCCAAGCGGCGAAGCACCTTAAACGTTCGCCTTAGTACACCTGTGAAAGCTTGTCAAGGAAATAACGTAATAACGTAGTCACTTCAAAATAAAGAAAATATAAATGTTTAATTCTAAAATAAAACCAGTATTATTTTACATACAAGTCACGTTAGAATTTTTAACTCCGTAAAAATACAAAGAGATTGAATATTCACCAACGTAATGCTACATACAGACAAACAGGAAATTTACATTAATAATAATACGTAAGGATGAATCGTGATTTCCACGGCCTCGTCCCTTCTACCTCATCATCATATTCCATCAGGTGAGATTGAGGTCAAAAGTTAAGCTCCGTTCGAGTATAAATATGTATATTATATTGGCACAGAATAAATATTCTCTTTGATTTTTTTTTTCAATTACTCTTTTTATTTTAGCAAGACAAACTGACAGTAGTCTGTGTCAATCTAAAAGCAAGGGCAACCGCTGATAGGTCATACCATGCTGGCATGCAAACCTGTCGAAAGCTGTTATCTAGTACAGGACACCTATCACCCTGCAAAACACATGTTTCATGCTACTTATAACACAACAACATTGTAAAATTTATTTTTGTAAAAAAACCTTATGACAATACAAACAGATACTCTAATTTTATTTATTTGTATAGAATGTTTCATCAACATAAAGCAAGATATTTGATACTTTGATACAGAATAATAGAAAGCACCAAAGAACATCCCAAAAGAAATAACCCTACAAAGAGATTCCTTCTGTGACAGCACGCCAACGACGAGCGCGAGCCACCGAAATCCGGCCAAAACTGGATAAACCTGGATTTATACAGTTACCACCGGCTACGGGTTTGGGAGACGCTGTGAATGTAAATTCAGCCTCTGAGAGAGATCACGGGAAGGATTGAGTTAGATTTAAGGTATTTCATGTTGAAATTATTAAGAAAGTAGGATATTTTAACGTCAAATTTCATTTTTTTTTCTATTTATTAAAAATGTCTATTCCCATGTATTGTATATTTTTATTACTGTGTCATGTTTTAATACTTTTTTCACATAGTATTATGAAATAGACATACTTTGACCGATGGAATATCATTCCGACGTCTGCAGGTCCGAACCCTGGCTTGTATCAATAAATTTTTCGGAATTCGCGTACATTGACTAATTTCAATTGGTAACACTATCGTTGAAGGATTTCATCGTGAGGAAATCTGAACCTGAGAAATGTTCTTGTACTATCGCTGTATGATAAGATAGAACTATGGATTTCTCGGAGTTTGTAATCATCAATACGTCATGCACTGACGTGGTGATTATGCCCATACTATCCTTTGGTAAGAGGCCTATGACCCTGCATTGGGTATTTTACAGGCTGATGATGATGATGACTCTTATAGCTAATTTACTACTCTACAAAATAGTTCACTTATCAATTCACGCTAAAATAACGAATTTAAAAATGATTAAATTGTAAACTTCAATTGATATGTTATTTTTATGACTACTTCATTCTTAGTACCAAATTATTTAATTATAGAAAAATAATTTTCTATTTATTTACTTGGTTAAAAGAAAAAAAAACTTATTATTTCAAATGTGTTAATTCAATGGGAAGCAAATTGAGTTTTAGGTACAGTATGAATATTAAGAGCCTTTTTAGTTTAGCGCTTTCTTATCGCATTAGTTAAAATTGAGCGGATACCTTAAGCAAAGATACACACAACTTGATAAATTACAGACATCTTAACACACACACACACATTCGCATGAAAAAACCTTCAAAAATGCTTACCATGATGCAGTAACTTCACGGGATTTTGAAAACTGAAACAAGAAAACCAGTGTATAGTTTCTTTCTGCGTTTCAAGTCTGAATTACGGTATTCTATTTTACTATATTTCATATGTCAGCGTTTGTTTGCAGAACAAAATGTGAAACAACGTGAAAAATCCCAACGCCAGTATGAGGATGAGACAGTATGAGACACTCCAATCGGGGCGCTTTTGGTGGGTCAGCTGAAGGATTTGATTGATTTATAGCTTGCATAGTCAGTTGAGCATGACTCGTGCAAAGGCTGCGAGCTTAGATGATAACTCACCAAGCATGAGCTGAGATAGGGTCCATAATTTACGTACAGACACACAGATGTACAGATATTATCGCGTTAATAGTAAATACTAAGACTAGAAGTGGCCATTAAATAATATAATGTATTATTACTACGGAACGGACAATAACTTATTGAAGACACCATTATTCTGCCGTTGACTGTTATTGACTATAGTCGGCAACTGTTATCGCAATGTGTGAGCAAACAGCATTATTTAACAACCAATAAATGCGAAAGAGAGCAAACATTGTTAAAACTAAAAGTCACAATACGAACTAGGAATATTCTTTACATTATCGTGTAATTGCCTAAATGTTACGTCTGATGTACGATTGTCGTGATCCAGTTGGATACAATTGGCATATGCCATATGGTTATGTGCTGAATAACATGCAGACTAATTTGCAGTAAAAAGAGAGCAAGTATATAAATTTATCTTTAAAAACAAACTACGATAGTGCACAACTAAATAGACTGGAGAACCAAATTCTTTATTGTACGCAAATCCTGTTACTCGCTAGAATAGAGTTTGCAACTTTTTCAAATCGGCTTACAGTACAGTCGGCGTGAGAAGTTGAAATAAAATTTTAAAATAATATTATATCATTGGCATTTTTAAATCTTTGTAGTTGTCGAAAATAATATTTACCATACAAAATACTATAAAATCTAACTCAAATATAGTTATGATGTTTTTTTGCAATGTAGCAGACTAGAACACAATATTAAGTAGTTAAAGTAACATTTTTAACTAGCCATTGTCGGTAAGTGTGGATATGGTGTGGTTATTTCATTGGATTTATATTTTTTATTGTATCTTTATCATTACTGCTGCCTAGCTCCTATGTAAAAGTATAATGATATATCGCTTGGATAATACTTTAAAAGTCCTGTACTATTAAAGTATCGTCAAAATCTATTCACCAATTTTGGAGATTAGCCCGAACAGACCAAAGGACAATTTAATGTTAGTTATACGAGACTCTTTAATTTGTATAATTTTATTAAATCTGTTCCATATCCGGAACTCCCTATTAGTTGAGTTTCCAATAATAATGTAGCCTGATAAAC
The DNA here is from genome assembly GCA_035772565.1 of Antheraea assamensis. Taxonomy (NCBI): domain Eukaryota; kingdom Metazoa; phylum Arthropoda; class Insecta; order Lepidoptera; family Saturniidae; genus Antheraea; species Antheraea assamensis. The sequence goes on along the minus strand of JAQQSE010000193.1, from coordinate 387,330 downwards.
TGGTGACATCTTTGAGCTACGTCATCACGTCAACTGAACCACCACGGGAAGCTGGAAGTTCCAGAAGAACGATGAATGGATGTATATTGTTGATTGTGCACCTTTTGCTAGCTTGGGGTACGTGAATACTGAAATCTGGGAGTGTAATCCTTTAAAATCTATGTCCTTAAAGGCTCGTAGCCGACCAGCGTTTGTTGATGTCATTCACCATAATTTTAGACCCTTGAGTCGGATTTTTAAAATCAAAACGAAAACTAAATTTAGACAATGAAGTAGAGCAGGTACCTAATTAAGATAAAAGTCTACTAATAGATACTTAAGGTAATTTGTTTTGTACACGTATTATTTTACATGATTAAAAATATATATTTATTAAATATCTATTAGTGCGTCTTGGCAGTGAAATCGACCGATATACCGTCACGCCATAAGATATGACGCTCAGTTATATCATCATATCTCCTCTCATATCTCTTCTACGCTACATGTTTCGACTCCCGTGTATGTGTGCGCACATATACTATATACTTCGTTGTATCTTTGTCTGAGTTACGTACTATTTTGAAACGATTAAATTTTAATACATTGGTAATTATAAAATTTAATGTTAAGTTAAATATTTTACAGTCACCGGAGGTCTCGTGACGGCTATATTTTTCTACTTTATGGTAGGTAATAATAATGTAGGCAGTGTTCTTCACGTCAAGTAATTAGTTCAGCCTATGATTAAATAAGTAACACGTATGATTTCAGTTATTTTTTAAGTTAAGTACATAAGTAATATTGTTGTGTCTACGAGTTTCGTGTACCCGTACATGTAAAACAAACTGTCAGATGTAAGTACATAGTACAGCAAACGCTAAGTAACATAAACAGGTGTTTATAGTAATTTCATATAAACAATATGATAAATAAAAACCATAACACTTTTCTACTTGACTATCCGAATTGCTCTAGTGCGCTGTAGAGTTCTAAGCTCTACGGAACGAAAGTCTATCTTGATCCTTTTTGACGAGTATACGCAATAGTTCGAGAGTGTGTACATAAAAGCGTATGTTATTTTCTGCTCGCTGATATATAGTAATAATGTAGTATGTTTTCGTACAAGAATAGGTCAACAGTGAATGTTCGGATGCCGCGTATATTTATACATAATATTCCGGTGTATGCATGTTCGTAATCCGTCTCTATTTATATGGTTTGACCGATTTTATTGAGTTTTATGTAATTGTGGGATGACTTGAATAGTTCTCATCTATAGTTCTCACTCGGTAGGTGGCGTTTTTGTTGAGAATATAACGTCAACGATATAGATGATGTATTTAAATAATATAAAACAAAGTCGATGTTCGTGTCTGTATGTGTGCTCCTTTAGTTCTTCTAAACTGTGCGATGGATTTTGATACAGTTTACACTATCGTTAAGAAAATTTCTTCTGGAAGGTTTATATATATACACCATATGTATATTATATTTATATAGTGTAGAGAAAAATCGATGTATTCTAATGAGGCTAAAAGAAGTTTTCGTGCGCCTACATTGTTAACGCTGGCTGAACCTTATCGAAATATATAAAAAGAATGTACTACAGAATTTAATATCTGAAAAGTGACTACAGAAAAGTCGCAGATGATATATGTCTATCTCCTAAGAATAACCCACAGTACATCATTTTTAATTATTACATATTATTAAATTATAATTAGTTAATTACTACGTTATTTTACCAATATACTATTAATTCGTATACAAATGTTAGTTATACTGATAATTTAATGAAGAAACCAGATTATCTTTCACAACATATTACATCAAAGAATATATTCAAAGAAAATATAACAGATTCAAAATTACGCGCGACAATGAAAAAAGTTGTATACGTGAAGATTGCTATCTAGCTTCTATTACTTTGATAAATTGTAAATATTAAATCGGCAATACATGAATCTAACTATATAATAAGACCAGCCGTGTTATATGGATCCGAGTGCTGGGCTACGAAAGAGACGGATGAGAAAAGATTACATGTGGCAGAAATGCGAATGTTATGATGGATGTGTGGTGTAACAAGGATGGATAAGATTAAGAATGAGTATATCAGAGGAAGTTTGAAAATAGCACCAGTGACAGAAAAGTTGAGGAGTAATAGGTTAGCATGGTACGGGCATATTATGAGAAGAGATGAAAGTCATGTAACAAGACAAGTTTTGAATTTGAAAGTGGAGTGATATAGGAGTAGAGGAAGACCGAAAAAGATATGGATGGATTGTGTGAAAAATGATATGTGTATAACAAGTGTGAATACTGAGATGACATCTGACAGAGGAGAGTGGAAAAGGAAAACATGTTGTATCGACCCTACTTAGGTGCGATAAGGGTAAGATGATGATGACATGTATCTAACTTTAAACACTTACAGGACCATAATAGTACATGGCACCTTAGCAAATCCGGGACGCGTTGTTAGTAAGCGTATAATGTAATAAAGGAAGTATTATAAATAACAACATCACTACATGCTAGTGAACTAGCCAGCGAACTTACTTAATACTCTATCGGAACAAAGAGAAAGAACTAAAGGGTTCAACAAAGACCTTTACATAAAAATCATCCTTGTTTGATTTACACATCATTCCCTACACATCCCATGTGAATCGAATCCCTTATCCGTGAAAAAAACTCATTTTAGAAGAATCAAACAAAACCTTTTACAAAGCAGCCCCTACGCTTTTCACGACAAACTCCCATTATAATATTAAAACTGCCTTCACAACATTAATGAAAGATAAACCTTAACGTATTGAAATAAAGTACACATTTCAATAGTACATAGTATTTGAAGAGTTGAAGGGACTAAGTAAGACGTAAGTGAAAGAAGCGACGTGATACCATACTATGATGTAATATTTTAGTTATATATTAAGCTTTTAACTGAAGTTTTTGTTTATAAATACAAGACGAACTAAGATTAAGCTATCGTATTACAATTTTTTTTATGCGATTGGTGATTTGGTGATGGTATCTAATCACCGCCGCCCATGGACACCTGCGACACGAGGGGCATCACAGACACGTTACCGGCCTTTGAGAAAGGAGTAGGCTCGTTTCTTGAAGGTTTGTAGGTTATATTGGTCTGAAAACCTTACCGCTGGGAATTAATTTGAAATAACCGACGTACATAAAAAAATGCACGCAAAAACCACAGAGTAGACAACTTCCAACCATAGAGATGACACAGTTGAGTCTTACGAGGCGTTCGGTAAAGAAACTGGGCAGCAGATATCAATCGTAACAGTTCTTCAGATCACTCTTCATGGTAGATCTTTTACAAGATGCATAGTGACGCCACGTCCTTACGAAGCTCCAAAGTGTCGTGCCCTAAGGAATGCACCCGGTCGTCGACGATTCGAGCCGTTCTAAGTTGTATAATAAATAATCAAGTCTGAATTAAGATGATTCTAAACTTTCGTCTGCATTCACTTAGTTCGTGTTTAATAGGCAGTGTTTTGATGAAAGAAAATATCGTGACAAAAACTTAAACTAGTTATTGAGCGTTATCAAGCTCATAGTCGTTTGCTGCCCTCACAGTCGTTTGCTGAAACCTGAATATAAAACTAGTAAATACGGTCATTATATAAAAATCAGTCCCGTCGAGTTATCGAATCATCAGCGTCACGAGAACAATAAAAGAGAAGTTGATACCAAACCAAAGAACTGAGTTTAAACATTGAAAAAAAACAATTAACATTAACATAACAAATAACATTGAAAAAAATCCCAAGCACGCGTTGTAAACTTCAGGTTATATTGCACTTTATTATTATTCTATACTGATTCTGTGGTGGATAAAACAGAATATAATAATTTATAGATAATATGTAACTGTTAAATTATGTTAATAAATAATTATGCTGTTCTGTCATTGTTAGGCTTATAGCAGACATGACGTTGTTTACAATTGGCCGTGTTACGGTTGGACGTCTATTTGAAGATTTGCGATACTAGCCGGCGATGTAAACTCACGGGGTGCACGAAAACACGTTCCTTATTCGGTTTCATAGTGTCCACTTAACTATGTACACTAGGGCTATATTACTTAATCATATGTGGGTATGCAAACGTGGACACTATTCACAATCTAGCAAGCAGCGCTTCACTTTCTACGACTGACAAATGTTCTCAAAGAGCGATTGGCTTCTGCTTCTTCTGACCGTCCTGATTATTGAGCTAACCAATTGAGCTAACCAACCACGAATATATGGCGCCCCGTCCCGTTTTATAAAGCAGTGGAGTGTTCCAGTGAGACTAAGCTCGAAAGGAGTATACCTTCTATATGTCTCTTTCTCCATATTTCAGGGAAAATCGTAAATATTTTTACGAATATTAACTCTACTTTCTAGTGTAAGTTAAAGTTTTATTGACATCTATATTTCTATGTACCTTGCAACAATATAGCTTCATTGGATACAAAGTTGTTTCGAGCTAAAGTTATTTGGAGCTAAGGCAAGTTTGCACACACTAAATTTTTCCTATCAGTTCCATATATGTTACTTTGTTATTCTTATATACTCTTCTTTATTTCCTTATATCGACTATTACAAGTAAATTTCTTATTAGGTATTTCATAACGAATTGTTATAGCATTGCTAGCACTATTTTAATTTCTATTATTAAAGCTATTCAACTAGTATCGTTTTAGTGTTGCTAACAAAACACTTCCTATTATTACTTATAAGCTTTTCATTTATGTATAACTATTCTAGTGCATCGCATACAATATAATTAAATGAATAATACGGTGTGCGTGAAGTTTGAAGTATTCACTCTTTCACATCTTTAGTTGTACCGTATTCATTGCTTGTTCGAGTATTGCGATAACATTTACAGACCGTTGCTCTGACAATAATTATAACGGACAACGGATAATTATCAGCAGAATAATGGTATCCTTAATAACGTGTTCCATTAAGTAAGAACAATATGTACATTATTTGCTGTTATCACCAATTGTACTTACCTCTAAGTAAAGAAAATATAATAACCAAAGACATGTCATATGACCTTTATACACAATTCAAATCGTTTTGAATCTCCTGAAGAACGGATATGAGACAAATGTGGAATCACTCCTAAAGAATTATAATCGAAAATAGACCTTAGGCTATTGGACTAAAGTCGAAAATAACTTACGTGTTTACGGTTAGAGAATTTGACTCGTGCATGTCAATACCGGACGATGGTCGAACCCCGACAGCAAACAGTATATCTGCAAAGGAACAAATAAAATTTTACCATAATATACAGAACAGTGAATTTCACGCGATGGTTTATAGCATGTTTGGGCATCGCGAGCTTTCAGTAAAGGGAATCGTCGTGATGGAACTATATTATATTGGTAGGGTTTTTTCTAAGTCCGCTAGTTGCCACGCTAAAGTTGAAAATCTGTTACTGAACTCCTGTTGATATGTTCCAGCAGCTGCACTCGAAAGCCAGTCCCCAGTTCTAAATTTAGCGTGTTTACTATATTAGATTAGCGTTGATGGCTACGTTGGTAGCGTGTTTGGACACAGCATCGAAGGACGGCGGTTTGAATCCTAGGAATTGAATCGAAGCTTTCGGTGAAGAGAAACTTCGTGATGAAACCATAGCATAGTAGTATAGCTTTTTCTAAGTCCACCTGGCTAGCTACCACCCTCAAGTTGAAAATCTGTCGCCAAGCACCTGTTAGTGTGTTCCGACAGCTGCACTTGAGAGCCAGTTTCCCTCTAAGTTTAGCGTGACTACCATCTTAGTACTACATCATCATTTAACATCTGATGAGATTGTGGTCAAACGCTAACCTATAAAGTATATAAAAAAATACTACATCAATTTAATATCAAATTATATTACGGTCAAAATGCTATAATCTATAAAATATTTAAAAAAAACAAAGGACTTACTTTAAAATAAACTAATGTTAATAATACTGTAAAAGGATTAATTTAGTCTATATTCGATAATGGAGAATTGTAAATGACTTTTTAAAGTAATTCAATAATTCAAATATTATAGACATTCATTAAACTTTATAAATCCTTTGGACAATCAATCAGAATTAAAGCGATAACTGACATTGTTTAATAATACTTCACGGTCCACTTTAATCTCCATTACTCGTCTTCAGTTTGTATTTAATTAGATTTACGGCAACTGTTGAGTCGCAATACTTATGACCTGTTTATCAAACGTTACCCCAATCCTTGAGTTCATAAGCTCATACGTAATTGTATACCACAAAAACTTTTTTACAAGTTCTTCTAAATTGCGTTTACGTTACGTTACGTTTAGGAGGTTTTTTATTTTTTTTATATACTTTATAGGTAAGCGTTTAACCACAATCTCGTCTGATGTTAAATGATGATGTGGTCTAAGATGGTAGTCACGCTAAACCTAGAGAGAGATAGGCTCTCAAATGCAGCTGCAGGAACACACCAACAGGTACTTGCCGACAGATTTTCAACTTGAGGGTGGCAGGTAGCTAGCCAAAGGGACTTAGAAAAAGCCTTACCATTATGATACGATTTCATCGCGATGTTTTCCTTCACCAAAAGCTCCGACTCAGTTGCTAGGACTTGAACCTACGTCCTTCGACGCTGTGTCCGAACACACTACTAACTGAGCCATCATCGTTTCAGGTACAAGAATGTATTATACAAGATTATGTAAATTATACTTACCAAATCATCTCACAAGACCTTTAGGTTGTTATGTATTAACTTATATTTTTAATTTACAAGGCTTTATTATTGCTAAATTGCTAAATGAGTTTTCTATTGTATCATATATGTCGGTAAGTTTTTTTAGAGTCACCGAAAACCGCAATGTTTCCTTACAAATTACAAAGGGATTTATGATAGTCAAAACGAAAAATATTAATGTGAAGAAACGTTTGCATTACAAATTACATCACTTGTAGCTTGTAATTTACACATGCGGTTTTGATAAACGCATTTGCCAATGCACTAATTTACAAGAGAAAACGGTTGTACTATAAGGCTTGTTACGTGTGATAAATAAAGCAATGGTCACAGTCCACAAACACATGTAAATATCAAAATTAATGTGTGTGAGTACCCATATTCATAAAAAGTTCCATATAAAGGTTTTAGTTCATCGATTTTCAAAGTAACAAAGTAAAAAATCAAAAAAGTAAATTAAAAAAATATACCAGACAGCATGAGAGCAACGCATTCAGAAGGAAGTTTGCATACGGAACTACGTTCATTAAAATGCATGAGGTGACATCATTGTAATCAAAGATTAGTTTATGTAAATATGTCTGAATTGGAAACGAATTATGTAGTGCCTAATTTTGTCTCGTTTCTGAGAAACTTTTTCTTATGCTTAGTAAAGACTTTAGTTTTTAACATCATAATGAGAAAAAACTACTGTAGCATAAATTTTGCATTGGGAAATTAGTCGATTACATCCGATTTTACAAATAAATTGTAAAAACTACGTGTATATGTGATAAATTGTGATATTTCTATAGAAATTTTCTTATTGAAGTAACTACTCATTTGTTTAATAACAAAATATTACATACACGCACTTTAGTACGACTTTGTATATTATTAAATATATTTTTTCGATCGTCAATCAGTTCGGGGATTTCGGCTTGAAAATGTAACAAGCAGACGGACAGACTGAGTTATTAGCTATATAATATTTGTTTGAACGTTTCGTATCCAGTAAACATATACGAATATAATTTGTAAAAAAGACATTAGAAACACTGAGTAATTATGAAATGAGATTAAATTATTAATACATTTTAAATTAATAAATAAATATGTCTTAAAATTCAAAATTGTTCCTATTCGTTTGAGAAACGATTTCTAAGGTTTAGATCTACCACTTCTGATTTCGGTTAATCTTTGCATTGACACGTTTCATACTCTAGTCGTTTTGTCGATTGCAACAAATATAAAGACATTTTGAGAAAATTTCCTCGACCATTTTAAATTTATTGTAAATTATATTCACAGAATCACAAAAGAATAGAGGAAGTATTCAAATAAAGGCTTACATCGAAGAAACCTACTGTATAAAATTACTCAAGCTTGGCTCTGTAGTTGGTTATAAAAAATTTAATGCGACATTTATTCATATACTTGAGTGGTTAAATTTTGTCTCACGGACTTCTTTCTTGTATCTCAAAGTTTCTTTAGAATATAAATATATCTCAATGAAGCTACAAAGTTAAATTAAGGTATGAAAAATATGTGATTTCTTTGGCATTTCTTTTAGCGTAAATAAAAGGTTTCGTTCTGAAGCTTTTTCATAGAGGGACAATCGGGATACACGATACACGGGATTCTCTTTCCCTGTCGGGGGACGGAGAAAGTGTTATGCCGGACTCTTACCGGCTAAAACCTCTCTGCGTCTTTGCGCGTATATGAGCCAAGCACACTTCGCTACCCTGGTGACACGCTTTGGTCACATGTAGATGTTAAAGTGAGGACCCTTATCTCACAGGAAAACGGTTTTCCCATCTCGGTGCTCCTCAACGAAGCTGCAAATATTATGCTTTTCCGTCACGGGACCTCGTTATATAGTGACAGACACACCCATATCTGTCGCCTGAAGGCTTACTACGGAGGTCTCTGGTGGTGCAGATTTCTACCTTTTTGTCGTCCTAAAGCTTCGGATAGACGATTTAAGCAGTCTTTTTTTTAAAGTAAAGAATACATTTAAAAATTGTCATCGCTTTTAAAACATTTCTGACTACTTTTTAAATTAAATGTTACAGGGTACGTCAAAGTTATGTTGATGCGTGTAATTGTAAAAGTGGGAGTAAGGGTGGGATCAAGTTTTGATTGATTTGATTAAAAAAAAGAATATGAATACTATATTGCTCATAATAGAGTGACAAATATTCCATTCTTTTAAATCCTTACTAGTATTATAAGCGTCAACTTAATTTTGTTTCTTTGCTTTAACGCCTTAACTATGTAACCAACCCATATGAAGTTTTTCACACACGTAGTCAGGATTACAGAAAAAGACATGGGGGGCACCTGTAGTTCTAATAAAAATTCTCGAGGGATAGGAAAAATATACATTAACTAACACGAGTGAAAATGCGGTAAAGAGTTCAAGTGCTTCATAAATAAAAATGGTTACTGTTGGTTGTTCTTGAAGATAGATATACATCATTCGGTGCTTATCTATAGATATTTTTAATATATACAATTCCTTTAACACATTAAGTGTGACGAACATGCAATGATTTAATCAACAAGAGAAGAGCTCGTAAAATATTTCTTGCGCTATCAAAATGCATCAGCTTTATCTACTTTATATAAATATAATATACAAGCATTATCTATATACACCTGTAGCGACAATATTGCCTACGTAATTTTCAGGTTCGTCGGTGCGCCCTGCACGGCCACATTAGCGTTAATCTGACCGGCCCGAGACGCGCTTGCCCGCTCAATAATATATGTTTAAATTGTAATCGATAGGATACTACTATTGATAGAATTATGAATATTGAAGTAAATTAAAGACTTTCTGGTAAACACTGACAACCCCAGTAGATAAAATAGACCATCCAAACACCTTTTCGGAAGAGAATTTTGTAAATAATTACCACAAGGCATGAAAATCGGTTGCGTAGCTTAGAAGGACTAAGCGCACACTTGTTTTTCAATCACACTCCAACTACTGGCGGGATTATAATGAAATGTAGCATAAAAGTAGATTACATCGTGGAGTACGATATAGTATACATTTTATAACGCTATAAAAATTTAGTTCAATTATTTCTAAAGTGTAATTTTTTCGCGTCGTAGTTAGTATTTAAAACAATAAATGCTAATATAACTATGTTTATTTGTCAGCTTTCCACAACTAAGAATCAGAATCGATTGTAATGGAGTTTGTAGTAGAGATAGACTAGGATCTGAAAGACATTATAGGTAATCTCAAACGTAAAACAAATATTCGAGTCCATGGGAAAAGTTATGAATAAATTGAAATTACTAAAGGCACACAAAAATGACATATTGCATAACTCTGTTTATTTGTTACCTTTACACAACTAAGATACAGAACCGATAGTAATGGAATTTCACACAAAGGTAGACTAGGGCCCCTGAGAAGGACATTTAGATAATTATACGAAAAACAGACATTCGTAACCGCGGAAAAATTGATGACAAAAATTAAAAAGCTACTAAGGACACACAAAAAAGACAAGTAGCATAAAAAAGTGTGTAATTACACTCGCGATTCTATAAGATGTAATAACATTTATAACTTAAATCATGAGAGATTTACTGTTTCTCGGCTGCAGCCGGAGGAATCCTATCTCGAGCTGAGACGCTGCCAGATGCTGTTAAATCGTAGCTCCAGATTATAATATTTGCGTTTAAAACAATACAAGCTAAGTCTCATTAAAACGTGCGCAATACAATTCCCACAACAGCGTTTTGTAAACAAAGGATTATGTTTTCCCTTTGTAATACATCCGTTTTTTATATTCATTTCAATTATGCTCCTTTAACTCTTTGTCGACGACCATATCTAATGGAGAAAGGGTGAAGTCATCAAGAGTGAAACATGAGGGATATTCTCTAAAGGGCACTTACTTACTACTTACCAGTTTCTGCTCGCGGTTTCGCTTGCGTTAATGTAAAATTTGACCTCTCTTGATAATAGTACGTTGTCTCTTGATGCAAAGAACCCTATATCCTTATCCGAACTCTTCTGTATAAGGGACGTTCCACGCCAAATCGGATGGTTTGAAATTTTTATTTATTTATTTTCTCAATTTTGTGAAATGTTTTAGTACCCCTCAATATAACCCTCTTAGTAAATTTGAAGATTTTTTAAATTACTTATCCAAAAGATAGTTGTTTATTTGGTTTGTTGGACTTAAATTTCTCAAAAATGGTCTAAATTTGATCTCTTTGTTTTGTTTTGTCATAGCCTTTATAGAAAAGAAAATCAAGTATATTTCCAATTTTTATTTTAAAGATTTATATTTTTAAACTTTACATCGAGTTTAAAAAAATAATACATTAATTCTGATATCTGAAAATTTTAACTTTTTCTGTTTTCTAACCTAAAGATGGTTTAAAATTTTTAAAGATCCAAAATCACACATCTATTATTGATTGTAACAAGCCGACGATGATGATAAGTATTCACGCGTCACATTTCAAAAATGTAAATAAATTTTACTAAGAGGTTTTGTATAAGTTATATGAAAATACATTACGCAGTTTCATCTCCATAAAAATTTAAATAGCGATACACAGGTGCCCGTGTAATACGAAATATATAGCCCTGACAAATGCCCAACATATTTCATGCGAATTCCTTAGCATATTTCTTTCAGTCGCCTGTTTTGACAGTGACATATTGGACGTCGCACATATGAGTAACACCCGATATTTTATACATTAATCGAATATAAAGCCTCGTTATTGATCGCCCCGGTGTTTCGTCAAATTTCTTTACACGTACGGTCAATTCATAATAATTTCCACGTTACCAGATATGCTTCTACTAAATAAAAGGCTCAGTATGATTTGGATTTTAAACAAAACTTTATTTAGCAAATGAGTGACAAGTTTTTCGAGGACGTAATTAAAATTTTGCTGATACTATCAACTTCTAGTAAAAATAGCTTTTGGCTCGCGGTTACATTTGCATTACTGTAAATTAGACCTATTCTTTGGGTACCGACAGTACTTTTCTGTATGAAAGCTACCCTGTGTCCTTTTCTGTATTCCTGGCAACATGTATACAAAATTGTATTATGATTAGTTCATTAGATAAATGTGACAAACGAACAAGCAAACTCACTTTCGCGTTTATAATATTAGTCAAGTATTAGATTCGCGCAGCACGCCCTGTCAGAGTCTACTGCGTGGGATAGGCAGGGTCGCACTCTGACTACGGAGGTTGGAACGGTCTTCTCGCTGCCGGGCGTGGTGTGAGACATGCTAGGCAGCGAAACCGCTTGAGAAGCGATGGCCCCTGCGAGGATGTCATCTCGCAGAAGGAGGCAGCGAAGAGTGCCCGCGAGAAATACCCCATAAGCGGCGCTCTTCGCCAAAGGAGTGCTGTCAGAAGGAGGAGAACTGGGTTTGCCCCCATCCTTCCACCACCGTAGCTGAGCCAGGGAGGATTTTCCTATTGCAGTTCTTCGGTTGACGAAGGAAGGCAGCCGGTTGTTTACCTAGTTTGCCTGCCTTATTAGGACGGGGCCCGGCGGCTACTTTCCGCACGCTATACACGATCCCATGCCGCCTCATTTAAAAGCAGCGGTTGATACTTTGTGGGGCTTTAGTGAGTATGAGTCTCATACTACACACTTCGACTCTGTTTCACAAGAAGTTGGCGTGTCCATGACGATTATCCCAAGTTAAAAAAAATGCAAAAGACATTCTCCATGAAAAAACATTTTGGTGACGTTTTCATGGTTATCGCTCACACGGTTTTGGAATTTCTTGATTTCATATATTATAACAACATCGATATATATACTTCAAGCGATGATGTCTGATTGAAATAATGCTCAGAAAATGCAAATACAATAAGCAAGAACTTTCAGCGAAATCGAAACATGCCGGTTAGGCTTCCCCTAATGCTCGGTTGACTAGCTACCATTTTTAAGTTCATTAATATCACCATGCACCTGTAGGTGTATTCCCACATTTGCACTTGAGGACCATACCCCATTTTGCTTTTTGAGTGTTACCATCTTAAGCCATATTTAGCATCATATGTGATTATGTTTAATCACAAAAATAATACAATACAAAAGCATAAATACAAAAATATCAGATAGACAGACTAAACTCTTCGGGAAATAATCCCCTTTGACGAAGAATGAATCTCCCTATTCGCATGTTGACAAGGTATTTTTATTTGCCAAGTTATATCATCTTGAAAATCTGTAATCAAATCCGAGTGTTTCATACTTTGGAAAGCAAATTGTAATTTTAACATTTTGCCATCCTCACGAAATATTACATAACATAAGATAAACTTGAGATCAAATAATGATTTACCCCAATTAAACTGAAAAACTTACATTAGATGAATTAATCGAAACTTCTGGTAAACATACAGTTTAAATCGTTACAAGCCAATGAACTAAGTCCTAGTAATACGGTCTCTATATTTCGTAGGTGTGATCAAAGGAATGCTTTATCGTAAGCCCTTCCAATACATCCCTTTAATTAAGCATTTCACTAATTACCTTAATTTTACCTTGAACCTTTAGATATGGTATAGCGTAGTATTTGTAGTGAGTAAAATGCTTCAACATTAGTTACAATGTTAATTATCCACATTCTAATGGAAGCTAGTTCTTAAAACCGTATTATTAGTGTAGAATATACTGGATAATTGATTTGTTTCTGAGTATTGATGGTATAATCACTCGTTCCTAAGAGAAACGTAACGATGAGAGGATAGAAAAGGAAAAATAGAATGTTTTAATGTTCATTTCCAGAGCATACCCATCCAAGAGTGAGCCACAAATTTATGCAACAAAATATTACATTTACAGACGTATATAAAAATGTTTTATTACGAATCCTTAGAATTCATACGGTACCAAAGTTTCTGGGTAGTAAAATTAATATCCGTATAACTTGTAATATCCAATGGGAACTCTGCTCAAATCCCTTTGATGTTCAAATATGGAGTAATATCTCTTATACGTGATTTGTATCGAAGGAAACATTTTCGTTACATTCATGTAATCATAATGTTGTTGGAAAATATATTACCTTAGGGCTTAAATAAACAATTTTACTGGCTCGATATTTTATTAGAAGGATTTATTAAATAAAATAAAAAAAACATTTTTTTAATTATTACATCTATTACTGCATCTGATACGCTGCATATGAATCATATATTTTTTTATCTACAAATCGAGTTACGCTAGATAATCTACTTAACAACCGAATGAGACACACAATTTGTAGGATTAAATCATATAATAACGAACAAAAAATATATTTCCGAATAATCAAAATAAAGTGTATGTTAAAAAAAGTTTGTTGATAATTTAAAAAATATCAAACATTCGCATATAACAATGTAATTCAAACAATGGGCGGATAGACGGCATTTAAAACAATTCAGCCGAATACGTGACGGTATGTACAGTCCACTTTTCTCAACCATACTATTAGATCTTTGACATAGCAAAAACCTTAACTTTAGATATTCTGGGTATATTTAAGTACACTTCTGCTAGATTTTACACTCAAGTTGATTGCTGTCGAATACCTATAAATGTGCATCTGGTCCTATATTTCATACAATCTCCTTTGTAACCTTTGTATTGTTTTTGAATTGAAACTTCTTATGGGAGGGCTTTGAAATTCTGATCTGTAACCTTATTATTTGACGATAAGTGATGGCGATAAATACTGTTTTGGGGTAAAGTGTTAAAAACACCGGTTCTCGTCCGATCATCGAAATGAAACAACGTCGGGCTCGGTCAGTAGGATGGGTGAACGCCTGGATACACCGCGTGACATTGGTTTTGTGTTGTATTTTTTAATTGAAATGTTTCCTTATAATAAAAAAAGTTTCACTTCTATCATGTGTCTTTACGGCCTACCCTGTTTTTTAGTAACATTGATCTATAATATTGGATGAATACACAGTTTAACGCCAACCTATAAATCTCATTTAAACACTTTGATGAAATTTGTATTAATTTAATAGAATAGTTATATCAATTAACTGAAAACGCAAAGACGGCCGTGGTCTACACACATGAAGTTTTATACAAGGAGTTCCTGAATTTAGACGAGCACTTTTAAGTTAAGAGTTAGAAAAATCTCCCCTAAAGGTGTTAAACACATTTCATTGTTATTGTTGACGGCAGAAAATCACATTGCACACACGGTTAGTGCGATATAAATACGAACAAAAGCAAGATTTATTATTTATGATACAAAATGGTAGGTGTTCTTCAAAAGATACAACATTTTACGTTTCGCCGGTCCCACAAGACAGAATTTGTCATGTCGTGCTGAAATTGTGTTCAATATAACAGAAGGTGACTTATATTTATGGCCTGTAATAAAGTAAATTATTTTATATTTTATTTCTTCCTCTTAACTTATTATTTCTATCTCCGCTTTATATTTGTAGAAAAATGGTGATACAAATGAGTCCTCAATGAGATTTAGATCAGTATAAATTTATAATTATATAATATTCGTTCTCTATTTTTCGATCATCAGAAGAGTTATAATGTTTGAGTTTCACTTGAAATTGGTGTCGACACTTTCAGATTATTTACTCGAGGCAAAAATTATAATTTTAGTGCACTTACCCATTAATATCACATGAAATACCTTTATAACTACATATTTAATGATTCCTCAATGAGATTTAAATCAGTGTAAATTAATAATTACATTATATTCGTTCCCTATTTTTCGACCATCAGAAGTGTTATAATGTTTGCGTTTCTCTTGAAATCGGTGGCGACATTTTCATATTATTTACTCGAGGCAAAAATTATAATTTTGGTGGACTTACCCATTTATATCACATGAAATACCTTCATAACTCTATGTAGAAATTTTAGCCTTTATGTGATATTTACTTCGTAGATCGTGGTAGGGAAATTTTTAATGTTCGTTTTGGTAGCTGCCACTTTCAATTCTATATCGGCAGTTGTATTTAATAGCCAGTCTAGCTTGTCATATTACTGTCTAAGGTTAAAGAATCTCTTAACAACTGCCAAAATCATGGTCAAAAGCTAACGGAATAAAATGAAGTGATGATGGCTTAGTTGATATTACTAAACACCTTTTATTAGCTTGATAGACTTCAAAGCTTAGCACCACTACTTATTTGTTATCGACCTTTTCCTCCGATCGTTGTACAAGAACTGACTATCCCACCTTTGTCGTTGACGATACTAAATTAGGAATGCCATGCATTTCCGGTGATCAATAAATTAAGAGACTATTCAAAGTGACAAACAGAAAGTTCTCTGAATGCGTTTATATCATTTATTTAATAAAAATATTATAAAGGCAATATTATATCATTAAAATTAATTACTAAAAATAGAAATCATGACAGTAGCATGTTAGGACATAGCATCGAAGGACTTAGATTTCAATTCTTGCAAGTAAGTCGGAACTTTCGGTGAAGGAAAACATCGTAATAAATCTATAGGCATGGTGGTAGGGCTTTTTACTCAGTCTGCCTGGTAAACTACCACTCTGGAGTTGCAAATCTGTCGCCAATTATCTGTTGGTGATTTCCCGCAGCTGAAGTTCAGAGCCAGTCTTCTTTAAGTTTAGCGGGTTTATAATTTTAGAGCACATCAACATTCAACATCAGATGAGTTTGTGGCTAACCTATAGAGAAAAAAAACGATAAAAAAGTGGATGTGTACCTAGGACCATGCGTAGATATTATTTTATTGTTATAATACATAATAATAACAATTTAATTATTGGTAACGGTGCACTCCTTGTCAGGTAGTGAACATGGTCGATGACGCTGTGACACCGAGTATACACGATTCAGAGCATCACCGACCCCAGCGCGCTTGATACCGAGTGGTACCGAGTAAATCCCGATAAAACGTCACCGACACGAGCGTGATGGTCCACTTTCGGTCACTGTTCAATGCGTCTAAGTATGTATTTCACTTCAAAAATAGAAAAATAAAAAGAGTCCTCCAACAACTCCTGATAATAAAGGTTGGAAAAATAAGGAGAATAAATATAAATCAGACACAGTGTTGCGGTCGACTCATTAAAATTTGCACAGACCGATGCGTCCACGAGGGTAGTTGTAAGCCGAGAGCTTGTGTTATTCTCTTTTTGTATTATTTTCGTTGAGCTTTATAAATTCCGGTCTCTGTCAATATTTTTATTATTATTTCTGATTGCGAGACTGTACTTATTTGTTTCATAAAATGTGATTAAATTCAGAATTTTCAATGGAGTTAAATTTTAGAATGGTTATATTAACACAAAGTATTAATGTGGTGTGATGAGTGTTCTAGGGATTTAGAGACATTCTTCTTTCTGTAAAATGACACAATGTGTCCGCACACAATTTCGTCAATGTCACGTAGTTAGAACAATGAACTATGGATACTGTATCAATTTTTTACTTTTGAGATGAAAATATTTTCAAAGCAACTTGTAGTACCGCTCAATGCTAGTGAATTTCTCTTTTTCAATGCTTAATTTCTTTTCACGCTGAGCTATCGGACTTTGGACTAAAATGGATAATTTTATCTTTGAACACTGATATCTCAACAACCAATGACTGCACAATGAATTAATGGTGGCATTTGGAAATTGATTATAAATATAAGAAGATAGATATGGAAGACTAATGAGGAGTCTCGTCTGAGCAGCGGTCGAGTGCACACGTGCCCCGCTCGCAGCTCTGACGGTCCGTTCGTTCGGCAACTCGCGCGCAGTTGTCGGATATTTTCGTGTGTGTCCGGAAGTTTAGTGTGTTCGAGCGGCTACTGTCGATCGTACGCTCTTTTCAGAGCGACGGTGCACCTCCATTAGTGCACCATTTAAACCGCACTTTTCGGTGCGAAGCCGTGCACACTGTTTGCAGTGCGTCGAGTCGCCGTGCTACGCGTCGTGCCTCGTGCTGCGCTTCGAGAGTCGTGCAGCGCGTCGTGTGCCGTGCAGAGCGTCGTTCTTCGCGCCGCGCCGTGTGCAGTTTTGAAGAGAAGATTCGCGTTCGCGTCGCGTCGCGTTTCCCTTTGGCCCGGACACGGATTGTCCGTTAGATTCAAATTAGGCGCACCCACCCTGCCCCTCAGGCAGGGAGGTTAGTCATGTCCACCCCTGCGATCCCGCCGCCCCTTCAGGCCCCTAAGGCCCTAAATGACACCGTCCAACTCGAGGACCTTATTAGGTTCCATATGTTCGCGCGTCAGCAAAACCCGTTGCTAGTATCCGAGTTCGATAGGCTCCGTCGTAATTACGCGCGCAATGGTAGTGACTTCAAAATCCCGTGTTGTTTCCGCGATGATCCGTTCGCGCCGTCCGACTGCGACTCCAACGATGACTCCGACATGGAGCTTGACGCGCCTCGCGCGGCCGCGCCCGCGCCCGCGACGTCGTCCGCCGATAAAGACGGTTTCACAACCGTTACGCGCCGCGGTAAACGCCCACGCGCCGCGAATCCGACCGATAGTGACTCGGCTACGGGACGTTCAGTCCCAAAGCAGTCAAATATAGGTAGCGCTCGGGCGCCCCGAGCCTCTCCCACGCCCTCTGCCGCGAATTCGGCTAAAGCTCCGGCTGCGGAACCCGCGGTCGCGGCTAAGAAGCCACGCCCACCGCCTCCCGTCACCTTCCGTGACAAAGCCCGTTGGGTAGAGATTTCGGACGACCTTAAGTCGAAAGAAATCGTCTACAAATCTGCCGTCAACACTGTTGCCGGCATTTCTATTCGTGTATCGACCCCCGATGAGCATCGCAAGCTCACGAGATAGTTCAGGGAGCATCAGCTCCCTTTTTTCACTCACGCGCTCGAGGAAGAGCGCCGCCTCCGTGTCGTCATTCGAGGAGTTCCCTCTGAACTCACCGAATACGACATCTGCGATTGCCTGAACGGTCAGGACTTCCCAGTCCGGAGCGTGCAGCGCATGCACCACCCCCGTACGAAGGCCCCCTTCAACTTGGTGTTGGTCACTCTGGACCGCACCTTGGAAGGCAAGGCTATTTTCAGCCTCAACTCAGTTTGCGGCCTGTCCCCAGTCTTCGTCGAGCTTCCTCGCAAGTCCCAGGTACCACCCTCGCAGTGTCACAACTGCCAGGTGTACGGTCATTCCGCCCGACACTGCCACCTGCGTCCCAGGTGTGTGAAGTGTCTCGGGGATCACTCCACTAGGGAGTGCCCCCGCACTCCCGAATCTATCGAGCCTCCGAGCTGCGTCCTTTGCGAGCAAACGGGTCATACCGCGAACTATCGCGGGTGTCCCCGTGCGCCTCGCTCGACCCGTCCCCGCCGCGGCGGTCGTGCGACCCGGTCCAGGGCGCACGGCCCGCCGACTCGGACGAATCGGCCTCCGCCTCCGCCCATACAAAGCCAGAAGGCAGCATCCGCTCCTGCGCCGAGCGTGCTCTCCTGGCGCGTAAGGCCTTCCCCGCCAGCTCCCTCGGCTCCTAAAGCCAAGCCCCAGCCTCAAAAGGCTCTGTCCACTCCTGCGCCACCTATCGCGGCTTCAGTATCGACCTCCGGTATAGACTGGATAGCTCGCTTACTTTTGGTACACGATGTACAAGAGATAATCGCATTTAACGCGTTAGTTAATAGTACGTCTGAGCTCGGGGCTCTTAAACGCTATCTCCGCTTTCCCGGCCGTCGCGACCACGGTACAACAATTAACCCGCGCCGCGCATAAATAAATTCGCGTAAATCAAAATATCAGTTCGAACCCGCGTGTTCCTATACAATAGACCGTTACATTAGGATTTGTTACGTAATTATTTAGTTAAATCGGCATCGTGCCGTTGTAATTTATTTTTTAGCTCGATCCCCTCTCAAAAGATGCGTGTTTGCGCCCACGCCCGCGACTCTCTCAGTTCACGCCTCCGTGAGCGGGGGGTGAAGATTCGATCCCGCACACTCGTCGCGATTTTTCTTGTAACAGCTCGAGCCTAGGTAGTCCCTCGGTGTGGAGCCCTCGAGTATGTTACTCGCGCGAATACAGTGATTTACACATGTTTCTACACTTACACGATCACCCCACACTCTTGCACACCTAGGCACTCAGTGGTGGGCTGTTTTTTTGCCCTTTTCGGACTGAAATAGGTCACATAACACAGTAGTCAGATACCAAATACACATATACATTCGTGAAACATGCATGGTCACACATGCATTTTTCACGAATTCATATATGAGTATTGTATGGATGGATAGATAGCTTAGCTAGCTTAGTTAGGTCGGGAATCCGGCGACAGCTCAAGCCGAGGTGCACCGAGTGCCCTTGAGATGTTTCGCCTACAAAACAAACGGGTGAGTGCCCTAAGCGCTCCCCTTAGTAGTCCGGTGGAACTGTGAAGGCATAATAAGCCGGCAGTATAGGTCAGTTCGAAAAAAAAATAAAAAAAAAGTGGAAGACTAATAAGACGCCAGATGCAGTCCTCAGCAGACAAGACAAACAATACATTTCATGTGAATCTTGTTCCCACATAGTATCCGTGACCACTTAGGATACTGACTTTCAATATATATTTTTTTTTATACGGATTAACCTAACTGCTCTATTTAGTCTATGACATGACAGCAATCGTTTGAAAGTTTTAATTACATCGCATAATTTATTTGTCGTCAAGTCTGCAGTTTCTCGTGGCTGCTGCATATTTCTATTACAATTAAGTTAGAATATTATTATCGTATTTTCGATGAAATAAACTTTCCTATGTTTTGTTCGTTGTGTTTTTATAAAATTATTGTATATTATATTTAGTCTAAGAATAGGTGTTCATCCTGAATCGGAATTGGAATTATCCAAAATCCTAATTCGTCATTGAGGGTATGAATAAACATTATTATATTTGCTTTTGTATGTAGCTTTGCTCGGATTAATATAGATTTGATCTATCCCTCAGAAACAGTACTTTTTTCTTCAAAAAAGGTACTTTATTTTATTTTCTGTTGCCTTGACAATATGTATGAAAAATTTCATAATTGTCGGTTTTGTTGCTAATGCAACAAACAGACAAACCAACTAACATTCGCGTTTATAATATTAATTAGGACTTATATCATATCCCAATGTTCGACCATTCCTGCTTAGGTTAGATGGTAAGGTTATTACTGTTATAAAACTAAATGCTAGATAATTATATGATGCCTGTATTCACTGTATATATGGAATACAATATATAAGCCTTACGAAGGGAGTATTATTTAGGTAAAATTTCTTGAATAACTGGATAACCTTCAATAAGCTAAGAATTGATTTAATAATATTATAGCGGACGTTACTTCGCACTTCCGACTGGAATTGATTGGCCGCTGTCACGTCCCACTGCAACAATAAACGTTTAATTCTATTTGCTCGACGTGTACCTCAAAAAGTTAAATCGGAATCTAGTAAAATATTAATAACTGAGACAACAAAAACGCGTCTTGGACGGTCTTTACGTGCATGTCGTGCAAATAAAGTCAAACGTTTTTTGTTGCAGTGAGACGTGACAGTAGTCAATCAATTCTAGGCAGAAGTGCAAAGTAACGTCCATTCTAATATTTAGTGATGGATTTCCGTAAAGTAACGCCTTCAGCAATCTATATGATTTAGTGATATCTACTTACGTATATTTAATGCAGATAATGATGCAAAGATGAGCAGTGCTTTCTCGGCCATTTTAGAGATATCTGAAACAAATTAATAAACATTTTAATTTTACTTGCATTACTTTACGACAAAGTTACAACTCATATTGGACAGAGAAACGACCATGATCCATTATATCGACTATGTCCACTCTGATATCGAGGCAATATCTTCTCTTTGACAACATTTTAGAACACCAGTTTGTCTCCAACAGCTAGTCCAAACGTACGGGTATAGATATTTAAATACTGTGACGTCACAGAATTGTGGGATGAAATAATAGGTGAGCACTCTGCAAAGTCAACGAATTACATATGCTGTAAGAATAATGTATCCCTTCTACATTATGTGCATAACTTAAAAATTTCTAGATATATTTAATCAGTTTATAATTTCGAGGATATTGCGAATCTTTCAGGAATTGGCATTTTTTTTTAATTAAACTTCTTAATAAGTTTTGAAATTATGATCAGTAACCTTTTTTGTGAAGAAATGTGGTGGGGGTAAACACTGTGTCGGGTAGAGTGTTGAAACCACCGGTTTTCGTCCGATCACCCGGAGGACCCACTTGAGAAACACCACATGACGTTGGTTTTTGTTGTATATTTTTAATTAAAATATTTCTCTATAATACAAAAATTTCACTTCTGTCGTGTATCGTTACGACATACCATGTTTTTTTTATTGTGCTCTGTGTTTACACCGTCAGATTCAGTGTAGAAATTTTATCGTAGTACTAAAATAATAAAAAAAAATAAACATTGTGAGTATATACATATATTTTCCCATATGAAGTATTAAATAACGAAAATTAATGATTTATTGGAAATGCTGGGAACAACAATACCCAGTGATTCAGTTATTGGAAAATTTATAGTTGGGTAACCTGATTTCAATATTTTGACTGGAAAAGAGAAGGAATATGATGTGAAAATATTTCCAATATTGAATTAAAATAAAGTTTCAGTAGTTGCCATTTATACCCTATATAGTTTAAAGATATAAATTAAAATCCATTTTAGTGATTTTCGATGATTCATTTAAATTCTCAAAAACTGTAAGTTTTTTCATCCACATACTTTGTTTATGAAAGTAAGGCAGAATGTTTTATACGTCAACGAAATATTGATTGAAAAATGTTAAGCAAAAACTTTAGTTACATAGTAACGGTGGATCCGTTAAAACAAAAATTTTAAAGAGATACATCTGTATTAAAAAAAATACAGTGGAATGTAAATTGAGTATTTAGATCCATGTATGCATAATTAAAGCTATTTGTCTGCATGATTAAGCGGAAATAATAATGAGAGGAATATTTGACATAGGTATAAGTGAGGTAGATATCCTAAAGAATAATCAAAATTGAAAATACTTTATATTAGTTTAGGCCCTGAGAAGACGCTTATGACGTCAAAGTTACCACCGGTTCGGATAAACAACCCAGTCATCGAGAAGAACCAACAAGAAACTCGATCGGATTTATCTTTTCCTCAAACATAATTTTAAAGACATCACCAACGTATTTTTAAGAACATTTTTATAGATATAGACATCAATAATTACATTCGTTTTTGGTGGATGCACAGAGAGGGGCATCATTTCCAGACGTCACCATCGTCACATATTGGATTCACCCTATAATAATGGCCTTTAGACATTAAAACCTTCTTGACATGATGCTTGAACTTAGTATTCGACAAATCGGCAATGAGCTTCGGAGTTTTGTTATAAAACCTAACACTAAAACCTATAAAACTGTTACCGGTTCTAGTGTGCCTAAAACATGGAATGACCAATTTGTTATTATTTCTTGTATTTAGATTATGTCGGTCCTTTACTAAATCTAGCTTATCTAAGTTTTTGCTGACGTACATTAGATTTTCAAGAATGTATTGAAAAGTGAGAGTTAGGATAACTAGATAACCAAGAGTTAGGATGACTGAGAGAGGGCAGATGGCGTGGTTGAGAACCTATGACTATTGGGTACGAAGATGTTACATGTGTTGCCAGAAGTAGCTGACCCAAAAATTGCAATGGAAGGAAAGAAGCTATCCAAGATAGTTAGACTTAAGATCATTACAGATAATTACAGCTTAAGAATAATTACAGTTGCGTAAAGGTAAGCGTTGTTAATGTGCATGTGTGATATGTAATAACCTTAAGACTTACGTTATCTATTTAATATATACGAAAATCTTCCTTCCACCCTTTTATATTCTGCCGAATACTTAAGCCTTACGGTAGTACAGACAACAATAGTTTAAGAGAAGTAATTATACCCATAATACTTAATCTCAAAATGCCATGAACATAAGCGAGGTAGCGCCTTCACCAAATCTCTTTTAGAATTTTTTATACGCTTAACTCAGTCATTTCCGCGTGAGATGTTTTTGACGCCGTTTACAAGATAAAATATATATTTGTGAGTAAAATGAATAATTTATATTCCATAGGTAGTAGGCAAAAACCCCAAAGAAAATATTCTTCGGCTTGAAATGTTTAACCGCACATTTTAAGCATGTTGAGCCCGGACTGAAGAAGAACTTGAAACCACTTCGCGAACCGGATTCTTCACTCGAGCCTCTTGACTTAACTTTTACGGGATAAATACGAATTTATATCTGCATGGTGTTCATTATTTATAACTCGTTTTACTTACCAATAGGGTATTATATTATTTTAATAAAAGAACACCTAAAAATTGTCGTTTCAAATTTTCTCTCACGCGGTATATTTTTTTATTCCAGACATTTCGGACGTGACGAGACTTTGGATAACATTCTAAAATTATCATATTTTTTTGTAATGCAAAACATATGTACATAACTGGAACAAGTTTGTAATTTATTTATAATATTATCCTGGTTAATTCTACGCTTAGTGTTGCCCATTTCCATATTTAGTAAGCACATACAAAAGCCTTTAAAAGGAGCAGAAATAAGGCTAGCATAGAAATAATATATCTCTATAATGATTACTAAGCCGAATGGCATCGGTCTGGTCCATCATCTTTTCCAAACACAATTCACATTCCAAATATTTGATCCAACACTTCTCAATTTGATTTTATACGTCCTCAACCAGTTTTATATCACAACCCGCTGTTCCTCGTATTACGTTATACGATATGACGTCCAATTTTTTTTGACCTTTGGCATGGTTCCTAACGACCAGATAGAGCGATAAGATAGGTCAAGATGAAATGGTCACTCTAATCTGGAGTTGTGTTATGATCGAGAGCGTATAAATATTATATTGTTTCGTTTAAATCCAAAACGCTTAATAATAATTTCAAATAGATTACATTAGTTTGACGGTATAGGTGGTTTCATATAAAAAAATCGAGGCAGCCATGAGGACTATCGACAGAAGTGAAAACTCAAAACAATGGAATAATTGTGTTCTGTTTTGGCAGCAAAAACACTGTTATGGTTTTTAGTCTGTGACCTAAAGATAAAAAATAACGCAGTGAGGTATATCTATGTACATATATACACAGTATACATATAGCTCATGGGAAGCGTGCGACTGACGATGACGCAAGTTTCACGCTTTTTATTCTCGCAAAAAATACACATATATACACAGTATACATATAGCTCATGGGAAGCGTGCGATGACGATGACGCAAGTTTCACGCTTTTTATTCTCGCAAAAAATACATATATATACACAGTATACATATAGCTCATGGGAAGCGTGCGATGACGATGACGCGAGTTTCACGCTTTTTATTCACCTAAAAAGTACACATATATACACAGTATACATTTAGCTCATGGGAAGCGTGCGATGACGATGACGCAAGTTTCACGCTTTTTATTCTCGCAAAAAATACACATATATACACAGTATACATATAGCTCATGGGAAGCGTGCGATGACGATGACGCGAGTTTCACGCTTTTTATTCACCTAAAAAGTACACATATATACACAGTATACATATAGCTCATGGGAAGCGTGCGATGACGATGACGCGAGTTTCACGCTTTTTATTCACCTAAAAAGTACACATATATACACAGTATACATATAGCTCATGGGAAGCGTGCGATGACGATGACGCGAGTTTCACGCTTTTTATTCACCTAAAAAGTACACATATATACACAGGATACATTTAGCTCATGGGAAGCGTGCGATGACGATGACGCAAGTTTCACGCTTTTTATTCTCGCAAAAAATACACATATATACACAGTATACATATAGCTCATGGGAAGCGTGTGATAACGATGACGCAAGTATCATGCTTTTTGTTCAAAAAACATCGTAGTCCATTTGAATGAAGATTTACTCAGTAATGTAATGTGTACTAATTCTATGTTCACAAAAATAACGTATAATATTCATTGCTTCATAATATATAGGAACAAACGTTACAATCAATTTTTTATTTTAGTTTGCGAGATGATTTCATTAGTAGTACATTAGTAGAGTGATATCAATAAAGTAAACCAGAAAAATACATAGTTCTCTAAATAATTTCAAGTCGTAACTAAAAAAACATCAAGTTACCAACAATTCCACGTCTCCAACTACTTCTATCGTTCAATATGCTCCATATAATGATACTTTTACGTAAGATTTCTTTGTAGCCGTTGTCAAGTTAATAGAGTGAAGCGATGATAGTTCTGTTTTACAGGAATATTTACAGAATTCACGTTATATTAGAAGAGAGAGGTGGCCGCATCTTGATACGAGTAACCTGTTGCAAAGGTGTTTTAGATGCTAGTAGGAGAGTCACAGTCTGCCGGAAGTTGTACCTCGGGGTCGTGCGGTCGGTGGCTCTTTACGGGGCCGTTACGTTGGCAGCGCCCTGCTGCGGAAACCGCAGCGCGCGATGGCCGTCAGAGCCATCCGCGGATACCGCACGACCTCGTTCGAGGCGGCCTTCCTTTTGGCCGGTTCCCCACCTTGGGACCTGGAAGCGAGAGCCCACGCGTCACTGTACGAACGACGCGTGGAGGCGCTGGAGCAGGGCCGGAGACTCGCACCTCGGCAAATCGAGGTGCTCCGGTCCCAGCTCCACCAGGTCCTGGTGATAGAAGAATGGCGACGACGACTTGAGCGACCGAGCTCGGGCGTGGCTATTATAGGAGCCGTCCGGCCGGTCATGGTCGAATGGCTCACCAGGCGGCATGGCACCCTGAGCTTCCGGCTGACACAGGTGCTGTCGGGGCACGGTTGCTTCTGCAGTTACCTGTGTCGCATTGGCCGGGAGCCAACGCCAGGGTGCCATCATTGTGGCTGCGCGGAAGATCGCGCGCAGCACACTCTGGAGGAGTGTGCCGCTTGGGACGAGCCACGTCGCGAGCTCGTCGTGGCCATAGGCCCGGATCTCTCGCTCTCGACCGTCATCGTCAAGATGGTCGAGAGCGAGGCCGGGTGGATCTCCGTCGCCTCGTACTGCGAGCGAGTCATGCTCGCGAAGGAGGCGGCGGAGAGGGAGAGGGAGCAGACCACCAGGCTCCCCTCCCGCGGTCGGCGAACACGGCGGCGACGGGTCGGCGACGACCTCATGCCGCCGTAAAAAGGGCCTGTGGGCGACGGGACGGGCGGGCACGTCCGTTGCCCTGAGCCGAGTTTAACTGTACAGGCCTGCGTGGTGGAGGCGCTTGTGCCGAGCGACTCCCACAGTTCGTCGGGGGGGGGGGGGGGGGTCGAACACCCGCCCCCTCCTGAGGGGTCTATCACCTTGACCCCTCAGACCGCAGAAGGGGCCCCTGATGAGGGGCCGACACCTGTCGGGGAGCAGAAGTAATGCCATTGGCAGCTCCTGCTCCCCGACCCAATAGGTGTGAGAGGCACCGTGGGGTTTTTAGTCCGTGGGAATCGGACATACCGGAATGTACCGGATGTAATGTACCGGAATCGGACACCACGCTGCCCGACGGGGTGGGTATCCGTTACGGATTTTCCCCACGTACAGTAATTTCAAAGTCCGTTAAATGATTTGAAATTACATACACGTTTTTCCAAATGATTTAATTATTAGATGACAAACTCCTTCTACATCAAGCCCAAAAGATCGAAGGGGATTACACGAAGACGTTTTACAAAGTATTAAATTCCCTAATAAAGCATTTTCGAAGTAGATATTCATCACACAGTACTGTTAACACGATAAGAACATAGATAGACGAGATGAGTACTTGGTATTATTCTATTGGAACACTTTGCTTTAATTGCCTAACATCGGGCTTGATGAAAGCATAGATTAGAATAGTATACTGGAGAATGATGAAAGCTTCTATTATTTTGAACAAATTTAAGATATATATACATATATATATATTGACAATTTAAATCATATATAGGACCACAATGACTACCGAGGGCGTGATTCTAGGTGTAAGAAAAAGGCCAGTAGTTGGTTACAGAGTCTAAGCTAAAAGACGTACAACTAATTTAGTGCCATCAACAGGAGAAAATTCAACATGAAGACTATAATTCTTAATGATATTTCGTTTATTAGTTATATATTTTTCCGTTTAGGCCCAATCTTACGAATGGAGTCTTTGAGCACACTATTTGCAAGACACAGTGACATTTCATCTTACTCCTGCATATATACAAACTAGGTTCTGGAAGGGACCTTCTTTAGATTTGTTAATTTTAAATATATGTAAACTGCTTATACATTGCAGTAGAGTGTGTCGAGCTACTTAATTTTTCGCACCTCCAGCAAAGTACTGTTCTGTATATTGAAAAAAAAAATCCCAGTAAAATTGAGCCCTTCATTTTATTTCTAATTACCAATCTTTCATTTTAAAGTTTTTTTATTTAAAACTCATACAAAATTTAGGATTCTTTACGTAACTTAGCAGTATTTAATGATGTGTTCTTACCAAAGCGTAATCTGTAGACAATAAGAGACTCTTGGAAAGTGTTTAAAACGAAGGGCTCAAATTTTGAAGTAATATTTTTCAGTATAAAGGACAATATGTGCCTGAAGGAGCGGTAAAAATTTGTCGTTGCAAATTAATGTACCTGATGTTGCATAAATGTATACATGTAGGTTAGTTAGCATGCTTGGATGGTTAACAAGCAAAAGCCCAAGTCGACGTTTGGTCACTGCTTCGGTTGACTGCCTTCTGCGCTCGACTTTAAGCCCAGTGAAACTGTAAGGGCTTTTCGGACCAACTACGTTAGTTCTCAAAAAACAAAATCTAAAAACTTCTTCTATTATCTTTTGTGTTTTTTATCTTATTAAATCCTCGTCAAACTAGTTATTCCATAAAATTTACGAATATTATAAAGTTGAAAAGATTACTTGTTTTTCTTATTGTTTGAATGCATTTACCTCTGTCATTACCCGTAAGATTTGAAACATTATTATCGTATTTCTTCGTTTAATTATTAAAAAATATTAAAGGCTCAATTTATATCACGTAACGATACTCAGTAACAGAGTTAGTTACCATAACGATACTCAGTTACCATAAAAAAAGCAGATTAGAAAATACATCGACTGAGAACGAAGTAATAGGAGAACGGAACTGTGAATTCATATTTCAGTGGGGTGCTTATGACACACGCCATAGTATACGTGATGGGTTTCCTATGTACCACTTGTATTTTATATGAAATTTATTTAAGCTTGCCTAATTACGCTGACAGTATTTCAAAGTTGTAATGATTAAACGTGCGTCAAGCCGCCGGATAATGCTTGTGTGACAAATAGTAAGACGATAATTTTCTTTAATTTTGTTATTTGCCTCCGAATAACACGAATCCCGGTAACACGATGGTTAGAATCCATATATTAAATTTCTGTAACTTATAACTTAGCAGTACCGATTCCCGCAGTTGGTTGACACATAAAACTATGTCATCTCATAAAACATAAAACGAGATGGTTCATATATAATCCGGGGTCAGAGGCACGGCTTGATTTTATGACGGACTCACGTTTTCATACATATATTTGCAATGAAACTCTTTCTTTATTTTCATAGAATGCTTACTTACGTAAGTGCTGTCTCGTGGGATTTATTTACGTGATACACACAATGTGAAATCGACTTAAACTAGACTTGGCGATCCTTAATCTTTATTAAAATTATAAACTTGTTTATGTTCGTGGCTTCGCTCGCATGAATGTCGATTTGAGCTATCCCTATACATTTTTTCTGAATTAATGGTACACTATGTCCTTGTCAGTAACCCTGGCAACGTGTATGCAATATTTAATAATGATTGGTTGCGTACTTAAAGCGTGAAAGCGTAACAGACAAACATACAAACGAACGTACGGACGGTCGAGCATACAAAGGGATAAATAAGCGAACGCACTTTCGTATTCATAATATAGGAAGGGTGCGAGTGTGAGTTTGTCTATCGCATACCTTTTCACGGCTTAAACACTGAACCGATCATCAATTATTCAGAAACATTCTCAGGAGTACGGTAAATGACATAGAGTACATGTAATTCTGAAAAATAAGTACTGCTCTCTCGAAGGAATGCGTCAAATTTACATCAAGAGGACGCGAGAAAAAAATAGCACCTTCATATTTCCTATTATATTTAAAAAAAAAACATTAAGTAAATAAACAGATTAAATAACGACAAATTGTTTTCGTTTGCATACAGCTTGAAAACTACATGTTATATAGGTCTAGTCGTTGTGCGAACATCACTTAAAACCTACTGGATAGATTGCGATATATTTTTTTTATTTGTTAGATTGTTGATCCTTATCAGAAAAATGGAATTATCTGCATTTAATATGCAGTTATTACAATTATAAGAAATCGCAATTTTTATAAGCATTACACGTTCAATATGCTTTTTTTTGCCGTAGATAAGTGTAGTGTTTATAGTTTTTTCTCTATACATAAAATCTATTGTGAAGAGGATAAACGGCGCAGACGAAGTCGCATGTACCAACAAGTTTATATATAAACATGCCCGAGTTATATGAGTTCGCGTATCATTCATCCAATTAAATCGAACCTCTGTACAGTTAGTTGTCTTTATTTCTTAAGATTTGGGTAAAACTTTCCAAAATAGTACCCTCAAATGACAATAAATTGTGTGCGAGTAATTTCAAGAAATTGGTTACTGTTTCTGGTATTTTGTTTATCGTTTTTAGAGCTGAACATAAGTAAGGATTTAATATTGATATCATTACCGTTATCTGTAAACCCTGAGCTGAAAAAAAAATGTGTGGTCATGTCAACACGAAGTGAAAATTTCTTTAAAATTAATCATTCATCCAATTAAATCGAACCACTGTACAGTTAGTTGTCTTTATTTCTTAAGATTTGGGTAAAACTTTCCAAAATAGTACCCTCAAATGACAATAAATTGTGTGTGAGTAATTTCAAGAAATTAGTTACAGTTTCTGGTATTTTGTTTATCGTTTTTAAAGCTGAACATAAGTAAGGATTTAATATTGATATCATTACCGTTATCTGTAAACCCTGAGCTGAAAAAAAAATGTGTGGTCATGTCAACACGAAGTGAAAATTTCTTTAAAATTAAAAATACAGCTAAAAGCCAACGGCATCAAAGTACAGACCGCGCCCGACGTTGCTTTTAAATTCGGTGATCCGACGAGAACCGGTGCGTTATTCTCTACCTGGCACAGTGTTTAGCCCCACCACTTTTCGTTACACAAAAGGGTTGCGGATCAAAATTTGAAAGCTCTCACATAAGAAATTTCTCTTCAAAATCAATCAAAGAACGATATAGCTGGAGTTAAATACAAATAAGATAATTACCGTGAAATATCAACAAGCATTTTCGAACGACTCGAGGGGAGTAACTCGTAAATAATAGTTGAAAGAAATATACTATTAATCAATTCGTAAAAAAAAAATCTAATTAATTATACCAATAAAACCACAAGTAATGTATACTCGTATAGTCATAGTATTATAGGTAATTCATACCATTTAACTCACTAACAGGATTTGCTAAACTAAGTAAATAACTAACTGCTAAGACAGCCAGCCGATTATTAAAATGAAACGTTCTCAGAAGGCTAACCGTATGGTAATTTTGTGTAGCAATACTTGAAACTGACCGAAACCTCTGACCGCAAGATGCGTTCACCAGACGACTCACGAGTTCTTTGACAAGGTTGTGCGTATGCGGATCCCACGATCCTACAATTCGGACGAAAAACGGCACAAGCTTACCATACCATACTCGGGCCGCTTGACGTCCTCTGCCGAGGAAGTAAAGGTCCCATCTCCGTGTGTAACGGAAAGATAGGACGTTGTGAAAGTATCGATGCACGTGGACTTCCACACTAAAGACACGCCCAGAATATATACGTCACCCATTGGGTATTTTTAATGGTCCCAAACTTGCTCGACCTTGACGCTAGCAAAAATGTAATGTTAAATGTCATTAGGGTTGAAGTAGCGCGGATTACGGCTCACGTTTTTAAATTATCCAAAACTATGGTCCCCGAGTAGGTTGATTGTATTATTACGGGGGCAGCGATGAGACAAGAACCATGATATTTCTAAACTTAAGTAGACAGGTAAGAAATGTAGAAGTATATTGAGTAACTCATTGTGCCGTAACTTCGTACGATTCAAACTTATAGAACTTTGTGTACAGCGTCAGAAGTTGTATGCTTGGGGATATGAACAAAGATTTTGTTTGCTTCACTACTATGACAGATCTACCGAGAGCTGGCCGTACGAGAAGTACTAAAAGTGACATCAAGGTTTATGACCGCAACACGTGGCGTCTGCGAATCGAGAAATGAAGGACCATTTTTTTTATATTTCCACAAACTGTATTAAGCTGAGCCGGTTCCTAAATCCTTAAATTAAAATATATACTACATTCGTCAGCAGATTTTGTTGAAACAAAGCTTATATATTAATCTTAACCACGCTCAAGTCACCTGTGAGAAACAAAGTGAAAATCTGTCTAATGGTTTTGGATGTTAGGGTATTGCAACAGACAGACATGGAAACAGACAAAGCTTTTAAAAATAGATTTATTGTATACTGTTACACATTCCTACAATACACAATAAATTTCCTACGTACATACAGGATGGTTCTACAGTTTTATTATAGAATAGAAAAAGAAAATAAGAGATAGAAGATCATTTTTCTGTCTAATGGTTTTGGATGTTAGGGTATTGCAACAGAGACATGGAAACAGACGAAGTTTTTAAAAATAGATTTATTGTATACTGTTACACATTCCTACAACACACAATAAATTTCCTACATACATACAGGATGGTTCTACAATTTTATTATAGCATAGAAAAAGAAAATAAGAGATAGAAGATCATTTTCAATCACATGATTGTATTTTTTTAGATTCATTTGTATAAAAGCGAGATATATCTGTCGCGCTTCGAAAAACAGTTTTAATATCGAAATGCAGTTCTCGGTCCGATGGGCACCTTGTGTGATGACTCCGCATGGCTGATCTATTAATCATCCTGAGTAACGACGCGGGTAGCGGATAACGTGTCTTGGGGTTAGACTGTCATGTAATTATTTTGACTTTTCGTTTTTATTGTATAGATTTTTACTTCTATTTAACTTGAATACTACTTCTCTTGAAATGCTTGGGTGTAAAGATTCATTACATTTTGATTTTACTCAGTTTACCTCAGTTTAAATTCCTAAAAAATTGAAGTAAAATAGAAGCTTACTTCTATGTACAAAGATGGACGTTTGTATATCCGAGATTGTTTTTATTTGGTTACGTTTAACCACAGTTTCACCTGATGTTAAATAATCATGTGGTCTAAGCAGGCAAACACGTTAAATTTAAAAGGGAGTTAATTGGCTCTCAAGTGTAGTTACTTGAATATACCCAGAGGTATTTGGAAACAGATTTTTAAGATGAAGGTGATAGCTAGAGGTGAGTTTACAAAACCGATACCATCGTGCTATGATTTCAGCATAATGTTTTATTTCACCAAACATCCAGCTTGTTGCAGGGATTCGAAACTATATCGAGGGAGTCGGTGTCGCTACTGGGCTCTTTCTCTATGGTTGAAATGTCTCTCTTCATTTAAACTTTGGTGGCAATATGATTAAGAAGTCTGATATGTACATTTTTTAGTGTTATCATTTTTCTGTCAATGTATAGCTTTCGTAGGCTATTTATAGTTTATGTTGAAGCGACACTACCGTCCAATTTAAATACAAAGTCGTTAAATACGAATGGCTTGTTTGCTATATTGTCATTTGTAGATAACAAAAAACTAGGCATGTTTAGACTGTACCCAAAGATAGCATTATTGGTTTTTTTCTGAATACATAGAAACCTATCGGAAGGAATTTTCTAAATTATAGTACAAACCATATCATAATCTGTGGCATAACTTAAAAGAACTAAGGGAACACGCATACAGACGCGGATAACGACACTGTTTTATACTATTTTGTGAAGGACCAACAGGCATATAGTCTAGAGCACTACTGCTAAACATCAGAAAAACGAATAGCTATGATACATCTGCAGTGAAACTTTTACCGGTTCAAACCACTCTCAATTCTAAGTTAGAAAATTTACTCCCAATAAAAGACCCATAAATTTTGTCCTGCTTTAGCAAAATCGAATACACTATAAATGATTTACTCGGATGACTTGAAATTTCGCAAAACGATCATTAACTTTTCAGCTGTAGTATTACACAGTAACATTGATGAAATAACGTTAAAAATATAACCAGAAACAAGGGCGTTAACTGAAAGGCGAACCCTTCAGTGGCTGATCAAGATTAATTGCCGAGCCATCAATAACCGAACGTCAAAGCAGGCTCGGACGATTAGTGTGAGAGATGGCACCCGGTTGGTAACGTTGCAATAGTCATACCTTAATGGTTTAGGACAAATGTGACTTTTTTTTATATTTCATCTGACGTTTCCATGCCTATCAAGTTCTGTATTTCTTTTTAGTAAGCATATACATAATAACCGTGAGTTTATATAGTTATAAAGGCAATTACTTGTTTTTTCTGTTCTAGGCAGAGAGCCTCCTTATTACTTTCACTTTTAGTTTTGCATATTTATTACCCGCTGATATAGCAATCATTTTTTTAATAGGCTTTAGCGTTTTGACCACCATCTGATCTTAAATGATGGTGATGAATGAGATGTTAAAAACGCTAAACCAAAAGGGTGACGGACTCTCGAGTGCAGCTGCCGGATCACACCAACAATTGTTGGTAATAAAACTACTCAGTTATATTATGATGTTTCCTTTACCGAAGGCATTAAATCTACGTCGATCTATGCGGTGTCCAAAAATGCCATCAATTAAGTAAGTTATTAATGTTTCATAATATCTTTCACGTCTTAAATTTTTTCACAACTTATTATTTAATATGGTAAAATTGAGTTGAATCAGATGTTATTCAGTTATAAGAAACTGGCCTTCTACTAGCGTAAATCACAATGTTGGTTTTTCGGGCCAAATAGGGAATACTATACTCCGAGATTGTAAATCATAGTCCCTTACGTTGCCGTTTGTACCTCTCTCTGAAATTTTTTTAGTGACTGGTCTTGTTGCGACGACTTCAAAAATATAGCTAATGCTTATATAATAAACAGTGTGTGTGTGTGTACTCAATGAACACATGACAGAAGTAAAATGTTATTAACAAATACGTGCACATTCAAATTCACATGAATAAAAAAAAGTATATTTTAATAAATAATAGTTATATTTATAAGCCCATAATACCTCACTGATTCGAAATAAAACTAGCTTTTGCTCGCAATTTCCCTCGCGTTATTATACATTTTGAATATAAAATACAGTCCATGGTACTCACTGATAACATAGTATACTTTATATGAAATATTCTTTGTAATCTGTTGATTTAAAAATACGTCGGCATTATTTCACAGCACAGAAAATCTGTCTAATAAAGATAAGATGAATACCACATCAGTACTTTTCAAATTGATATAAAGAAAACAAGATTAAAAATATTTGGGATAAACTTTCCTATATTGCGAAGCATCGTTGGAAAGCGCCCGGTTGTATCAAACTTCTCTAATTACTGAAGTTGGTGTGATATCCCTACCACATCTGTGTCTAATAGTTTAGACTTCGGAATTTCACTCACTACCGTCAGCCGTCAGCTCCCAAATTTTAAGGGTTGTGTAAATATTATATTCGGAACTTTTAACTTGAAAAGTTAACAACTTTGCATAGCGCTCGGTAAAAATTGATGGAAAACGATAAAAATGTATCGTCTAGTACAGTTTCAATATTTTTGAGATTTAAGTAGACATTTTATTTTGTTGTTGTTTAGCTTTCTACAAAATGAAATCTTAGCAGGATATTCCAACAGCTTTTAGTGCATGTTTATAGAAGGTGTAAATCTGCCGTCCTTTCTTCTGACTCATACACTTGAAAACATTTTATAAACTTAGTTTGCTACCATATTCTACACATTGTCATTTGCCTAAGGTAAAATTATAGTCAAACTCTAACTACGACTAAAGAAAAAAATCTCAGAGCCTATGATTTAGAGTTTGACCATAATTTCGCCAGACATTAAATGGCGATGTGGTCTAAATGGTAAACACACAAAAGCTAGAAATGATTGGCTTCCAAGGGAAGCACGAGTTCTAGCAGTTCTGGATGTGTTCACATCCACAGATGCTTGGCGACAGATTTTCAGTTTGAGGTTGGTAACTAGCAAGGCGTGCTTAGAAGATGCCCTGTCACCATACTATGGTTTCATCATAAATAAGAAATGAATTTCAACGCACATATTCACACGTAAAATACCTATCTCTGAAACCTCTATAAATTTAGAATTACTACTGTAATATAAGAGTCCAGTCATCACATTCTACGATATTAGAATCTCGGTACATCGTAACATATCCCATTTCCCATGAAATTCTCAGTTGCTTAATTAGCGAGGCAAGTGTCGCTTTCGCCCACGATATTCTGTAAACTAGGGTAATGAGTTTGTAAAACTTTGTTAGCACGAATGGGATGTTTTACGTTCGCAACTTAATACTGTTTAATGCTGATATCCCCCGCCTTTAGTTCCTAAAATCTCCTGAACTTAATGTACATCTAAACTACTCTTTGTTTATACTACCTTTATTATTTAGATTGACATAATTTTGGCTCAGAGGCAGCACGTTTGAAACTCACGTTGTTCACCAGGTTTTTGCTTTAATAGTGAAACTGAATTTCTTTGAATTGAATTGAATTTTTAAGTTAAATATCTGTCAGTAAGCACTTATATGTATAGTTCCAATAACTGCTTGAGACTCAATTTACTTTCCAGGTGTATTATTACCATGGTTTCCGGCTTCACTTAATTGTAATAAAATGCTAGTTTACAATAGATTATATACAACTGAACAGATTATTTATAGAACTCGGCGTTCGATGACACCGTGAGCAGTGTTTCAGACAAATTAATTGTCGTATGTACATATTGATGGACGCTCTAAGTTTTGTAACTGTTAAGGTTACATTTGTTACGTAACACAATCTCTAAATATTAAGAGGCTGTAAATTGTTAGTCTAAACTGTAAACTGTATTATTATATACAACTTGTAACATGGATATTTTTTATGAAATTACTAGTTTCTGTGTAGTTTTATCTTTATTGAAGTATAAACATATGCAAATACTCTACTGTGACGCCCTGTTTCTATTAAAAATGCCCCGAAATAAGAAGTTTTTAATTTGTATTTATTAATAAATACCTACAATAAGGACACAAATTAAGACTATTAATTAGTTATTATTTCAAATTTGAATTTTTTTTAATGTTGTTTAATTAATATTAACTATGGAAAAGAAAAACAGCACCCAATTTTTAAAGTGATCACTGCAACTTATATGCTACCTATTTGAAACTAAGATTCTGTATTATGTACTAATAATCTCACGTATTATAAAATACCTCACTTTTGTCTGTTTCTTTATTCGTGGACATATTTGATAATCATATAGGTTATATTTTTTTAAGTTTAAATATTGACGACTATTACTTAAGTCATGTCAACGAGATAACAATGACAATAAAAAAATATTTTATACAATTTACAAATTAATGTATCAATTATACAAAATGAAAATGAAAAGAGCTTATATTTAGCTTTATAATAATATATATCTTTTTAATAATAATGGCGTAAAAGCACAAGAAAAGGAAAAAAATACCAGTGAACCGCCTGAATCAGATTTGCAGGAAGAAATTCTCCTGGCTACGACACACCTGGAACCAGAGCCTGTGGAGTTGCAATACAAGCATGCATCGTACAAAAAAAGAGTTATTTGAATCCTTACCACCTGTTATCGAAGAGTCGAATATCCACGTTTGGCATCCATACGAAGTTAGGTAGTTGAAGTTATAGTGGTGTATCGAGGGAAATGTGGTGACGTACCTGCTTTCACGATCTCAGCTTTGGATGCTGGTCCGGCCAGGGCACGATATACCGCTGGCTGAGGCGTCAATCAGCAATCCTCGATAGGTAAATCCAAAGGTGCTGGGCTGCTTGCTTGTGGTTTTTTGTAGCACACAATAGGGTTTATTCGCGAAAAACTAATTTTATATCGGAGTTCGTTAAACCGCCGGGATTCACGTGTAATGTTTCGCATACTACTCTGGCCGTTGTCAGTTTTACGCCAATAGTAGCACGACGTGGCGGGGGCTCGTGCGTGGGAGCCAATGATTGTGAAGCAAGGCCCGCCAACCACATATTCGTTCAAAACCACGAACAGATAATGCTCCGGTGCTATCACAGTATATACCGGAGGCATACAAATAAAGAAATATAAAAATAAACGAACAAAATACGTCTGTTACGTAATGTAATACGTAACAAGTGGTACTACAAAATAATCCCAAAAAGGGTTGGTGGGAGCCGCGCGGCCGATCGTAAATATTTAGCCAAATCATACATCACAACATGACAAACATGTTGTGCCGACGCTACTTAGGAGGGAAAAGGGCAAGAAGATGATAATGAATTAAGATAGCAAAAGTTTAGTAGAATAGTTCAAGACCGCGTAATATATATATAAATAACTTTACATAGCAGGTACCACTGGTACATTAAGTTTAGAATATATTACAAATAGTACACCTTAACTTAGAAAACAAGGAACTCAAAACCGTCTTAAATTTCCAGCTATATACATACAAGTGTAGTTCTCAAGGTAAGTTAGAGTTAAACTTAAGTAGCGACTTTAGTGTATATCTAAGTTTGTAGAATTTGGTAAGAAACTTTGTATCACAGAGAAAATTCAAGGAACACTTGCAACATTTGTACAAAGATAGATTGTTCGTTTATGCATTGCATGTCTTTTCACATGTCCTTATTTCATATATATATGCATAATTATAGATGGAACGATCGACGATAATGACGTCACTTTCATTATTATCCATATCCATTTATATTATGCGTACTACTTCTTTTTGAAGTGAAACTTCTTATGGGATAGCTTTGAATTTCGGAACGGAAACCTTTTCGGAAAAGTGGAAGGGGTAAACACTGTGTCGTGGAACATCGCGTGACATTGGGTTTTTTGTTGTACTCGTATTGTATTTTTTTTTAATTAAAATGTTTCTCTGTAATACAAAAGTTTCACTTTTATCGTGTCTCTTCACGACATAGCCTGGCATTTTTTTATAATTTACAAGTGTTAGTGTTTGATCACTCCTGATGTGTTAACTGACAATGTAGTCTAAAATTTAAAAAAACGCTAACATAGAGGGAGACTAGCTCTCAAGTGCAGCTACCGCCCCACTCCTGTAAGTGCTTGGCGATAGATTTTTAATTTAAGGGTAGTAAATATACAGGCGGACTTAGAAATAGTCCTACACCTTTGCTCTGGTGTCATCGCGATATCTTCCTTCACTGAAAGCACTGGTCCTTTCTCATGTATTGGAACTTACATCGACGGACGCGTTGTCTAAACTCCCTAAACACTGAACCGACATTCATACTCTTAAGGCTTAATTTAGAATTTATCTACTCGTGTTCATTTATTATCCGACTGACGTATTTTAAAATCGCGTTCAAATGATAGTAAAGTTATTGGTGAATAATACAAGGCATTAACCATTCTACCGACTCCTACCGCGATTATTCGACAATCGCTATTTATATTGAACTAAAGTGTGTTTGCCACTTAAATACAATCTATCGAATATAAATAAATCTTACTGGTTGTCCTAGTACGTTTTGTATCGAATTATAAGGTAACGTTTTAACACAACTAGATTTAGTATTTAAAGAACATAATTTCGAAAATGTTATCAGTCTTGGCTTCGGAAACGGAATAGTTGCATAATGCAACTAAATATAATGATAACAGAAGATTAGAGATAAATTTTTGACTTGAAAATAGGAAATAGTCAATGAATATTACATATGCGAAATATCTCTGCAAAGACTTCAGTGACAACGGTAGCGTTATTGAGATTTAGGGTAAAGGTTCAGGGGAGTTAACCATACTTTTTTCAAAGGTCCTGCAAAGTAGAACTATGATTGTTTCTATATTTATTTTTATTTGCAATTAAACTATCAACATTCAACTGTGAAGTAAACAACAAAAATATAGTATATTCTAAATACATCACATTTAAAATTGTTATAAAAAAACGAAATGGATCATCTCTCCCAGAGTATCCTGGTGTTTTAGCCATAGGATTACGAAAAAGATGGCCCTAAACCTATTAGGTAGTTTGGCTTAATTAAATTGGTTGGTTAATCGCCATGGGTCTCATAATAAAGCTCAAAGTTACTCAAAGGGATCGCTCTTTGAGAGAAAGGAACACGTGATTAACTTCTTAGTCTTGCGTTTCTAGATCAAATGAGATATACTCAACTGCCTTATCTCTTACAAATGCAAATATGTTTGCAAGAAAGAAGGCAGTACGAGTATATTCAAATTTCCTAGTTCTTGATGACCTGCAGTCATTCAGTGGCATTTGAATAAAAAAACTTCTTCACAATTACACCCAATTTATTTATAATCGAAGACTAGCAGTGTCTACCGAAAGATTAATTATCGTGAACAATTATAGCTACCATGTTTTTGTACACAAGCCTAAATGTACTGTTCTTCATTAGAAGTGGTTTATATTTGGAGTTTATCTGCGCAATCAAAGCAGAAATGAAGAGATTTGCTACAGAAGAAAAAGCCTCAAAATGCCTCAGAAGATGCGCAATCAAAGCAGAAATCAAGAGATATGATCAAAAGAAAAATCATCAACATGCCTCAGAAGATGCGCAATTAAAGCAAAAAGAGGTGAATTGTTAAAAAAGAAAAATGATGGACATGCCTCAGAAGTTGCAAACTCGCTATAAGGTGGTTCGAAGAACTTATGAAAGCTGCAGGAAATGTTGAATGTGAACAACACATGAGCGGTCAATCTAGAAATTTTTGCAGGAAACCTATGTCTAATAACGGACCCCTATCGTTTGCTATAACTAGAGGTTTCACTAAGTTAACTACTATATGCTAACTTTAAACTTCCCTCTCATAAAAAAAAAACACAAAATAAAATATTAATTACTTTTAACTTTCTCTTATTACTGCTCTAAATAAACTAGTTATGTTTAAGTTAAATTTTCAGTTCCAGCTCTTGGGAACTGACCGCGGCCGAGTATTAATTGAGCAAGTTTGTTTCGGACCGAGGTCGTTCATTGCGGTTTATATCGGTATTTATCTTGTTTTTATTTATGTTCGCCGCCATGTTTACTTTCAGTATAGATTAATAAAAAGAGGAAGCAAACGATTCTGATTTCAGTTTAACTCAAGCCATTCTAGACAACTTTAAACTAGTGACTCGACCCGGTTTCACATGTGTAATAAGTGACATCATAAGTGTCTTGGTTCGGCGCAACACATTATTAGAGTAAGTGATTAAGTGGAACTTAGTAGCACCTGGGAAGGTTTCAGTTATTGTGTTCTCACGTTGGTAAGGGATGCGAAATATTAAGTGTCGTTTGGCGCAACAAAAGTTCGCTGTGCTTTGTTCGCGTACGAATTTCGGTGAAAACATGAACAGTCGCAGTCAGTGTGTTGTCATTCATGGTTGCAATGTATAGATACAGTATCACCGAACCGCTCCGCAGATTAAGAAAACCCGCTTCACCACTGTAACAGGAATAGCTGCGTTCGGCCTTCGGTGAGTACTTTATAGTTCCTCTATTTATTTTTACTTTAATAAGTGTTTATACGCCTTAGTTCCTACGACCATCACATTCAAAACCAATTATTCAAATCGCGCCTTTGGTTTCCCTAGCATGTCTAATCGATTTATATCCGTTCTCTATTCTGTCTCTCTATTTTATTAATTTTGGATTTAAATCAATTTTTCATATTTATAGTTCATTAAGATCAGAAAAACTACATAACTATCTTCACATAAACGATTATTTTATTGGACGTAATTTTTTAACCCGTGACATCTTTCAAAATGTTTATTTAAATTTAATTTTTATCCTATCTTCAATGCCAGACGTTATTAAGACATTTAATTGAATAAGGATTGCTATAATACTAATCAAAATAGCATCGCAAATATTCATTTTTTTTAATAATATCTAAAAGATAAACTGATAACTGTGATTTGTTCTTAGGAGGTAGTCATATATCCTCATGGAATTTTTTACAGGCATTAGTATGATGTACAAATTTTTGTATATTACTTTTATATATCTCATACGGTTTAGTCAGCGTTATCAATGTAAACGCCCGAAAATTCCTTAATAAGACTTTATTGGTATGGATCAGACACACTCGGGTTCGTCTCGCTCGCACCTCCTGGAGCAAGCCGGGGAGCAGTACCAGGGCTAGACCCTCTGGCTGCGTCTTCATTCACCTTCCGCAACAGCGAAAGTGCCTGCTGTGGTGAGGTGCTCCGTAAGGGGCGCTCCTCTGTGGTTTTCTGATAGATTGATGGGCGGCGACCCTTATTTATTTATCGGGCCTCTGTTCTGGTTGGGATGCTGCGCGGGCGTCTTGCCACCTTGATCTTGGGACTGGGAGAGACGTCTCGCATGTTCCTTCAGAGTTTTATCGAAAAAGGCAGCCAGGCGTGACTCCAACTCTGCCCTGACGATCTTGATTACCTCGTTTCGCCCCGTGGGTAACTAGGTGGCCTCAGGGTGTTGATGGGAAGCGATGCGCGCTGTTTGCGCCTTCTTCGTCGGCTTCATTGTTGCGCCTCTGGGGAGCGGATCGTTAGCGGGGGCCATGAGGCTTCCTGTATTGATATGTTCGCGGGAAATGTTAAATACCATATTAAAAATATTAGCGGTGACTTTTAATGGTCAAATAATAATTATATTTGTTCAAAATAGCGAGATTTATACTGGAAGATGCATAAAATTAGAAACATAAATAATATTTTTCAAAATAACAATTAAGCAATCACAAGTCTTCACATAGCCATCAAGATTTGATAATCTATACATATAATAAGAATGTAAATCTAACGTGTCTGTACTTTTTTGATTTTTGAGAAAAAAATTGTTGCAGGTGGCTAGGAATAAGTAATAGAATCCATTTCGATCAGTTTTAGAAATCTCTGTCTGTCTGTCTGTTTGTTTGAACAGGCACCACTGGTAAAGTACTAGGTTTCTGATAAAACACCAGCAAGAAAATAATCAAGCATATTCCGGAGCAATATTAATTTTTTGTTTCATTAACATCGGTTCACTTTATCAAAAGTTATTGTAATTGTAATGACGACGGGAGTTAAGTACGAGAGAAAAATAGATAAATAAATGGACTTTATCCTCATCCAAAAACCAGGGTATTTTATAACATAAATGAACATTACCACAGTATTACATTACTAAGATATAGAACGAAATAAAAATAGTTAATATTTTGTTTTTACATAAATAAATATTAATAAGCTAAGAAGTTCATTAATTAATTAATATGCATTATTGCAAATAGATGGCGTTCAACGCCATTTTCTAAATCTATTACTACTATAATATACATTCTAAAAATTGGCCAATTACATATATTACATATTTCTATAAATTGAATAACTTACTTTGTACTTATGTACTTTGTATAAGTAAAATATTTTTATTTTTAGATTCCATAAGGTTTACGATTAAATTTGTAAATTTCTGATTACTTTTGTGATGTAAATATTACAGTTATTGAACCTTATCACATTTTAGGACAATTTTTTTATTAAAATAAAAAGACTAAAATTGTCTACTGAACATAAATGTAAGAAAAAATCATCTTTAGAAGCAATAACAGACTACATTTATGACGACAACAGATGGCGCTAAACTTATAATTTTATTAGTTTATTGTCGTAAGAATATTATTGCAAGGAAGAGTATAGATAACAATGAGATAATTTCTGTGTTTTTTAGGTTTATTTCGAATTATAATTTTCATAAATTTACCTTGATTCTAATGGCTTTGTTTTATGTATTACGGAGCTTGCATTTTCTTCCAGCGGTACCGTACAGAAAAAAGACTGCAGGCAGTGCAAATAACAAAAAGGATAACATAAAAATAATAATAAGAATGAGCATGTGAAGTATGTAATAATGAATATTATAAGCCCTCGGCTGATTTTTTAAGACTCAGATCTCAAAATGGCAGATTATGTTTTCAATTATTTTTTTAATTTTACTACATCGTACATTGTAAATTTCATGGTTTATTAAAAAAAGTTCGTAGAAATGAAAAATAATTTAATAATACATTTTACATGAAAATTATTATTTTACTATTCATCATTTGTTATTTTTCAAAGCTTTGTAATAAATCCGGTATTTTTTAAGCGTATGCTGCCAACAATCTATTGACTTATGCCTCAGGTCTACATTCGTTTGTATAGAACTTAAATATTTATGGTTTTGGACGGTCCAGGGGTTAAAATTGTTTTTACAGTTGTTAAATTAGAATAATGTTACTCCTATATCTGCGTGTATTGTCACAAACTTTT
The DNA here is from genome assembly GCA_035772565.1 of Antheraea assamensis. Classification (NCBI taxonomy): domain Eukaryota; kingdom Metazoa; phylum Arthropoda; class Insecta; order Lepidoptera; family Saturniidae; genus Antheraea; species Antheraea assamensis. The sequence goes on along the minus strand of JAQQSE010000193.1, from coordinate 343,014 downwards.
GTCCATGTTCGCAATAACTTTAGGTATGGGCACACATTACCGTCGTGTGTTACGAACTATCTGACTGTGTGACGATAGATACAGCACGATAGCATGGCCCACGGTTTTTACACACATCAAAGTAGCTTGAAAACTCTAATTTTGAGTTATTATTAAAGTGACAAAGGGGTGTGACCATTAGCAGTTTTTAGCCTGACACTTTACATTACAAATATACAAGATATACAGATATAAATTCAGATTGTTTTATTAATTACTGTGTTTTGTATTCCGTTCCACGCGAATGAAGTCGCAGGCACAGCTAGTTTATACAATATAATAATTAGTAACTTTTTGACCACTCTAAATATAGCTGCGCAGAGCTCAAATTTAGATATAAATACTTAAGGATAAATAAATTCCTATAATAATGTTTTTACTTTGTTTTGTATTCAAGTTTTGACGATATTAGGCGCAAGCTCGAACTTACGGCTATGAAATTGACAAGGATTGTATATTACCATATAAGCGCGCAAAGTTGCGCAACATAGGTACTCGAGTCTGAATTGCCGTGCGAGCTAGAAGCGAACCGACAAAGGAGGTATGAAAGACCAAAGATCACACGTTTCAAACGACGGTTATAAAAACACTCGCAATTAAAATACAAAATAAATTTTCATAAACTACAACTATATACCGACGAGTATATTTGTGAAAAATGACGTGAGGTTTCTTTTCGAAACTGTGGTTGAAACAAGAGGCACTGACGATGCCGCCAAACAGCCTAATATAAAAAAAATGATATAAAATTATTTACAAAAATAAATAATTTGATGAAAAAAAATATTTACTCATTAATTAAAATTATCATTATAATTCACAAAAAAATATATATTACTATTAAACATAGCTTTCTGATGCGTCAACAAAAGTAAAAAAACAAAAGTGTTTAAACAAAAAAATACAAGGACGTTATAATTTAAATCAATTTTTTCCATAAATTTATCTTGTTAAAGACGTTTATTGCCGCTAAATTCGCGTTTTATACTTTTGGGGATGAAAATGTACTATCGCCTTCATAAATATTTATAAGTCGTTAATTTTCCATTTTCTTTATCAACGGACTTCGCCTGCTTTTTATATACAGAAATACGACTGTATACGTGAATACGTGAAGTAAGGTACAGTTCAAAAACAGCCACCATTGGTAATAGATCTTATAGAAAATCACGGGACAGCTGAAAGAAATGTCTTTTTTACGTTCCCTTTGAAATATCTAATATGACTATGAAGGAAAGAAAAAGCTGGTAAAGAGATCAGTGCACAGGTTTAAAGTAATCTCTTCGTGTGTGGATGTTACCATATAACTGTAGGACCATAAATAAAGAAAAAAAACTCAAGTTTGTCGCGAAATTGCATAAATAAAAGATTAAAAAAAACTAAAAAAAATTTTTTTCATCTAATGGCTTTCGTCATTTTATTATTCTTCAAAAAAGTTACATAAAATATAGTAAGCACAAATGCATGGAAACATGCAACAGCTGTTTAGAATTGCTTTGTACAAGACGCTGAAAAATAAACCTTAGACAGGTGGAAAAGCACTTCAAGCAGAAGCGTATACAATTATTGCATTGGTATGCAAGACTTTATGGTAATTTATTGAGTAACTGTGCCCTTGACTCCGCACGCGTGTTATTGTATGTTGCAATTACTATTTCTAGTAGTATGTAGTTGAGTTATACCAATATGAATATTGTATAAATATATTGTTTCTAGGTTGATGCGTAACAACATCCTTCTAGAGACGAGTTATCGCATTTTTGTAAGAGAAATTCAGTTAGAGGGAACATAACGCTTTTTCCTTATGTGACGATTTACCAGTAAACTTCCTTTTTTATTAACGTGAGGAAATCCCTTATGGATACCGACTCTCCAGGGGAAGAAAGTGGGTTATGTCCGACTCGCACGGACCTAAGCCCCACGATGTACCGGCAACCGCTTATGGTTGGGGCGGCATGGGACCGTGCTGTGGCTATCACCATGCCGCCCCAGCGGTTAGCCTGGCGGAATGTGGCCGTCGGGCGCCGTCTTTTACTAGTAAATCTTATTTGTTTTCGGACTAAGCCCAGGGTCCATCCATTTACGTTCAGCTACGGAGGTGGAAGGTCTCGGGCCCTCTCCGCCGCCTCCTTCTGCGAGACGACCTCCTCACAGAAGGAGGCCATCGCACTCCATGCTTGTTTACTGCCGAGTACAGTCGCAACCACGCTCGGCAGCGACAAATCACCTCCTACCACCGCAGCCAGAATGCGGCACTGTCCCTCCCGCACATTCGGAGAGAGTGTGCAGCGCGGTGTTCTACTCAGCACCGCATTCATGGCATGCGGCGGTGGGCTCCCTACGAACGATCTGGTGCAGGTACCACCCGAAACAACCATGTCCAGTGAGCACCTGCACGGGTCGGAACGACAGGGAGCCCCAATTCTACCAGTAAACTCCTATCGTAAGCCGCGTTGAGGATGTTGGTTCCAAAAACACTTACGCGTGCCAACTTTTAAAGTCAACGATCAAACAGATTATAGTTTATCGATCTGAGATATACCAACCTCCGTTTTTGTATATATATATATATAGACTAACCAATCCCTGCTCGGTTCGTTAAGAATTAAAAAAGTTGCATATGGTTTGTCGAATACAAAACCAAATAAGCCTAGAACGATCTGCGAAAAATGTTCGTATTTCAGTAGTTTCAACGTGATTTTGCATCAAAAGACCTGTATTTTAATTATAAATTTACATACAATAATAATAGTCATTCAAATTTTTGTATCGACATTTGGCCATAAATTGGTTCATTTCTTAAGTTTAAATATTAAGGAAAACTAATCTACTAAATAACATCTTGATAGCTTTAGAGCTGGTGAATGTTAATTAAACAAATAAAAAAAAACAGAAAATCCGTTGGCAAAGGAAGGAAGAAAATGTGCTTAATTCCGTCTCTGTCTAAATAGACAGAGTAATATACATAAATAAGTCAATGGATAATAGAATAACAATAAATAATATAATCAATAATTTGTATAGTAGATAAAGGTATCTTAATAGAGACAAACTTCTTAGCGTTCCATGGATTCACCGTGCGGGTGCCGGGTCCATCGTGTGGCCGAGGGGGAAACCCAGAGCAGTTCCCAGGACTTGCGACCTAGGTGTAGGTTTAAGGAGGTGTAGGTAGGTAGGTGTAGGTTTAAAAATAAGATGTAAAAACAAGGGAGAAAAAAAGAAAAATCTCTTTTTACTTTCGGTTTATGTCGTTAATTGTACGGACTCAATAAAATCGGGGACCCTGTTTGAAACAAAATTGTAACTGCCGTTTTATAAATTTCTTTTGTTACGAACAGAGTCAATCGATATACTCAAATAGGGTGTACGGTTGTCGATAAAAGTGATTACGATGTCGATAAAACAGTTTGTTCAATCACGCTCTCTTTCAAAGGAGATTTAGTTTAGGGTATTGTTATTCTTTGAATTTGTTGTATTTTAAGCGCTCACAAGCATCCTACAAATACAATCGTGCTGGTCGAGTAGTTTGACCGGTGGAACAATAATCCGAAGTCCGCAGGTTCGAATTACGGGATTACCGCCAAATTTTTCAGAAATCGCGTACATTTACTAATTTAAATTAGCAACACTATCAGTTGACGGTGAAGGAACCTTCGAACCTTTCGTGATAAAACCTGAACAAGAGAAATATTCTAGTTGTATCACTGAATGTGTGAAAAAAATAGAACTATGGATTTCTCAAAGTTTTAAATCGCCAATACGTTGTGGGCTGCTGCGCCGTGGTGATTATGCTCTTGTGATTTTACCTCCCAAGCAATGGGTCTGTTATAGGCTGATGATGTTCCTAGGAATTACTTTTTTTGTTATACTTAAAAAGTTTTATCCTATAACCACAATCTTATCTGATGTTAAATAACGATGTGGTCTGAGATGGTAACACGCCAGATCTAGAAGACTGCCTCTCAAGTTCCGGCTGTCAGAACATACTTATAAGTTACTAGTTTTTGCCCTCAGCTTCGCTTGTTTCTATGTAGATTTGACGTATACCTTGGGAACAGTACCTACTTTTTCTCTATGTTCTTTTCTGTGTTCCTGATAATGCGTATGCAGAATTTAATTATGTTCGGTTGCATGGTTAAAACGAGAGAACGTATCAAATAGACAAACCCACATTTGCATTTATAAAATTGATAAAGATTGCCCGATGGATCCTCAACTTGAGGTTGGCGATGATAGGGGCGAACGATAGGAAAAAAGTCCTGCCGCCACGCTATAGTTTCATCACGATGTTTTCCTTGACCGAATGCTCCGGCAATTTTTTTTTGTTTACACTACTCTGTGCGAAGCTTGACCTCAGTCACACCTGACAGAAATAACGACAAGGCCGAGGATGTAGCGCGTTCGCTCAGTGAAAACTTATAACTCTTCTTTTGAAGACCATTATATTGTATATTTTAGGAAAAACAGACGCACATAGCGCTGTTCCTTTCCTTTCCATTCCATTCATATCAGGATTCGATCGTATTACAATCAACACGAGACCCGTGAGCCTATCATCGCTCCAGAATTAAATATGAATTAAAGTATTCACGTGAAAAGAAATTCTCAAACCACTTTCCGAAAACAACAAGAACAAACGGCATCCCATTTGCAATTACAAATGGCGGATTATCTTGAACGTGCAAACAGACGAGGATGCAAAAACCAAAATAAATCTCTGTGGAAGACGGTGAACCGATTCGCGAGCGTTTCTCATTTAAAATTCTAGCCCGCACCGTAATTCGGGCGAATTTTCGACCCTACCATTTGTCATTACTCGATCGAAACTCTGCAGTATCTATATGAGTAAAATTATAGAGATCTGCGGTTGTGTCTGTATTACGTTGAAACAACTGGACAAATTACGAAACTCAGCTCTTTAACCTTGTAAAAAAAAACTATGTGTATCGCAAAGACACGACAAAAGTGATTTTTTTTTAATTACAGGGAAACATTTTAATTACCAAATACAACAAAAAACCAACGTCACCCGGTATTCCCAGTCGATCATCCATCCGAAGTACAGACTGAGCCCGACGTTACTTAACTTTGGTGATCGGACAAGAACGGGTGTTGTCAACACTGCTACAGTGTATATTCATTTAATATGATATTATTAACATTTTAAGAAACAACTATTTTTATAAGCAGTACGCATTTTAGCACGGATTATATAACTAAGTTTAAAACTTGAGACCAAAAAATTAATTTCCTTAAACAGTTAACAGCTGTCTCTTGGAGACGTTTAATATCAAGGTTTTCTATATAGCATCGTCTCATATTTCCTTGAGAATGTTCCTTTTGAATTTAGAATTAATTTAAATACTCGATAGTTCTTCACAGGATCGAGAAAATTCCTTACCATATTCGCACCAATAGTACGAGTATTGGGTCATTTGAATTCCGTTTCGGTATTTGAATTGGAGATTTTACAGGCTTTAATCTGAAACCAACGGCGGATGACGTCGGTACGTGTGCCTTTATCCGACTAATTAACGACTTGATGGAGACTTGATGTCGGATATCCGACGGATGGGGGTTTCTTAAGATTTTACAGAGTTCAAATAAAGAAGTGATTCCGGTAATTGGTTTCAAATGATTTGTTTTTTTTTTTTGAAGTAAGTTATTGTATTTTAACTCTACTTAGGTTTTTTAATTCTTTATAGGTTTTCGCGATTGGTCACAATCTAAACTGATGTTAATAACAATGTGGTTTAAAATGGTAAACACGTCAAGGGAGACTGGCTCTCAAGCGCAGCAGCCGAAGTACACCTTGAGGTTCTTGGCTATAGTTTTTCAACTCGATGGTGGTAGACGGTCCTAGAAAAAGCTCTACCGGCGGCATGCTTTGATTTCATCAGTGATGTTTTCATTCACCGAAAGCTCCGGTTGATTCGTAAGGATTCAAACGAACGTCGGTCGATGCGGAGTCCGAAGACAATAACCACTGCCATCATTGCTTCAAAAAACATTTAAAGAATAGGCTTTACTAACAATCTGTTGTTGTCGAACTCTGCCATAAATACCGAATATTCCTCCAACAGAAGTAAACTATTTTTTTTATTGCAATCTAAAAAGTATGTTCGCGTTGTCTTTATTTATTTTTAAATTTAGTTATTACTAACGACTAGCACACGCCCCGACTTTGCACGAAATATTTTTTTAAGCCATTTAGAGCGTTTTAATATTTACAGTTCATTACCATCAAATAAACTCGTTTTTGTTTTTTGTATTTTGAATCTGTGATATATTCTAAAATATTCATTTTAATAATATGGCATAAAAGATAATTTTAAAATACATTGAAAGCCCTACGGAACTAAAATATATAATTGAATAAGAACAAATACTTATATGAATCGAAGTATGTGGAAAAGATAAAAATTATTACTGTGTTTATGCTTACGAAAACTAACATATGACTAAGAAAACATTAAAATAAAAAAAAATGGTTTAATTTCGACCACAGGACAAATACTAATGGTATTAAATAAACTAGTTTACATCAAATCACCATGGATGTTATAAGAATATGAAAAAAGAGATATTTAAACGTTAATTCTATAATAGCTTTAAAGTACAGCGATTAGAGAATAAAAAGTGTTCATATATTTTCAAACGTAACTAGGTTACAAAAACGCTTGAAACTACGCTTGCAAAAGTAAATAGTATGTCACTATATTACATAACACATCCCGATATCCTACCAACGTATCCTTAATCCATAATCGCTTCAATTGATTACGAAAGAGTATGACGCTTGTTTACAAATTTGCGTGGCCCTTACATTGAATTATGTACGGCACTGTGGACGTAACAAACAACCTGTATTTGCTTGAAATCCAAAGAAAAAAATGTGATAAATTTGAACGTTTCAATATTTTGTTGATAAATTTGAATAAGTAAATATTGTGAATTGTTTTACAGTAAGACTAGCTGGTCCCTGTGATTATTTTTAAATCAAAATTTTATAATTTATTTCGGTTCATTACGTGCATGTCTTTATTTTTTTATATATCGTTATCATTAATTATCCTTTATGAAAATATGTTGCCTTTTAAAGTCATTTATATGAATTCAGTTAAGCCGATTCATAGAATAAACTAGTCACACAACATACTCTTAAAATTTATTATATCTTTATAGATTTTGATGTACTATAATAATTTACCAAACTATGAAAAGAAATAGGTTAAAAAAGTTACAAAAAGCATCTTACCTTTTAGCAAAAATGATACTTTGTTTCTCATATTACACGGAAAAGTTAATTGTACGAATATACACTACATAAAGCATCCACAATCCAAGAACAAAATCCGTAACAAAGAACAAACTTTTAATATCCGAACGTGTTTTCGCGTCCGTAACTTGCTGAATTAAAAGTACACCCTCTCTTCGTGGCAGTCCGAAACGTACTGAAAACGCCTGAAACTCGATTAACCAGAGTCAGGAGGCGTCAGCAGCGTTGCGTCCCTGCGATACTATGACAAACTTTTCTTACTATCAGAAAAAGTAGAAAACATATTAGTAGCTCTTATATCACACTAATAAAGTTAATTTTAGAGTTGATGTGTTTCTAAAAGCGCAAATTAATATTTGCGTGTTTGTATCATTTCGCATGAATTCGAATACGCGAACGTTGTAATTTGTGCGCGCGATGTTGGTATGTTTTGGAAATCGGTACATAGAATTTTAATGTTGGTACTCATATTATTTCGAAATGTTGTCATGTAAGATGATTTAATATTTTATAACGAGCACATTCAGAGGAATTACGGAATACCAATATTTTATTTTGGGAAATGTATAACAAACAGACATTGCTTTAGTAATTGGGTATTGTTAATGTATCTCAAATATATTTTCTCTATTTTTTTTTATTTTACTTCTACAGACATCTGCAGTCAAACGAATTTACACCGTAAATAGACCATAATCGAAGAAATCACAGATATGTTTTTATAATTTATTCATATACAGAATATTATATTTTACAATAAAAAAATCAAGAAATGCAATTTTATAACAATTGACGTCGCAGTCTCCCAAATATTGTCCTGAAATGTACACTGGCATATTTAGACCGGAAAAAGAATAGTATTGTTTAGAATGGTGTGACGTCATCGAAGGCATTATCATGACAGCAGTGATCATATTATTGGGAATATTTAAAAATAATAATTGAAGCTTGTTTTTTTAATAAATATATAGTTAAGAAATATTTATTGTACAAATAATAAACATAAAACTACAAATTAAAAATATTTTCAAAATTTGTCTACATCATAATTACCGACTTATTTTCTTTGTAGCTCGTTACCTAAGTAACCAGTTAAACTGTTATCATCGTGTTGTAATTTCGTCACGAGGATTTTTTTCATCCATATCCCAGATTAATTACAGATCTATTAAAAGCAGTCAATTGTTAGAAATGTTATTTAGTATATATCACAAAAATCACTTGTATGAAATTAAAAAAAACGTTTGAAATAAAATAAAAAGTATTTCGTTATAAATTCTTCAATATTTTTAAAGAAAAATAAACCCGATACAGACGTCTCAGGACAAAGTTTTCCGGGAAATATTCAAAAACTTTTCCGTGCAGATTCAAAACATTCTCCGTTGGAACCAACATTGGAGCCAAATACAAAATTCCACCAAACGTTTGACGTAACTTCCAAAGGTATTCGGTCAATACGACAGCTATCTGGATTGGAATTGCTCGGTCGGTTTCTATTACGGTATTCCTGTTGTTTCGTTACTATAGAAATGAATTTTTGAACGTAGAGCAACCCGAGGAATCTGTCAACAATAATTAAGTTTGACTACTGGAATTTTAGGTGGAACTTAATTGATAATATAAGTTCCTTTATTTATATCCGGGATCCCAAATAGTGTAAAATCGATTTAATTTTACAATTTAATTCGGTTACTGTGAACGAGTAAAATAGACTCTTCTTTTGTCTTTGTTTTTTGAAGCGATGATAAGTATTACTCAGTTGGTAGTGTGTTCGAAGACCGCGTTAATCGACGTAGATTCGAATCCTTGCGAATGAGTCAGAGTGCTCAGTGAAAGAAAACATCGGGATAAACCTATAGAATGGTGATTGGGTTCTTTCCAAGTCCGACTGGCTAGCTACCACCATCAAGTTGAAAATCTGTCGTCAAACACTAGACAAAATGTCCAACTATACATTTTAATTTCAATCTGCGTATACGGCGTAAATAATAAAAATGTATTTTAAAAACTGAACACAATATTTAATTCATTAGTTAAATCTTGGCCTTGGCTGCTCTGCGGAGCGCCTTTCACTTCACCCCTACTCCGCGGCCGGCTGTAATGCGACTTGCGACAGATGGATGAAGAAATTTGAGGCAATGTAAAACAAATCATTCACTTTAATGCTAAAGTAATGCACTCCTTTTCAGACAGTCAACGTGGTTAATGACGACTAAACACATCACCGACCCGAGCGTGACGGTTTACTTTTGGATGGATTTTTAATGCGCCTAAAAAAGTGTTCACTTCAGAAAAGTAGTGGATATGTCAACGGAGATAAAATAAATACTATTTCACTCGACACTTCACACAATACAAAAACTCTACCGGAGTTTAACCCACAAGTATGTTTGTTGGAAATTCGGGTTAAAATATAAGTTTGGTAGTCGAATGTGAACTGACCCGAATGCGGCACCGATCGCATTGTTCCGCGTCCGACTCAAGTTTGCTTCTCGAATTACGGAGACCCGCGTCCGTAAATTTTGCCATACCTGACCATTTTTATACTTTCGACAATATTTATACATTAAATGACACTAGCTACTACATACATCTCCTCACGTGTTTTTTATGCAGTAATTATTTTTGTTATTAATACATAATAAATTTGGTCGAATATTTGGTAATAGAAGATGTCCACTATTATTATCAATTATCAATGGTAAAATGCAAAAAGAAAATTCTGGAATCATATCGCTCAGCAACCTACCAGGTTGAGCTATGAATCTAAAGCACCCAGGAACCCTTTGAAAGAGACAAATAAAAATTTCAGCAACATCGATCTTGCTGTTTTAGAGCAGTTCAGTGACCACAAAATAATTATATATGTAAAGATGTGTGTACATATTATGATATCAGAAAGTGTTACTGTCAACATTAGATAATAAAGGAATGACGCATACCTTCCGTTATTAAAATTTGATTAAGCCATAGCTGGGGCATTTCACGTGAAGCGGACAACGAAAACAAGGTGAGGTTCTGAAATACGATCATATTCAGCCTAATTGGACTTCTAGTAGTTGTAACGTTAATACACATTTAATTTCTACCAAGTTATGGGCTTCTTAACTAACTTCTAAAAGAAAACAGCTTCCAACCAATCAGCCAAATTACTAAAGTTTGACTTCCGGTTTTGTACATTACAAAAAAAAAATTTCAACTTTAATTTTTTTTTTAACTACGCAGTTATTTCTCTATATAAATCGTTGCGTTTAACATTCTATTCTAAATTTATTTAATTAGAAATACTACTTCCAAAAAACTCCGAATGTCTAATATGACTGTTCTTTATAAGCTATAACTTAACAAATAAACATGTTAGCAAAAAAAAAATCTGTATTCACATTCATACTTCCTAGAAGTACAATTAGGCTGAATATGAACGAATTTCAAAACCTCACCATGCCCCGGTTGTCATTATATCCGACTATAATTATTAATTCCTTTTTAGCTTTTTATAGATTTCAGTTATCTCTGTTAAATTTTATCATTACAACATAACCCTGTATTCTCGTAATCTGAAACCGCCAGAACGTCTTGGGCTGGTAAGATCGTTATGACCGTACGTACCTTCTATCAGTTTTAGTACAACAGTAGGTATCTTATTGACTACCATTTTATATACAAATAAAAATCAATTACCCAAGGTATATAGGCGCATCACTTCAGAACGGCTGCACTCATTTGACTAATACTTTTCTAGGTTTCTAATTTATTTCCTTCATTATTACACTCGCACATAACCCAATATTAGACAATAGTCATACACAACAAGTCATTATCACTTTTAATATTGTTATCCAGCCAACGAACCAGTACCATATGAGAGGCAGTTTAAATAGCAATGATACTTAAAGCCCACCCTTTCCACGTAACCAGTGTCACCCAACGAACAGTCTCTGTGTGGTGGTAGATCAGATCGAAGACTTACTGCTTTACGTACATTACACTCAATTTACACCCAGTTTGTTTCTCATGCCACTACAATTTGAGTTAAATATCTTCAATATTAGTAATTATTAACCTACCTCAGGCAGTATCTCTGTACTCCAAGACACTTATATGTAGTATACATTATATCTTGATTATAGTTCACTCAAGTAAATGGGTGAAGTGTTTAGAAACAAGTTCGAGACAGATTTGCTATGTACATTAAAATCGTTGTATTAACCAGGGAATTATGATGTACTAATGTACTGGAAGTGCTATTACTTGCATAAACTATTACCTAACTACAAAATGTAGTATCCATAAAACAAAATGTCATTATAGGAAATTTCAAATAAAATATTTAACAAATCACATATGCCTGTAAGAGATCCATTGCAGAGACGTAAGTCTCTTCCTGAAGGAGGGTATGTGCATAATCAAGACGCTAGAACAGATGTATTAGCGATTTCAATATCTCCCCACAATATTTTCCTTCACTGTCAGCTGATAGTGTTGCCAATTTAAATTAGTAAATGTACGTGAGTTCCATATTATTCGTTGGTATATACCGAATTTCTAATCTGTGGACTATCGAATTGACATTTAATTGGTTAAAACACTCGACCACCACGGCAAAGTCATGGATGAGTTCAAGTATTATTATAAACTATAAAGTTTGGAAGATTTGAAGTCAAAGTTTAATGAATGTGCATTAATATTTGTCAGTCTTTTATTAAGAAACTGTTGAACGGATATCGAGGAAACTTCACAATAATATAGCTTATATATCAGAATAGATACATAGGCTATAGTTTATACAAATATTAAATTGATCAAAATGTAACATAGTGTCAAGTACTACGTTTGAAGACCTTCTACCATCTGAGAGTTACTTCAGCGTGCATTATATAAATTGCTACGAGATACTCGAAGATAATCTGTGGCGGACGCAGACAAAGTTGAGGGCTGATGTTAGTAATAAATAAATAATACATTATATGGCTAAAAGAAATAGATTAAAGAAAATCGTATTATAGAGACGACAGTTGCTTTTATGTCAAAGACAGGCTTCGTGCTGTAGCGATAAAAAATTGTGACCTTCACCTTCCAATAAAACTGACTTTTGTATGATGAACATAATTGTCAGTTGTGTGTTTAGGTGTTAAATTTCTATATGCAGTGTATATAAGCTATTAAGTTTAAAAAGCTAAAATGCAAGCTATGTTTTGCATATTAATTTTATTATATACTTACTGCAACACGCGGCTTCAATCGCGTTTACTTTTCCTTCCTCGTTCCCCAATAATTAACTCTACACCAGAAGGTCCACTCACATTATTGTGTTCTCGCTACTTTCTAACCTACATTTTGTATCGTAATTATTCCATTTCTAATGGTCATGGCGTAATGTTAGATAGCTTCGCCAATGAATATGTAGCGACACACATACCTACATCAAACGTGGTATGTGTGTACTACAACAACTTACGCGAAAAAACAGCGGCACTATAATTTCCCAAGCTTAGTCGGTTTAAGAAAGCGATATTAAAGACTCACCGCCCAGGTGGCGACCACATGCTTACCTGGGTGTAATTATAATCTCACCGACAAACCGCAAACAATGCGATGAATAGTTATTATAGCAACTTATTGTTTAATTATTTTACTGCCCAGATGTTAGTTTTTAAATTTACTTTGTTTTATAAATCTTTTTATTCTATAAGATTATTTGTATTGCCGGTTCATTTTATCTCTAAGTCTTTGCACGTGTTCTGTTTCCTTTAAATATGCACTCAACTCAATAAACCAGATCTCAACCACGGTTGTGAGTGGACGTATCCGTTCGCGCTGTCGGTGATGTCCGGACCGATTTTCCTACTACGGTTGCTTGTAGTGTCGTGAATACTTGTGTTCATAGTACTTCGAGTGATATTAGTTAGAATACGATTTTTCGGAAACCGTACTTTTCAGTACGACTATTCAAACCACACTTCTCAGTGCGAAGAGTGTAAAGTTGGTAAAATAAATCACGTGTTAGATTCGTTCGTGAGTTGAATGTGTCGTGTTAATCATTTCTGTGTGTGTCTCTTTTATCTACCGAGCTCGGATAGCTCGTTACAATCACTTTGGCGCACCCCCCTGCCTCTCAGGTAGGGAGGCTCGAACATCGAAATACTACCAGAATGGCCGCTCTGAAAATATCTCCCGAGCATGAGCTCACTAGGTTGCGACGTTTTGTCGGAAGTCGAGACCCGCAGCTATTAAAAGCGTATTGGATATACGTTTCCCAAAACGAGTGCTCAAGCGACAAACAGTCATCTCAACCATCACTGAGTGCTACCAATGGAAATGCTGCAACATCTCGCGCGCGCCCAGCTGAAAGGAGTGACACCATGACCTCTAGCTCTCATTTGACCGAGACTCCGAGGACCCGTGAGCGCTCCCGCTCAAAAATACGCACAGAGAACGTGCGCTCACCTTCAAAACAATCGCCTGACGCCAACTCAACCGCCGTGGCAGTTCACACGTCGAATTCATTCGCAATACTAGACACGGAAACCGCACCGTGTAACGCCGTAGAAGCACTAATGCCCGATTTCGCCCGCACCCCCGCTCCAATAATTCTTAGTTCGAGCTCCGACTCTGGCTCGGACATGGAGCTTGACATCGCCGCTGCCTCCTCGAACCATGACGGATTTAAAAGTGTTACCCGCGTTCCAAAACGGAAAAAACACACCACCCCTTCCTCTTCCGACACCGAAACTGTAGAGGAACCCGTGCAACCGAAAAAGGCTGCCATCATATGTGACACCTACACGTCACGTTCCTCTGCTGTAGACTCCACCTCTACTTCCGCCTCAGCCCAAACCCAAGTCCTAGGCTCTGCGGCAACGGCTAAGAAGCCCCGCACTCCACCGCCTGTCACAATCCAAGACAAATCATCTTGGGTCTCTATCTCCTGTCAACTAAATCAGAAGGGGATCAGATACACTTCGGCACTGAATACCCCCGCGGGTATCCAAGTTAAGGTTCCCTCCACCGATGATCACCGCAAACTTACCTCTTTCCTCAGGCAGCATAAGTATGCTTACTTCACCTACGCACTAGAGGAGGAACGACTTCTCCGAGTAGTTCTTCGCCGCGTCCCGGCCGAAGTTTCAACCGATGACGTGGCGATGTCGTTGAAGTCACAAGACTTTCCGGTCCGGGAGGTTCACCGAATGTACCATCCCCGCACCAAAGTCCCCTTCAGTCTGGTTTTGGTTATTCTTGACCGAACTAAAGAAGGAAAAGCCATTTTTAATCTTTCTTCCGTATGCGGTCTTACAGGTGTGACCGTCGAGGCTCCGAACAAAACCTACGCACCCTCGCAGTGTCACAACTGCCAGGCGTATGGTCACTCGGCAAGAAATTGCCATCTCCGCCCTAGGTGCGTGAAGTGCCTCGAGGACCACTCTACCAAGGAGTGCACACGTACGCCAGCTTCTGCCGAACCTCCCAGCTGCGTGCTGTGTGGTCAAGCGGGTCACCCTGCGAATTATCGCGGGTGTTCTCGTGCGCCTCGCACAAAGCGGCCACGACAGCCGAGACAGGCTAACCAGGTTAGGGTGCCTGCTACTGCCACTCATCCTCAACTCTCACCTCTAATGTCCTTAGAGGCTTTTCCCGCTCTACCAAGTAATTTCAGGACTTCGGCAACACCCGCATCCGCATCAAAAGCCCCACAACAGTCTGTGACGGCTCCCTCGGCCCCTTGGGCTCCCATGCCCCAGTCACCGAAGGCCACACAGATAACCCCGGTCTCTTCTTTCTCCATCACCGGTATCGAGTGGGTGGGCCAGCTTCTCCTCGTGCATGACGTACAGGAGATCATTGCTTTCAACGCGATGATAAACAGTAATAAGGACCTCGGTCTCCTAAATGCAATCTCGCAGTTTCCTGACGTTGCGACTACCATCCAACGCCTCGCCCGTGCTTCCCACAAGTAAGTTCCTTTTACAATGGATAGAATAAAACCACGTAGTATTTGTCTTTCCTTTTTTAATGCTCGAAGCCTTAAACCCCAGCGCGATCAAGTAGCTGCCTTTCTACGTGAACATCAAATAGATGTGCTTCTAGTTCAAGAAACACTTCTAAAGCCCGGTAATCGTAACCCCGCGATTGCGAATTACAATATAGTTAGAAACGATCGCATAACTCGAGGCGGTGGCACCCTCATTTACTATAAACGATCGCTATATTGCATGCCAATGGACCCTCCTCTTGATCTTTTACATATGGAAGTGTCAGTATGTAGAATAGGTATGACGGGTCATCCACCTGTCACAATAGTTTCCGCGTACCTCCGCCCGAGCAAAAGAATACTTAGATCTGACCTCGAGGCTCTGTTTTCGCTCGGCGATTCCGTTATAATAGCGGGCGACCTCAACTGCGGGAACGTCATCTGGAACAGTTCGAGTACCTCTCGCAATGGAGAGTTGTTTGAGGATCTAGTAGACGAGCTTGAATTTGACGTCGTAGCTCCTCTTGAACCTACTCATTATCAGGATCACTGTCGACCGACAGTGTTAGACGTAGCTCTCCTAAAGAATGTCTCGCTTTCGATACGACACGTTCAAGTTATACACGAGCTTGACTCTGATCACCGTCCAGTTATAATACAGTTAGGTCATTTGGATGACACCAGCCCTCCTTTCGTCAGAGTGCCTGACTACGCGAAGCTCAATAGGTACCTTAGTGATAACCCCTCCTCGTCCAGTCTTGATAAGATCCCGGACATGCTAGTGTCCAAAGCTGATGCCGACCTGGCTATCGATTCCCTGGTCGACCACCTTCAGACTGCCATCAGGGTGACCTCAAGAGAGGTACAAACGACGAACGACCGCCGTTTTATACTCCCTGATGACGTGAGAGCTTTGATCACGGAAAAGAACGCCGCGACGCGAGCTCACGACACCTATCCATCCGAAGAAAATCGTGCCCGCTTACGCACGTTGCGGAAAGCGGTGAAAGCCCGCATTTCCGAGATCCGTGGCGAAAGATGGGATAGGCTCTTAGAAGACATCAAACCGTCTCATCTGGCGTACTGGAAGCTAGCACGATCCCTAAAAGCGGACAACACCACTTCGATGCCTCCCCTCGATAGAGGTCCAGGTATGTCACCTGCATTCGATAGTATAGACAAAGCGGAATGCCTAGCAGCAAGCTTAGAAAAACAATGTTCTCCAAATACAGCGAACACTGACCCAGTCCATATCCGATCGATTGAAACCTCGGTGGAGAATGCAATCCTGTTCCCCCCCACGGATACTCTAACCCCGGTAACCCGGGATGAGGTCTGTGCCGCTATAAAACTTCTGAAGCCCAGGAAATCTCTTGGTCCTGATGGTATCAAGAATGAAGTTCTCAAACTACTTCCCGATCATCTCATAGCCCTCTTGGTCTGCATCTTCAATGCGGCCATGGCCCAGGGTTATTTTCCAGCCGTCTGGAAAAAGGCTATAGTGATAGGTATTCACAAACCTGGTAAAAAAGCCACTCTTCCTGATAGTTACCGCCCGATTAGTCTTCTCGACACACTTGGTAAACTCTATGAGCGGCTCCTTCTGAACCGTCTCCAGACCACTATGTCCGTTTTAGACCTGCTACCACATGAACAGTTCGGCTTTCGAGCTGGACACTCTTGTACACAACAAGTGCACCGCCTCACGGAGCACATCCTGCATAACTTTACTGAACCTAGAATATCATATCGTACTCTCGCGATCTTTTTCGATGTAGCTAAAGCTTTCGATAAGGTGTGGCACGCCGGACTCGTTTATAAGCTTCTTCAGTTTCGAATCCCCGATAGATTAGTTCATATCATTCGCGACTACCTCTCGAACAGAACTTTCCGCTTCAGAGTGGAAGGTGAACTCTCCCGACCACACCCAATACACTCAGGTGTTCCCCAAGGATCTATTCTTGCACCATCCCTGTTTAACTTGTATATTAGCGACCTACCACGATCTCCGGGAGTCGAAGTAGGTTGTTATGCCGATGATACAGTGATATTTGCTTCAGGCAGGCAGAGAGTGCATCTCAGAGCACGCATCCAACGTGCTGTTTGTAATCTCGGCGAATGGTATCGAAGATGGCGTATAGAAGTTAATCCAGATAAGAGCTCCGCAATACTTTTTGATTCCTCTAATAAACAGAACACATTAAAACCTCTCAGGCTATTCGATACTGACATCCCTTGGGCTACCGAGGTTAAATATCTCGGTGTCACATTAGACAACAAACTTACCTTTAAAACTCACATCCAGAGAGTGCGGAACAAGGCTGCTATGGTCTTGAGCCGATTACATATGCTATTATGCTCACAGAGCAAAATGTCACTCAGACATAAGCTCACTCTCTATAAGACGTGTGTCCGCCCTATTCTTACGTATAGTTGCCCCGTGTTTGCACATACATCGAAAGATAATTTTGAAAAGTTGCAGGTCATACAAAATCGCTTCTTACGAAAATGTGTTGGCGCCCCCTACTATGTTCGGAACGACGATCTTCATAAGGATTTGGATATTACTTCGATTCAAGCGTACATCAATTCCGTCACAGCTAATTATTTCGACAAGGCCACAAATCATCCCAACCCGTTAGTGGTATCTGCTGCAAACTACACCCCCAAGCCCGCCGCAAAGTATCCTAAAAGACGACCGCGACACATTTTCAGCGATCCCCCGGATGACATAACGGCTGCGAATGATCTGCATACCGACGACTCTTTAAATAGAGCGTGCTCGCGCCCACGCCCCCGAAACCACCGATCACGCCGACACGGTCGGGCGGTCAACTTCGCTCCCGCACACCCGCCACGTCCTCCTTCGGCAGCAGCTTAAGCCTAGGTTCGATCCCTCGGACGGGAGCCCTCGAGCATGCTGCTAGCGCGATACAGTGACACCACATTCACTAGCTCCTTGCACACACGACACTGCACTCCACACACGTGCACATTCACACGGTACGTACACTGGTTCTGTAAGGGACCGTTTTACCTTTTTGGCTAGTTAAACTTAGCCAAAAATATCAGGCAATATATGCATGTGCGCTTTAGTGTGACACATATGAAGGTATGCATATGTGTCTCACTAAAGTGTACATGTATGGTATATAGATATTTTATTTTATGTAGATATTTTAGTTCGATTCACATTTATCCCAAGGCAACTGCCCAAGCCGAGGTTCGGCCATTCTGGCACCCTTGAGCTTGTTGCCTCTCGGCTGAGTGCCCTAAGCGCTCGCCCTAAAAGCCTGGTGAAGCTGTGAAGGCCCATTAGGCCGACAGCGTTTAGTCAGTTCGAAAAAAAAAAAAAAAAAAAAAAAATAAACCAGAGATTCGTAATCCAGCTGCCAAAGCGATTACTAGTCTGCACAAACGGAGTCAGTTATTTTATTTCAACCTTCTGAAAGTAGCAAAGTGGTTAATCATACTACCACTTCCGCTAAAAATAAGTAATAAAATACAAAATGAATTTTTCAAATCTGATTTGCAGTTTTGTAGATTATCACGTTGTAACAAACAATTTATTCAGCTTCATAATATAGTATTGAGATATTTAGTTGCAATTCACATAAAAAATGTGAAAAATAACAAAGTCACGTGTCATATATAGTAATAGAAAGTATTAAATCAATGGTTTCAGCACTAGAACTAATCAAAGTCTGGAAGCATCGGAAATCACTCAGGCATCGCACCAAAACTTATTCAATTTACACGAAGATTGTCCGTATCGCTTCCGAGTTGTGAAACGGTTGGTCGGGACGTCTTTCTAAACTGTACGAAATTATATCACATCGAAACATCACTATAGAGAATTATTAAGTATTGTCTGCCCATCCCGGGGTCACACTAGTCCGGTGAAACTGTAGAGGCCTGCCAGGTCAACAGTGTAGTCAGTTCGAAAAAAAAAAAGCGTCACACTTGTGTATTAAGGAAGAAAATGGGACCAACGCTTCCATTTACAGTACGACCATGTAATAAAACAAAATAGCAACGGAACGTCAATCTGTTAATATTTTTGGAAATCTTCCTAGTGTATTCGATCTCAGTCACTTTCTTATATGGAGTTTTTTTTAATACCAATTTCTCATTTTTCCGTACGACTATACAAACATTTTCTTTGCGTACAAACCATGCCGAACTTGAATTACAAACAAAAAAATAAAAGAATTGGGCTACTAGGTGCAGTCGTTCTAAATTTTTATTTATATATATAGATATTTTAGCATCTTTCTAGTTCTGCTCACAATTATTGAATTTTTATATAGTATCCACAGCTCTATACACGTCTGTTATTGTATGTTAATGAAGTATCTACACAAACAAATCTTCGTGAGGACTTGTTGAACGTTCAGAATTTGTGTTAATAGACTTTCTTTTTTTGTTTTATATTATAGGGGGCAAACGAACAGGTGGGTCACCTGATGGCAAGTGATCACCGCCTTCCATAGACACTAGCAACACCAGGGGTGTCACAAGTGCGCTGCCGGCCTTTTAATATATATGGGCCTCCGGCGCTCTCACTGGCCGAACGAAACGCAACAGTGCAACCACTGTTACTTCATGTCGGTTTTCTGTGAGAGGGTGGTACTACCCGGGCGAACCGACCCATTCATGCTGAAACCAGTAATTGCCTCAGCGTAGCTCTACCACCTACAAAAACTGGAACACAGTGGAAATACCTTCATGATAAAACACTTAGGTTGCCAACTCTAATGGCGTCTGGTCAAACGGTATCACGAGTTTATTTATCTACATTATCTAAGATGGATAAAAATCTATTGCAAATTATATATACGTGCATCACCTTAGTCCGGCCACATCTATTTGACTAATTCTTTTTTTTTATGTTTGTAATTCTTAGTACATGGTTTGTATGAATAAAACGAGCGTATACTTCTTTAAAAGGCCGTCAACGCACTTGCGACTCCCCTGGTGTCGCTAGTGTCTATGGACGGCGGTAGTTACTTACTATCATGTGATTTACCTGTTCGTTTGTCTCTTGTTAATATAAAAAGAAAATATTTAAAAAATCGTAAGAAAATAAAAAAAATAGAATATAGAATTAGTGAATGAGTGAGAAGGAAGACGATATGAAAATCTTCGAAAATATTGACAAATATCACAGATTTACCGATGTACAGTTGTTTAGTTGCCATTATTTTTTATTATAAGGTCGTAATAAGTAACAAAAGAAAGATTTGATTTTATTTCCTTTGTTAGTACATTCGTGTAAAGCGAAGGCAGAAAGCTAGTTTTGTATATAAATTATTTTATTAACTCGATATGGAAAATGACTAATTAAACTTTTCCCCCTCATTTCTGTAAATATCCCATAACTCGGACAAAACAAAAAAATATATATACGAAAACTCAACAAAAACATAATTTGGAGGAAATCGTCCGCGAAACAGGAGTTCCTGAAGCGGTTACAACAACCCCACGAAAACATCGCCCGTTCGATATAATACCGCATTATTTTTCCTTTCATTGGGCGGACAATACGGATCATAAAGTTTTATCGCGCTTAGAGCTAGGTTACACTTCATATTAATCTCAGTTTAATTAAACCAAACAATATATCTCATTATACGCGGTTGTTTGTCCGTAAAATGTAACTTCTAACACATGAGCGAATATTACTTTACTAAGAGAGAACGTACTATCAAGGTTATATATACTCTATGTTTTTTTTTCTATTATTATTATTATATTTATGAAATAGTTTATGTAATTACATTATTATATAATTTACTCACCGTTCGTGCTTTATTTGGGCCCATTAAAAATCAGCACAACATTAATGTATTTATTTACAAAGGCATGTAACTAAATTACATTTCACGTAACTATATATTTTTGTTTCAAATAGTCTCATATTTTTGTATATTCCCACAATAAAGCATTGTTCTCTCTTTTGTCTTCTTTCTGTCATCGGTCTCTTGATTTATTATTAAAGCGAATTATTGTCCAATTTGTTATATAAAAAGTGTTCACCTATTATTGCTATGAATCGGAAGAAAACTCATTAACATCTATTGCTCTTTTATTGAACAGTTGAAAATATTGCCGCTAATATTTTGTAAGGCTCAAAACCGCCGGTTGATATGAAAATATTTGTAAAATCTTGTGTGAAATTTACAAGAATTCTTACAAATGATAATTAAGCTATACGTTCAGTAATAAATTGTATTTTTGAGAAGATTTAGCAAATAATTAAAAGTAATTTATTTCATTTACTAACTTTATTGAGAACAGTTTGCATCAATAGCTTAATAGCTTAATCAATAGCTCGCCTGACTTAGTACAAATGAACAAATAAATGCACGGAATAAACCACTTCAAAAATATTATTATATACTATCAGCTTAAGTTAACGTTTATAAAACTAGCTCAACTACTTTAGGAATAATTTTCTTAGTCTAAAGAGGATATTAGAGCAGAGGTTAAAGATTCTTACAAATATCAGTGCAACTGGCCTCCAGCACAGGGGTCTTATTACCAATCGTCCCCTGTTCCCGGATTAGCGGGGAAAGCACTTAAGATTTTATTTTTCGTCGTTCCTCTCTTATGTCGTAAAACTTGTACGTGGCTTTTATATTCACGCTTGGTCCTTAAACACGTTGGAAAGGACCATTGTGATTCTGGATGAGGAACACCCTTACGATTTCTTTGTAATATTTTCAAATACTACTCTAACGCTATTACACTAAGCGATCGCTAATACAAGACAACTACTAAAAATTAAGACATAAAACTTAATTAAGAACGTATACAAAATGCTCGCATTTTAAGCACATTTAAATGGGTTGGCATAATCTGCAACTGCTAATATCCTAAACTGACAGAAAGAGAATTTCTAAAAATACTTTGGCAAAGTTTAGACTCTGAAAGTAAACGCTTGAAGCAAATTATTAGTTTCTTGATATACTTAGTGACATAGAAGGATTTTCACATTCTTAGAAATCTTCATTGTTGGTTCCGTTATATACTTATATGTTTGGCCACCTTTCTAAGTAGATGACAAACATTTTAACTTGTCACAACGATAATGGGAATATAATAAGAGGATTCACAAAACACTTTTTGTCTGTAATGTTGTTTATGTAATTTATGTTTATGTTGTTTATATATATATATATATTAGCAGGCCCGGCGGACGTTGTCCTGCCCTGATAATAAAAAAAAATACTTATGTGCATGAAATGCTTAAGGCGGCTTGACTTTTTTCGATTCTTTCAATAATTATCATTATATCACAACCAATCTACAAAAAAAAAACTTGACAAATTATATACCTAAGCCATCCTCGTGAATTACTCTATTGGTGAAGACCGCATTACAATCCGTTCCAGACAGACAAGCAGACAGACATACGCGGTGGACGACTTTGTTTTATAATATATATATATACATATATATTAGTCAGTACAACTTAATTCTGAGAGCATTATTCTCTTCATTTAGATTAAAATTCGGATCGACTGACATATCTGGAAAGTCAAAAAGTCACATAGAAGGAAAGAAGATGTGTAACTTATCGTTGTGTATCAGGATTGGCATAAGAGTAATTTTATTTAAAACACTTTATGAATGAACCTCTCATTACATCTTCAAAACTACTTATAAGTATATGTGAAATACCAACAACGTTCGAGTGAAAGGGTTATCGATCTCTTTCTATCAGTTACAAGTAAAACAAAAATAGTGGGATATGTTCATACCAGCTACATCATGAAACATTTTCTATTCTTCCTCAAGTATGTCAACAGCCGCGAGATAAAGATTTTTTCCATTATTATTTACCTATTTTCAAGCTACATATGTAAGCTTATGAGGAATTAACATACGTGCTTTGTCTGTTAATATATGTTAAATTTTGCAAATTTACAACGTTTTATTTAACAACCTTTCTTGGTTTCCTCTCATTGATCCGTCGGTGTAGGTGTTACACACCAAATTTGCCGATCTGATTTTGAGTGTTAATACCCATGTTATTGTATTACGGTCTCACATTTCACAGCAGGTTAATGGTCTGTATTTGACTTGTTAACTATTTAAATCAGATCTTCATATAACGCGTTATGCTCACAATAGGGCACAATATTTCCGATTCTTATTTTATGTACGTTAAAAAGCGTGCTCCCGTATATTTTAGAGTGATTTGAGATGCCACATAAAGGGTAACAGAGTGCTAAGGTGGTTTGATGTCAGGCGCACGCGACCGATCATACATCACAACATGACAAACATGTTATGCCGACCCTACTCAGGTGGATAAGAAGATGTTGATGGTATAAAGATCGTCAGATAAATCCTTATTCATTATGGATGTATGCATCTGTGAGAATCGTTAGTGAAATGTAGCGAGAAGAGGCAACAAATTACTAATTATTATCGCACACGAAAACGATTCATAGAATTTATTATACGGACTTGATTTTGAATATTGTAATTCATATAAATACTCAATTATCATTTATTGTTGTCAAATGCTTGTTATGTATTATAACTGGCAGTAAGACCTCATCAATATGGAACTTTTTTGATATTTTAATTGTAAACTTTATAAAGCAATGGAAGTCCTGTTTTTAATTTTAACATAGATAAGAAACCGGGTTTTAGCTTGTGAATTGAAGCTTATGGTTTTTGGACACTTTTTTTCTGTGATAATAAGTATTTTTCTCTCTTTCTATAATTAAACACAGGGGATTAGTAGTTGTGAACATGGAGAAATGTTTTATTGGCTTGTTTATAATTGTCAGATCAACTAAAAATTTAGTTGAAAGATTGTTGTTTGGTATAATTTAATAAAATGTATGACCTATGATATATAAAATATTACCTATAACTATTTCATAGCAATTAAAAATTAATTGCAATTAAGATAAGTTGTGTGCAACAATTACACGCGAATTGTCAAGTATTTCACACGACATGTCTTGGCAGGATTCCAGCAGTTTGCGGCTTCTGTTGCGGTGACGAAATTACATTCTTACAGCGATACAATTGTTTTATATTGTTTAAAATAATATTGTACGGGTGCATTAAAGATAGAATGAAAGAATATTAAATTCTTTTTCGTCTTATGCTAGTAAAATATTATTGAAATAAAATTCCTCATTCGTCATGCGGTTTACGGTTGGAGTTAATAGAAATCTTCACGAAACGAAAAAGCGTTATGCACCTCTGTCTCGCTCCCTTCATGCGACTTTCTCTATCTGTCTCTTTTTATTCTTCCCAACTATATTTGCGTGTAAATATTTAAATTAAGCGGCGAGCATCGTGTGCTGATGGTTGTATAACCTCACCAGTGAACTGGTAGAAATTTTATTAAAGCTTATATGCAGCATTATATTTATATAATTTATAGTTGACTACTTTGCATTTAATTTTAATACATGCATATTTTACCTCAAATATTAAATGGAACTTTTTCATTTGATTGCTAACTTTAGGTTAAGGAACTTTTTTTTGCTCACAATAGTTGTCAACTAGTTTAACTAAAAGAAACTTACCCAACAATATGCCGTCATTAGTGGGTTAACCGAGGCACGACTTGCTAAAGAAATTATAGAAATTGTTCACAAGTGGTAAATCTCAGTTGAATGTTTTTGTATTTAAAAATCTATATTAATAAAAAGCAATTGCAATTCTATAGAAACCTTATTTCTCCCAGTGGATGGGTGCTCTAATGATAGCAAATATCAACAAGTAATAATAAAGAGTAAAAATATATCAACAAGAAAAAAAAACCTGTAAATAGCATCAAAATGTAATTGACTAAGCTATTCTGAATGCGACTGTACTGCAACTAACACGCATACTAAAGCACGTGTCGTGATTGGTTCAATAGGGGTAGAGGAACGTACGCGGGTGAGTGCCGCTCCGACTTCACCCCTCTTCACGTCCATCTGATACCTAAATTTTGTGTTCTGCGTATCTACTTCAGAGCGAGTCAAAAAGTTTGACGTGAACTATATGTAAGAACATGTTTGAAAAATCGTAGAGGAAAAGTGAAAAAAACTTCTATGAACAAATTTCCATTTAAAAAAGTGAATGAGTGGGTAAGATAGAACATGTATGGAGATCTTTGAAAATATTATAGAATAGATAGATTGACGTCTAATTTAGTTGAATATACTTTTTCAATTACATGGTAAAGGTTAGATTCGGTATCATTTTCTTTGTAAGTGCTACTTTCTAATTAATGATCCTTTACGGTAAGGTTTTCAAAATAAATACTCTATTATATTAAACCTGAAATACCTATTCAAGTAAACGGGGAACGTATTAATTCAATCATTAAAATCCTTTTTCACTGATCAAAGAATTCTTCGCGGGGAGAATAAAACGATGTTTCCTTTAATGTCCTTTTAAAATTTACTTAAGTAATGATAAAAAATGATTAAAGCGAAATGAAGGTCGATTGAATATTTTAATTTAACTCTTAAGCATTATGTTTAGACACTGATTGGATATGATAAAAACTTGTGGAAGGTCGACTAAGAGAGTATTAATCGTATACTGATTTGTAAAACACTGTTGTTTTCCAATAAGAAGGCTTAGGTTGGTAATACATATGTCGGTATGGTCGCTTGCTATGCGACCCTGTGCCGCCCCACTTAAACGGCGAAAGGTACACCGTAGGACTTTAGTGAGTAAAAAAAGGTTGGTAATACTAGCACCTGAAAAAATACTGGTAGCTGATTTTAGGTTCAAGATTCTATTTTACTATGGCAATAAATGCAGACCTTGTCAATCTTTTTAACAGCTTTGAATATAGCTGTAATTCGGGCTCGTGCATGAAATAGTCAAGAGTTAAATACAAAACAAAGTTCAAACATAAGTATATAAATTTAAAATTGACATTTATTTATCCTTAAGTTGTTATACATATAGTATAATACGTATCGATAGCTAAACTTGTGTTGCGGGTAACTATTTTCAGAGCGGTCAAAAAGTTTGGCGAGGACTATAAATTATAGTTTTAAGCTTCAACAACCACTGGAAGTTAAGTGGCACTTCATGTATCTTTGACGCTATCGATTTTCCAAAGAAAACAATTACAACCCTCCTCGCCTTCAGACGGATAGAACATTTAAAATGGATCTAAATTGTTTAGACAATTATTACGTCGTTAGTGTATTATCTAGATATAAGTCTAAGATAAATCAATTCAGTACCTTCCTTAACTATTTTTTATTATAAGCTTCTGACAAACTTTAGTATGTCCAATAAATATTTTGGAAAACATTAATTTTGTTGTGAAATTTGAAACTGTAGTGTGTTATTACTGTTTAATTAATCATTACATTTATTTATTTTGAGACAGTGTCTAATAGATCATAAAATAAATGAACATTTGTTTATTCATTATCCCAAATTGAGGAAACACATATACATATATTTAAATGTATACATATATATACAACCGTTCCTATATTCCACGTTGACGTGACAATCATCGTCCTATCTGACAGCTGTGTAGCCCTAATTTGGTGCAACGTTACTTGTTTATGCCTCGTTTGAACGATCATTGTTTACTAGGGCTAGTTGTTTCTATGATAGTGAAATGAATAAATAATAGTGTTAGAAAGCGTACGAGATCGAGCAGTTCAACAAGGATCGAAGTTTTAATTGTAATTGTTGGATAGTTAGTTAAGGCTGTTGAAACATCGATTGAAAGTTTTGTTGTTACCGTTTAGATATATATCATTCAAATTTCGCAAATTCACGTATGGATTTAATCATTTTAATTTAATTTATAAAAAAATGGATCCTTATTGTATCCTTATTAGTATGTACATGCATAATAAGTGAAACTATTTCAAATTATTGACACATATTTATATACTTTTTGCGATGAATAAATCTAATAAATTTACGACCATTTGCTATCTCACTGTTTGGGTAATGTTTTTTTTGTTTTTAAAATAATCATGCTGGCTATCACATGTAGGTATACATTTTGTTCTAGACAAAACTGCATTGTGAATAACATACATTTCTATAAATATGAAATAAAGTATTACTTGTCCACTTCAGGTATATTGATGATATGTATTCACGCTTGCATATAGTTACTCGTAACCAATTGTTAATTTCATAGCCTAATCGAGTTCGTAATCGAAATGGATTCTTGAAGTAAAATGTCTTAAAGAAACAATTGTGGGCTGCGGTATATACTACACATACATATGAAGATGGACGTGCATAAATTGTTTAGTAGATGAAGAAAGAAATTACGCTAGTTGAAATTATAAGTAAAATTTCTTAAGGAAGAAACATTAATACAATAATCAACATAAATAATAAATGCAAAATTAGCGCAAGCAATAAGTCTAATCTCCAGTACGATCTGTTCATGAGTAGAAGTGTGAGGGTCCACGAAGCGCAGCTCGTACGTTAATTCGCCGCGCGGGGCCTGGCAGAATAGTCGGCGGTCCGGAAACTTAAGTGCCAGGGATTTATTCCAGTTCTAAGGTGATGACATAATTTATTTCCCAGACGCGTTTTGGTAATTGCCCCAACATATGGCTTTTGCTCGCGGCTTCGATCTCATTAGTGCAGATTTCACCTATCTCTCGGAAACAGTACTGTTTTTATGGATAAAAGATAACTATATCCTTTTCTATAACCTTGACAATGTGTATGCGAATTTTCACTATTGTCGGCCAAGTAATTAAGGCTTGAAAGTGTAATAAACTAACAAAATCACACTCGCATTTATAATAGTAATTTCGATTAGGATTGAGACTAGTTAGGAAGCTAGGATTGCGATATGTAGGGAAATAATGAAATCAAAGATTTGATATGAGAAAACACTTTAATTTTCCTGATTAATCGAATTTCAAATGAGTGACAAGAAAGTGATTACGTAGGGATGAATCCGGTGGTATAATCTATTAATTTCATAATATGGTACATGCATGCTTGTAGGTCGAGTAAACTACGGAAAGTAAACGCGCCTTCTGGTCTAAACTGAAATTCATATGCGAGTCGCTCGCTCTCATATTGTTTGCCACGGACTGTCACGGCCGGCGGATCGTGCCAAAATTAATATGTTACGATTTTTTGTTCCCTTTTTTTGTTGTGTTTTATTTATTATTTTTTACTAGTCTACATGTGACGTCACGTGATTGACTAGATTACAATGTAAATTTCATTTTATTAATTATAAATTAAGTCGGAGTAATGTAAATTGTCAAAAACGTTGACTGTTATCTCAGTACTGAATGGTTTGCATTCCGGCAAATATTCAAATTAGAAAGAAAGAAACTACGATAAAATAATATTTTCTGTGACAATCATGTCTTCCATACGATAACAATAAAAAATGCTTTGTTCATTGTAAAAGTGTGCGTGAGTCGCACCCGGTTCTGAACAATAGTTATTTAACTTTTTATGTTTGCGCGTAATCCTAATCTTTATTTTATAAAATAAAAGCAGCCTAAGTTAATTCTTATATCATTATCTACCTATCAGTGACAGTTTCATCAAAATTAGTACTACCGTTTCGGTGATTAGCCGAAACAAACAAATAGACCGACTTACCTACTTGCTTACCTACCTATTACCTATTTAGTAAAAAAAACATATTTTTGTATTAAAAACAATCACTTTATATTTACTCATGTGTATAGATATATTTATATATCCATATGATGTTAAGAGGTCACTAAAGTCCATAGTTATATGTAACCAAACTCAATAGAACTCTTTTCTGAGACCACCTATAATGGAGTACAACTCCTGAAGAATGAATTATAACACCTTGTGAATCAATATATGTTATACTCAGACACCAAATCATAAGACAGTCTCTACCACTCGTACACATCTTTACTGTAGGCTATAACAAAAATGAATATCAATTAAAAAATACATGTTACAGGGTCGGCACTTAACTAATTACATACATAGTATATTGCGTATTACCAGACAACATTTATCTTGGCTACTGCGAATGAGAAACGGGAAATATGAAACGAAAACAAAAAAAAAAACAAATGTGTTGATTACTTTAAATAAAATATCAAACATTTACAACAGCAAGCAACGTAGTATGAAGAGTGAGCGGATAGATGGCGTCTAAAACAAATATGACACGTTATTACGTGTGAAGGCATTTACAGTCCGTGTACTGTGTCAATAGAATTTCTATTAAATCTGACTGATGTAAAATGTGGCCGTCGATAGGGAGAAATATTTTATTATGATTTGTTATACATGTTCACCTATAGAACGTTACACACGCTACATAAATTGGTAGGTAATAGGCGTGGATGGAAACGGTACGCAGATGCCCCGAGCAATTTGCATCTATATGGATTCGCAGTGCGAACCATCCCTACCTAGAGAAAGGGTAATAATTTAACAGGGTTTTAGTTAAAAGGGGCACACTGATTTTCTAAATTATATTTTCACACCCACACATTGCTTTTGATCTCGTAGAGATGATAAAATATTTGGCAAACTTTTTTTGAATATGGTCTGGCAGTGAATGAAGAAACATAGGAATGTCTAGTTATTTTTTAAATTGCCATCTTCCTGTTCTGTATAATAATGGAAATTAACTTTATGAGACTGATTAACAGATAATGCATATTTTATACTGGTATGATTAGAAACATAAAATTTTGCATTTTTGCAGTTTCTTAGCTTCTCAAGTAACATGATGAAAAATAAGGTAATATTTTTAAAAATTCGTTCCTTATGTAGATTAAACAGGTGATACAACTGAATAATAAAGGCACTAATGGAAATATACTTTGCATCCTATATACAAACACTCTCGGTTCTCTCAACGATATTAAATACGCAAATTTGAGCTATTTTATAAATAATCTATATTTTTTCATACGTTAAAGTTTCAGCCAACCGGCGTCCTTCGTAATTAATTTTATTGATTTTGATTATGGCGATCTTGTTAACCATGAAATTGCTACGAACAACATTATATTATTAAATAACTCTTGAGAGTTCTTTACAAATAATAGTGCTTTGTCTAAATTCCTTCATAATATATATTTTTTTAAATTTTATAACAATGTTCGTCGAAATGTCATGGTTAAGAAAGTCGTCTTAATAAAAATATAATATAAATGTTATAATTTAAAATGTACGAAGGGCGGTGGTTGGCTATAACTTTTAGCATATTAAAAAAAATAGAATATCTAGAGAACAGCTCAAATTTGCACATGTAATATCGTTGAGAGAACCGAGAGTGTTTATATATACGGTGCGAAATATTGTATTAGTGTCTTTATTATTCAGTTCTATCCCCTATTTAACCTACATAGGGTACGAATTTTCAAAAATACTACCTTATTTTTCATCTATGTTACTTGAGAAGCTAAGGAACTTAAATGCAAAATTTACTATTTCTAATTCATGTTTCAGATATACATGTCTGTTAACTAGTCTTATAATGGTTTATAAAGTAGTTCTTTTAATTTTGAAGTTTATATAAAAAACATATCTGAAGCAATTTGGTACATTTTCAAAATAGTAATTCCGTTAACCAAATTCGTCGGTCGACTATCGCGGGCGGTATGCGGGTCGAGAGATATTCCCAATGATACGGCTTCGAGCTCATCGTGCTCCATTCACATCGGCTATAACTGCCCGAGTCGCTGTCTCCATTTGATTATATTTCATAAATAATTAAATGTGACAATTATCTATACACTTCAAACAATTTTCTACAGGATAAAAATACAGTTGTGTGCAAAGTTTCAATTCTGTTTTAATAGTATCTTATCCGGTTATGAGTTTAATATCGATATGAGATTAGTTATAAGAAGTTAACATTACAACAAATATTTACTGATTGATTCTTTCAAAGAAAAGGTTTATTAGCAAAATGATAGTATTGTTATATTGTAGGTCTCAGCTTCTTCACCAACTTACCTGTTTAAGGCAAACTGTGTTTAAAAATTACATAGTTTTACATCCGTAGGTGAACGCCGCCGCCGCCAGATAATGTGTTGTTACAGAGGTATGCTGCGTTTAGTATGACTGAATTTCTTGATTTTGACTTTCTTCTAGCATTAACTATATATATATATATATATATAGACTGAATTTCTTGATTTTGACTTTCTTGTAGCATTAACTATATATATATATATATATATATATATATATACTAAAATCAAGAAATTCAGTCATACTAAACGCAGCATAGCTCTGTAACAACACATTATCTGGCGGCGCGGTCAAGCGTATAGTACGGAATGAATTTGCACTGACCACCTCTGTAATACTAGCCGCAGAGTATTTTCCGCTAGCAGCCAACCTTATATATACAACATATATAGATAGCAAAGGACACAAACATAACCAGAAGTAAGGATATTTCCTTGTGATCGTCAATTACACATGAATAAATAATGCTATCATCCAAATATCAAAGTCATACTCTTCATAAAAATGTATTAGGAGCAATCATTCCCGACATAATTTCACTCCGGAACTAATTTAGTATTGTATTTGGTATATATATATGTATGCATGCAAATGTGGGTAGAAACAAAATACATTAATCAGTCTCAAAAACGGTGTTTCATTGTGCGGCGTCTCCGGCTATTTAAATTAAAGATATTCCATTTGGCGACGAGAATGGGAAATACTGAAATCATGTGCTTGTCTATTTTTCCTAATTTATTTTATTAAATTCGTTCTGTAGAAAACCGATTCCTCTGTTTTAATACCAATTTATAAGGAACTCAAAATTTGGAATTAAATATAAACAGAAATCGGTTTAGCTAGTTTTCATATAACATTTTATGAAAACCTGAATAAATGAACAATTTTCGACTGCGAATGGATATGCAATTTTGTGAAAAAAGAGCTGTCACTCAAATGCGATGCGATGGGTTCATGAATGTTGTAGCGAGGTGACAACAGCGTTGCAGGACATAAAGCCTGCCCACTAATTGGAAACTGCACCGCCCATTGCCAAGCGTATGGTCAACTAGCTTGTCATGTAGTGCGGGACACGAAAAATGTAACCATTTCTTTGTTTATTATGAACTAATTCTTAGTTACCGCTATTTGAGATATAGTAAAGTTTGTGGTTTATTATTGTTGAATTGTCTTATATTTCAAACTGCTTGAATTAACATAATTTTGTAGCTTAGGACGCTTTACTTAAAATATGAATAAAAATGAGATTTTTGATACTTAATTAACATACATACATTCTTGTAAAGAGAAGCTATTTTCAACGAGTTCTTCTATTCGTGTACAATATAATAATATCTTTCCATTATTCTCGGGACTGCCGCGATTCTGTAGCGCATCTGGGATGTTTGCATATGCTCGGGTTGATGATTTTTATGTAATCACGCGTAAGAGAGCAGCATCCATTCTAAGTAGACTTCGCGACAGTCCTAACAGAATAATGAAAACATTAGTAGATATATATGATAGCCCTTATTTGAAACACTGGATATCGGTGGTTATATAACGCTGGGACACAATGTTGCATTTTAGTTTTTGTATCAACGTCGATTTAATTTAATTATTATACATAGTTTTAAGTATATTTAATTTCTTATTTTAATTAAGTACGTAGTTTTTTATATTTTTGTATTATGGACTTTCGTTGTCTCTTGAATAAATGAATAATAATAAAATTATTAATTAAAATATTGTAAATTATGTTAATGTTATTAGAATAATTATTAAATGTGCTGTATTGGTTCATGCTTATAATAAATTTGATAAAAATAGAAGTTGTAACGGGACAGTTATTAAAAAAGTAATTGAAACACATTTAAACTATTTAATCTATGTTGAAAGTAAAACGAATAAACACACTAAGCCACGAGCAATATTAAAAAAAAAATATATTTCTAATCTTCATCTATCATCAAAGTAGGGTAAAAGCGAAGGAAATTAACGTCGAACTAATCTACGATTGAAAAAAAAAAAGGAATTCTTTATACGAATCTTTACAGAGATAAGCGAATCTTAAAGGTTTGTTCTTTTAATGTAATCGTTTTCGAGCTTAACGTTGATTTATTCGAATACAAATTTTCTCATTCAAATGAGAATCATATTCTACTTTCAATATAGTATACATAATGAGGTTTAAGAGTATGAGGCACAGGTTTATATATTTTCCCAAAAAGAGACGAATGAGACAGGACTACATATGGCAGAGATGTAATTGTTAAGATAGATATATGGCAAAACTTCAATAGATAAGACTAAGAATGAGTATATCCGAGAAAGTTTAAAAATAGCACCAGTGACAGAGAAGTTGCGGAGTAATAAGTTAGTATGGTATGAGCATGTCATGAAGAGTGTTGAAAGTCAAGTAACAAGAAATGTTTTGAGTATGCAGGTGGACGAATATATGAGTAGAGGTAGATCGGAAAAGATATGGCTTGATTGGGTGTAACTTGTATAAAAGGTGTAAATATTGATATGACATCTGACAAGGAAGAGTGAAAAGGAAAACATGTGTGCCGACCCTACTTAGGTAGTGATAAGGGTCGTATGATGATGATGATTTCCCCAGAACAGTAAAAATGAATAAGAAAGTTAAGTTATGATTTCCACAAATTTTCTCAACCCGTAACTGAAGCACCATATATTTTTACATAAAATATCAGCAACGTTTTGAATACATGTAACACAATTTAATAAATAAGGATTATATTGTTTATACCTTACAAACAATACAGCAGGGGACATTATTAATTAATATAATATTAAAAAAATAGAAACAACCACTTTTCCTCATACTCGCAAGTGTAACCAACGAGCGGGATGACCCACTTTCCTGACACACAAAAGGCTCTTTTATATAGCATGGAATACGAGATCCATTCGTGTCCCTGCTGCATACTGAACACGATATTTTTTTTTTGTTAATTTTGTTATTATGCACCTACATAGCTATTTTACATGGCTTTGTGAAGATTCGCTTTATCCATTTCTCTTTGTATGTTTTTTTTATACTTTATAGGTAAACGTTTTCTCCACAATGTCATCAGATATTAAATGATGATGTGGTCTAAGATGGTAAGTCACGCTTAACCTAGGGGGAGACTGGCTCTCAAGTGCAGTTGCCGGAACACACCAACAGGAGCTTGGCGACAGATTTTTAACTTGAGGGTGGTAACTAGCCAGACGGACTCACACCGTGAAACACGGTCTTTTACTTAATTATTTTTAATACTAATAGGCTTAGGCGTTTGATCACAACCTCTTATCATGTTAAATTATGATCTGGTCTACTATAGTAAACATGTTAAGCTTAGAGGGAACTGGCTCTCAATGTCAGCTGCCGGGACACATAACAGATGCTTGGCGACAGATTTTCAACTTGAGGGTGGTAGCCAACCGCCTTATTATAAAAAAAAAACTCTACCAACATGCTATGGTTTCCTCTTGATGTTTTCCTTCACCGTAAGCTCCGACTGAGTTGCAAGGATTCGAACCTACGTCCATCGATACGGTGTCCGAATACGCTATTAATTAAGCCATCGTCGCTTGAAAATTCGTACTTGTTTAGCATACTTTCTGACTTCTGAAATTATAAAATTTGTATTGTAGTTACTTAAATCCTAAGGGTAGCAGCGTGTTGTTAGATAAGCCATAACCTTCGTGAATAAATAGGCTATTAAAAAAAACCTTTTAATCTGACTAGTAGTTTAAATAAACAAAGAAAAAGTGGTTGTGTGCTTATGATCACATGATAGAAGTGAAAACTTTTGGTTTGAATGATGCATTCCTTGTTAGAAAACTGGACCTTTATAGGTTTTAGAGCTACGCTGAAACTATTACTGGTTTCAGAATGAATGGGTCGGCTCGCCCGGGGTAGTACCACCCTCTCACAGAAAGCCGACGTGAATTAACAGTGCCTGCACTGTTGCGTTTCGTTCGGTCAGTGAGAGCGCACGAGGCCCACACATTTAAAAGGCCAGTAACGCACTTGCGACTCCCCTGGTGTTGCTAGTGTCTATGGACGGCGGTGATCACTTACAACCAGGTAACCCACCTGTTCGTTTGGCTAGGGGGCTATGATATATAAAAAAAAAACCTAGTACACGTGTTTCATTATATCACCAAACCAAGCGTGCTTGATGTCGAGTTTAACCGAATAAACTCTATTAAGCGCCGCTCATCCTAGCGAGACTGTTCAATTTCGTTCAGTGTTCAGAGAGGATGAGGAGAAGTAGACGTTTACATTTCATAAATCAAAAACTGTCTCTTATGCTTAAAATATTAATATTGATATGATTTTATTAATAAATGTAACAAGAACATCCTCAATGGTGACGTGGTGTGACACTCAAAATATGGTCAAGATGTGAGGTGATGCTTTGTGGAGTGGAGTACAACCTTTTTAAAAACTCGCATAAAAGTTTGACTTTAACCTGAAATCTTTTTCGTAATCCTTGATATTAATGACTTACGATAATTAAGTCAAAAAAGCACGCAAGCAAATTTCTTGTTTTAGCGAAGCCACTAGGTTTTTCCATTAAAACCTTTCTTTTTTCCAAGTGTGAAAAATTTGGCAACAAGCCAAATGGGATCGGTTTTAATTTTTTAATTCTATCCGAGGTGAAACGAAACGAATTGATGGGAACATTAACGTTCCATTTCGTTTGTACAAAACTAACGTGTATTGCATTTTTTAGTGTTTTGAATGACGTTGCTTTGTTATTAAAATTTTATTGTTGTTTTTGGATAAAATCCAATTCGATTCTTTATGACAACTTTAATACTATAATTCATAGCTATGTTTAGCATACATTGTTTTAAAAGAAATTGTAAACGTAAATTTGGAATTAAGTATTTGACTTTTTTAAGACTTCATTATCTATGTAAGATCTTATAGACAAACAGAGATAATTATTATGAAATTTATTGAATATTATATGAAATTTAATTTCTCTTTCATCTTCAATATAAATTTTCATTGTTATCAAAATTTTCCCTTTTAATAGCAAAATAATCCAAATATGCTGACTCGTGCAAACCTGCTGCCTGTTTTTTTATATGTAACTACAGCGTTATATATAGTTTTTATAATTATTTAATCAAACTATCATACGAGACATTTATATTCATGCAAGGAACAATCCGAGGTTAATTATACAGACCGTGATTAAGCCAATCCCGTTGGAGCAAACATGGTTGACTTCAATGAATTCTAAATGCGAAACAGCCAATTAACGTGGTAGCTTTCTGAATAAAGGAGTTTGTTGACAAGGCGAGGTGTGTACTTTAAAAGAAGTAAGGCAACGAGACAGGGCGTGTGTATTATTAGTGAATCGATAACAATCAATTATATGTATAGAAGACCATATTTTTTTATAATACAAAGATAAAAAGGTATAGCTTTGTTTGCCGAGCGCGCTTTCTTAGGCGCGTAAGGCCTTCCCCGCCAGCTCCCTCGGCTCCTAAAGCCAAGCCCCAGCCTCAGAATGCTCAGTCCACTCCTGCGCCACCTACAGCGTCTTCAGTATCGACCACCGGTATAGACTGGATAGCTCAACTCCTTTTAGTACACGATGTACAAGAAATACTCGCGTTCAACGCGCTCGTCAATAGTACGTCTGAGCTCGGGCTCTTAAACGCGATCTCAGCTTTCCCGGCCGTTGCGACTACGTTACAACGACTAACCCGCGCCACGCATAAATAAATTCGCGATAATCAAAACATCAGTTCGAAGCCGCGTGTTCATATACAATAGACCGATACATTAGGAACTCATACGTAACTGTACGAGTATAGTTAAGTTGGCACCGCGCCATTGTTCTTTATTTTTTTCGCTCGATGTCCTCTTAAAAGATGCGTGTTTGCGCCACGCCCGCGACTCTCTCTGCTCACACCGCCGTGAGCGGGGAGTGAAGATACGATCCCGCACACTCGTCGCCATTTTTCTTGTAACAACTCGAGCCTAGGTTTGTCCCTCGGTGTGGAGCCCTCGAATATGTTACTCGCGTGAATACAGTGACTTACGCTTGTTTTTCATTTACACGATCACCCCACATACATGCATACCTAGTCACACAGTGGTGGGCTGTTTTTTTGCCCTTTTCGGACTGAAATAGGTCACACAACGTAGTAGTCAGATACAAAATACACATATACATTCGTGAAACATGCATGGTCCCACAAGCATTTTTCACGAATTCATATGTGTATGAAATGGATAGATAGCTTAGCTTAGCTTAGTCAGATCGAGAAAATCGGCGACAGTTTCAGTCGAGGCGCACCGAGTGCCCTTGCGCTGATCACCTAAACAAATCGGATGAGTGCCTTAAGCGCTTCCCTTAGTAGTCCGGTGGAACTGTAGAGGCCTCCGGGTCAACAGTGTAGGTCAGTTTGAAAAAAAAAAACTAGACGGCTGCTAGTATGACGGCTAATTAATAATAGTCGAATTTCCCAAATAAAATTTTACAAACCCTTTGTTAGTATGTCAATACTGCCTTCAACAGGTGAATTAATATCTTAATACAATGTTGCCTGAAATAAAAGATATATTTTAGTGCTTTATTAAGCCTTAGTTTATACACTCTATATTAACTATAATTAAAAGGCTAAGCTGAAGATAGGACGCAACTCATTTCTAATTTAGATCTCGTAGTAAGCTTAAATCGAATATTAATAATTTTCCGATCCAACTTATTAATACATTTACATCTATACTACTTATATTTTCTTATGCATTTTAAACATTTAAAGGATAATTCTTCTTTATATTTAAAATAAAAGTACTACTGCTGTATGTATTTTTTTCTCATCCTTAGACTACGCATTAACTTTCTCCTGACTAATATGAACATTGTCAGATAGCATGCATGATTATATCGTTCTACCAGTTGCATGTACAAACTGCGTAATTCTAATGAAAACAAAACAGTTTTATTAACAACTGATTTTTGTATAGATTTTGCAATTTAAACTAATCTACACCTTTATCTACACACATACGTCGCTCTTAATATTTCGCTTTTCAGTTTAGGTATATTCAAGACTTTACCAGTAATCAATGATCATGATATTTGCTTCTTCCTTGCTGTGGTCTGTCTCGAATCTCATCGAAATATTCGAAATAGTCTGTATTTTTTCTATTTTACCTTATATGTTGTTACAGCATTCAAAGTCTATAAAGCTGAAAATTAAAAGATAAAAACATTGTAAAATTGAAATTCAATATTTCATATCGAACAATAATATTGTACTTACTATGTCCTATAATGATATTTCCGATATCTACATTTCACTGGCGATACGTCGACATGGAGGTCAGAGGACATACGAATCCGCGAGTAAAAAGCATTATTTTATTTCTGATAAAGTCTAAATTGGAATGGAGGAAATTCGCAATTCAGAAGCGATGGATACCAGTTCGAATTCCGTTTTGCGTGCCAATTGATCCTTATTATTTGAGTGGAAAGATTGATTTTAGTGTGACTGGAATAAACTCGGAAAGCACTGGTGCGGAGAATAACCGGAACGGTCGGTGTAAGTGTAAGCCGCAATCTGCCGACGTTCAGGTGCTTTCCATGGATGTAGTCTAAGGAAAAGGCTTCTTCTGATCATTCATATTTTTATGTTTAGAATGCACTTGTTGCTTATTCTTCGAGTGTAGATAGTATACTTAGAATCGTAGTTTCAAGGTCGTTAAACAAATGGTTACTTCGTGTATATTTCATACAAGACGAATTTTTAATGCTTTATATATTTTAGCATTATGTCTAGATGTCATTTGAAGTTTTATGTAGGTGTGGTCTAAATGGCTTATACTCACTGTAGGGTATAAGCCTCTTCACTTTTACGTCATTCTTATCTGTTCTGTGCCCGTCTTGTCCAGATAATTCCCATAAGATGTATGATGTCGTCGTCCTATCTTGCCATTGATCTTCCCACAGTTCGCTTGCCCTCTTTCGGCTACCACTCAGTCAGGAACCTACTCAACCTGCTATAACAACATCTGACTAAGTGGCCTGCCCAATGCCATTTGAGTTGAGCAATATGTATACCAATGTCTTGTAATTTAATATTTTTTTGGATATTCCTATTTTTCACTCTACTACTTAAGGTGATGCTTTACAAAGCACGCTCCATGCCACGTTGTGTATCTTTCATTTTGTGCATAGTTTCTTTTGTAACCGTCCATGTTTCACCACCCTACTATAAACAGTGTCTAAAAATTTATAAACTTATTTTATGATCAAACAAAAGCTTACCATACAACTATAGAAATTGTCAATTTAAAAGCCCTGTTCCACATTTAGTTACCAGTTTATCTGAATTTGAGCAGATCTAGCCGTGAAATATCGTCGGCGTGCACCGAATGTAAAATAGCTCTAGTCCTTACATTACCATACCCGTTTGACGTTTCAAAGCCAATTTTATTGCTTTCGTTATCCGACGGGAAGCTATGGAATTTAAAGGGCCTAATCACGACCTACCTTGTGTTTCGTCGACTACGTATTACTGTAATGAGTTTACTGCATTCGGATTAATGGGAGATGGGGTAATATTAAATTGAAATTTATCTCTCTCTGTTCCTAGCTATATGTCCTACATGATGGTGGGTCAGCCATCCGTACTTTCGCTGCTCCTCACAGACATCGCCTTCGGATACTGTGCACTCCTTCATATCCTTCAGTACTACATCCATTCCAATTTATTTTGGACCTGCAAATTTATTATTGGAAAATTTGTTGTTACATGTTAATATATTGTTCATATTATTGTTTTGTGGTATGCCACATATTGACTGTTATCCCTGAAGACAAGCACACCATATATACTAGCTGACCGCGAAGCGTACAAATTATGAAAGTCACTGTGACAGGTTACCGCCTTGTGGTTGGTAGTAGCTACCTTGTTAATATAGACACACTAACATTCCGCTTGATTATTGTTTATGTATCTTCTAAATTCCAAACGCAACACTCTTAACCATGCAATAGATCTGTCACAAAATTACAGGTCTAATTAAAACATTTGGTTAATTACACACAATTAAGAAGTTTTGAGAATTAATTCCATTGGTGCATTAAAACCCAAAAACAAATATATTTTGTAAGAACTACTTAAAACAAAACCGTATTTGAAGAGTACCTACAGTTTAAACAAAAAAACGCTTTTGATAGCAAGCTCAGAGGAAAACGTTCCAGTTCACTTTGAATTAACCGTGACATTCGGCTCGAAAGGCTAGACATCTAATCTGTACGATATAGGGAAATAAAAGTACATGTTAATAATACTACTTCACTACTTGAAGCGATGATGGCTCCGCTGATAACATGTTTGGATACCACGTCGAAAACATCGTGAAGAAACCATGGCGTGATTGTAGAACTTTTACTAAGTCCGCTGAGTTACAAAACTGTCGACAAGCACCTCGTCGTGTGATCCGGCAGCTGCACTTAAGAGCCAGTCCCTCGCTAGACTTAGCGTATATACCGTAATAGACTAAATTGTCTTTTTATATCAAATGATATTGTGGTCAAACGCTGAAACTTATACAGCTTAAAAAAATTGAATGCCAAAAAACCTGTATTATAGTCAAAATACTACAACGAAACAAGAACGAGGCGAGTATAAAAGAGGGCAATATAATGTCAAGGTTAAAACATTTGGAACGTTTAAATAGCTGTAGAAAGTACGGAGTGTAAAACCACGGGACAAACTCATTTGTAGGTACTATTTATTAGAATTTTCAGTTTAGAGATTGTTATCAGTAATGTAAGTTAAACAAAATTAAATTACACGGTGAAATCTTAGTAGGCAGAGTTTGAAGGAAGACGCATAAAATTCGCGTTATACGAGTTATCGATGTATAAAGAGTTTTTTTGGCTGTAAAGAGTTTTTATATGTAAATATTCAACTAGCAGAGGTTTAGATTCTAACCTATCTAATTTTAAGTCACACAAGTAATATAAGTAAAAAAATACTTACAGTAAAATATGTCATTCATATAGAAAACTGTCGGCGATATTGTTAATGTGTGCACCATATTTATTTTCCTTTCTACGAGTTATAAAGGTTAATTTAAAAAGTACCGGGTTTTAGTAATAGTAGAATCAAACTTTAACATACAGAGATCAATATACATATTCTTGATTATAGAGATGAAATATGCACTGGAATGCGTTCTAGACTAACCTTAAAGATTTGCTAAAACCCGATATATCGAATAATGGATGTATTGGTATTTGAATCGAACAGAACGAATCTTGACGATTCCCTTTTGATCAATTCATGCCTACGGTTACGGATGTGATCAGTTTGTACCATTGTAGAGCATGGATTAGTTGGAGGTTATGTAGTGTCATATTCATCAGAAACTTCACGAAGCTTTAATTGGATTAATTACATTTACAGATGTATATTTGTAAAATTATCCAATACTAATGAAGTATTTATTGTCTGTAATAAACAATCGGATTAACATACAAACGTTGTCCATTTTTATAAGCAGTGTGTATAAAAACCGTGTCCTCAGTCCAAATAAGTTAATCAGAATATTCCATCGGGAGCTCTCTAATTTCAATTCAAGTGCTGTAATTGGCATAAACCGATTGAATTAATCGGAAATTTTGATGCCTATCTCTAACCCTTAGGTAACATTAGCATGCAATGCGGCTAACTGCGCGTAGTTTAAATTTATATATATTTTATTGTTCTAGGGTTTTTACATTAGTACACTAAA
The DNA here is from genome assembly GCA_035772565.1 of Antheraea assamensis. NCBI lineage: Eukaryota > Metazoa > Arthropoda > Insecta > Lepidoptera > Saturniidae > Antheraea > Antheraea assamensis. Next base: position 300,981 of record JAQQSE010000193.1, on the reverse strand, counting down.
AATAAGTGCAGTTTTAATGAAATAAAAAAAGTAATACCATTCTCAAAAAAAGCACTATTTTTTCAAAACGGTTTATAAAATATGACAAAGTTTTGAGGGAACTAACTTGAAAGAAAAATATAACCGAAATGAAAACCCCTTTTCTGACGTCGGGTAAAAAGAGTATTGCGAATAATAACCGTCCGTGGTTTCAATCTAAAAATAATGGTATCTCTACCTTGTAACTCTTAACAGCATTATTCATAATATGATGACGTAATTTATGCAGAGTGCTTTATACCCGGGAAGTCGTTTTGGTATAAGCAAACCCTTTTTCTCTTTATTTTAATCTTTGTCGTATGGGTGACTACGTGACCGTTATACATTTTGAACTAAGTCAAATAGTAAAAATAGTGTTTGCATTTATGTATGCATATAACAAGTATTTTACTCTACCGCGGACATAAATTTTTTTTTTAACAATTTTGAACTGAGTGAAAAACTCGAAGTACAAAATGAAATATACAAATAATGATTTAAAATAATAATTCGAATTACATAAAATTATATTCACATTTCTCTATAAAACTAGAAGGCCCGGCTGACGATGTCATGCCCTGATAACAAAAAATGTATACTTATGTACATGAAATGCTTAAGGTAAATAATGTATTCCATTTGATAAAGATTAACACTGTATCCGTCTAAATAGCCTTCCAATTACCTCATCGTATGTGACCATGTTTTTAGAAGATAGGTACGGGTATAGGGAGCTGTCCTTAAAAGATAGGTATATGCTATCGCAGACTTTTTTGTAGATCTATAAAATAATTAGGCAACGTTTTCTATGAAAGCTCCCAAGCGGCTTGACTTATTCCAACACTTCCAACAATTATCCCTATATTTCAATCAATTTATATAACCTTGACAATTATATACCTTAACCTTCCTCATGTATTACTCTATCTATTAATGAAGATAAACTGTTTATTCATTTACTTCATAGTGTGTTACATCCATCGGATTGCAAGCGCTTCGGTATCGAGCTAAATGCCCTCTCAATAATTTCACATAAAATGCCAAGAGAGTTATAGTTAAAAATAAGGAATATGATATATTTAAATTGATTTATTCAACTTCAGAAATAATGCAGAATTACATAAATAAAACATTGAAGCAAACCAATTTGCTTCATTCTTGCTATACCACACTTCTGGTGACTATTCGCCCGTGCGCCTGCGCGAATGAGGAGGCGATGAAGGAGTTGTACATTATTTACTTTATTTCGTCAAGTTTTTATATAATTTTTCAATTAATATGACAATCATGCGTTAGCTAATACAGCTGTAATACGTCCTATAACTTTGTTTGAAGGCAATAAATATTTTATTGTTTATTTAAAATTTGAACATTAAGAGATTATTACATTTAAACATATTAAGATAATTGAATTTTATGTATTGATCGATTTTAACATGAATATACACCTGATCTTATTAGAAACATAATAAATTCTCTAAAAAAATATCACACAAAATACTGACAAGTCCACCTATAATGTATCCGAACAAAACTTGACTAAAAAGCTCTTTTCAGTAGAACTTTTTATTCACAACAGCAGATATAATACATAGGCGTAAAATAGGATTTTCTTAGGATGTGAACTAAATAAATGCTTTGAACTGCACAAATCAAACTACTTAATTTGACATATTATGCCAGATATATAGCTACGTCTAAGAATAAAATTTTTAAATAAATAATAAATTTTCGTAGGTGGTAGAGCTACGCTGAAGCTATTACTGGTTTCAGCATGAATGGGTTGGCTCGCCCGGGGTAGTACCACCCTCTCACAGAAAACCGACGTGAAGTAACAGTGGTTGCACTGTTGCGTTTCATTCGGTCAGTGAGATCGTCGGAGGCCCACGTATTTAAAAGGCCGGCAACGCACTTGCGACTCCCCTGGTGTTGCTAGTGTCTATGGACGGCGGTGATCACTTACCATCAGGTGACCCACCTGTTCGTTTACCCCTATAATATAAAAAAAAAATTGAACATATGGGACCGAACGTCCACTCTCGACAAAAACGCGATGCGTAATAAAAATAATCCCGGCATTTTATCTTTATTTATTTATGCAGTCGGTACAGAAACATTTTCCTTATAGCCGTACAATGTTTTATATTAAAACATAATTATATATATATTTTTTTTTTATATTATAAGGGGCAAGCGAACTGGTGGGTCACCTGGTGATGGTAAGTGATCACCACCGTCCATAGACACTAGCAACACCAGGGGAGTCGCAAGTGCGTTGCCGGCCTTATAAATATGTGGGCCTCCGGCGCTCTCACTGACCGAACGAAACGCAACAGTGCAACCACTGTTACTTCACGTCAGGTCTCTAAGGTCTCTAAGGTCTCTTCTTTATGAGAAGAATCAGTGTATCACAACTTGTTATATTGACGATTACAGTTAAGTAATTACTAATAGAAAATTATAATTGCTGTTTGAATATTAAAATATACAAATATTGGAACAGTGAACCAATCAAGAAGTTAAAATATTTGTTCATGTATATATAAATAAAGGATTGCCTAATACCAATATTCCTAATCCAAGCATCTGCCCCATTAAGGGCCTGAATATGAAATATAAACATTTTGAGTAAACTTGACAAATTTCGGTCGAATACGTAATTTGGAGCGACATCCTTTATACTGTGTCTTCGGGACTCTCTACCTTATGAATAACAACTTAAGTTTCAAAATAAAAACGAAGGTGACTATGGTGGTAAATTGTGACAAATTTAACTTTACTTGCAGCAATGACTTTGTTGTCATTAATAAACGTGTGCTGTAAGCATTTCTCGACAGCAATGAAATTATTGTTTTCCAATTTGTGGCTTTATCAAGAGCTTTACTTAATAACGTATGCATATGTGCTACAGTATAACACATTTGTTTTGTTTCACTCTGTTATTATCATTATTTATGTTTATTAGTAAATTACGTAAGGAGCCACCGGAGGGTTAAAAAAAACGACTTAATTCAAAATAAAATTTATTAATAAAGATATTACAAACTAGAATCTTGTAGTATTGACCCGGTCGATGTCTATATCGAAGTGCCGGAGCATGGGCGCGTAGCCACGTTCCTGCAGCCACGTGCTCTACGTCAGCATTTTACTTGATGGCGCTCTGTATAACAAGTAAGAGGTAATATTTTTTTCTAGTTGATATAGGACCTTATGGTAATATTGATAACATCTTACACATTTAAAAAAGAAACTTGTTTTATTTTAATGCAGATTTGACTATACCCAAAGAATTGTTGTATTTTCTAGTAAAAAACATAATAAACAAATTCAGATCAATATGACTTAGGTTGTCATAATTTTCAAAACTCAAGAGGCTGAAAAAACTATTACAAGACCAGTCATCTTGTATGGATCTGAGTGCTGAACTACAATATCGATAGATCAGAGAAAAGTACACGTGGCAGAGATGTGAATGTTGTGACGGAGGTGTAGTGTAACTAGAATGGATAAGTGTAGGAATGAGTAAATTGAAAAAGTTTGAAAATGCATCAGTGACAGAGAAGTCAAGCAGTAATAGGTTAGCATGGTACGGGCATGTAATGGGGAGAGATGAAAGCTATGTAACTAGATAAGTTTTAAGTATGAAGATGGAAGATAGAGGAAGACCGAAAAAAGTTTGGATGGATTGTGTGAAAAATGATATCGTGTATAAAAGGTGTCAGTAGGTACTGGGATGACATCTGATAGCTTCAATAGTAGAAGGGGAAAACATGTAGTACCGGCCTTACTTAGGTAGGATAAGGATCAGAAGATGATTATGAAATTGTCATTAATCTTTTTGAAAATATTCATATAAACATGATAAATTTAAAGTTTATTTGCCTAATAACAATATATATAATAGAAAGGTCCCATTAATAGTGGAATTGACTGAACTATTCGGTATCAAAAGAGGGCGTGTGCTTCAAAATAACAAATACCTTGGTCAATTTAAACCATTAGAAAGCACTTAAAGACGTAAAAATATTACCAACACCGGTTTGAAAACCAAACCTGTCATTTAGAAGATCAACCCTCTACAGACGTATTTCGTGAGAGCAAACCGATAACATATGATTAAATATCTGCGTCGAGGTGGCAAACCGGTCATAACCTTAGAGAATCTCTTCAGAACGAATCTACCTAAGGCTAATTCTTTTTTTGTTGCGTTTATAATTGTCAAGACAAGGTTTGTATGAAAGAAAATGTTTGATAAATCGCACGGAAAAGTGAACAGTTAAAAAAATAACAGAATACAGTAGGAAGATCTTCAAAAAATTTATCAGAATTGATAGACATTGATTTTCAATTGTTCAAATGTTACGCTATTTCATCACGTGGTCGTACTGTAAAGGAAAAAATATTGAGTCTGACTTTCTTCGTTCCCCTAACAAAGCCCGACGGCGAATTAAGTTACAAATTAAATTTGCACTATTACCTAATTAGACTGCTATGTTGAGGCAGTCCCGTCCTTATTTTGGTAAGGATTATTCATAACTTGCTCATAATCTGACAAATATTCAGTAATTTCTGCTATTATTTTGGACATTCGAAATGCGTAAGTATGAGGAGAGCTTATAAATACATTTTATATGTGAAAAAAATGGTATTCCCGAAGTGAAATCCCAAAAAAAACTTGTGCCTTACATTCATCATAGATCCACCATTATTTCTCGTTGTAACACAAAATTACCAGACGATTTTAAATTATTCAACTGTATCCATTACGCTCGAAACTGCAAGTGAACTATAGCTTAGACGGCAGCGTCATTTGTACCAGTCAGATTCAAAGAGCACTTAATTAAAAGTCAAATGTCCTCGACGGTTCCCCGCGCCGTACCTAACCTTAGCTGAATAACTTATTTCGTCTCCATGCCACCGCCTCTCATTATGTGAATTATGGATGAGTCGAGACACGGTTCGTAACGACATGCAGATTAAGCCCGCAATACGGAGAAGTGGGTAGAGGTTTTGGATTTGTTAATATCTGGATGTGGTAATAATCATGACCTAAAAGCATGCTTAGGTCTATGGTATCTCGATCGACGCCACTATTTATGTATTGGCCTGTTATGTCGGGACGTGTGGAATAAAAGACAGTTATAAGCGCACTGGCCGTTTAATGACACATGCTTGTCTTATATAGGTACATATGCATACATAACATCTTCCCCCCTTTAGTAAGGTATTCCTGGGTATATAATATATATGAAATTATTATAAGACAAGTAGATACATATCATGGATAGTTCTTCTGACAATAAAGAAACAGTAATTAATTACACATTGAATAAAAGGGTTTATAATCGACCCTAGGCAATGTACGTAACCTTGAACCATCATCCCTAGAGTACTCCTCTGAGGGTGGTGTTGCAGGCCCCACCGTTTCATGGACTGGGTCACTGGAAATCGATGTTCGTTCGCGGTCCGATTCTGCATGATTCGGGCGTTCGATCTGACCTACTCCTATCAGAGGGGTAGCGATACTGGACGAAGTTAGTGATTCACCCGACGAAGGAATACTACGTGACCTCTGATTTTCAGTAAAATCATCGATTTCCAGTTGACTTCTCCATTCCTCGTTATTAACTCCCTTATACGCAAATATTTGGTTTTTATGTTTTTTAAATATTACATTACTTTTGACATCTTTAATTACATAAATTACCTTTCCTATTTTTTTAACCACAATGCCTTTACCCCAATTATCTCTTTTGCACATACTATATTTTTTATATAATATTGTCTGGCCTATTTGAAAACATTGTTTATTGTTACCATGATACGTATTGCTCTGTGAACATTGTTTTTGGCGAACGTGGTTAGCGAGAGTATTCGACGATGACTTAGGTGGTGAGTCATTCAATATGTCAAGGCGTGAACGAAGTTTCCGCCCGAAAACCAACTCAGCAGGTGATGAACCTGTTGTACTATGTACTGAATTCCTATAGTCAAACAAGTATTTGAATAAGGATGCTTCACTTTGCTTAATATTTTCGCCATTGATTATACTAGATTTGATTCCTTTTTTAATGATTTTTACGAAACTTTCTGCCTGTCCATTGCTCGACGGGTGATAAGCAGGTGAAGTCACGTGATCAATTCCGTTTACACGACAAAATATTTTAAAATCTTGAGACGTGAAAGCCGTGCCGTTATCGCTCACTATGGTATGTGGTAAGCCGAATCTCGCTATAAATTCTTGCAATTTACATATTACTAACGAAGTTGAAACCGAACCCATTTTATAACATTCAACCCATTTTGAATACGCATCTACTATAATAAAATAACTACAACCGTTTATAGGACCTAAAAAATCAATGTGTATTCTATAAAAAGCATGTGGGGGGTATGGCCACACTGCGAGCGGTGCCCGGCTGGGCGAGGGTCGTAATTGCAGACACACATTACAACTAGCTATATTTTTTTCAATTATTTGATCTAGGTTAGGAAACCAAAATCTTCCCCTTGCCTCTGCCTTTGTCTTGACTATTCCTAAATGTGATTTATGTAGTTCAGATAAAATTGTGTTTCTTAAGCTTTCAGGAATCACAATTTTATGACCGCGCATAACGCAGCCACTTTCGTATGATAATTCCAGTCTGCAATGAAAATACGGTTTTATTTTAGAATCTGTTATTTTTCGTGGCCACCCGTTTAAAATATACCATCTTATTTTTTGTAATAATTTGTCTTTTTTTGTTTCTTCGCGAAGCATTATGCGCGTTACTGGAAAACTATTGTCGATAACAAAATTAATGTATGATGCCCGATCGTCCATTAAGTCATTTTCTGCGCACGCGTCCGCGACCTCGGCTCGCCCGACGCTACTGAGTGACTGCGACGACGGGTCGCACTCACTCACCTCCGCGTCAGCCCGCGATAAATAATCTGCACTGTTATCAGCGCTCCGTACATATTGTATGGTGTAATTATACGCACTTAAAAATATCGCGTATCTTTGTAGACGATTTGCCGACACTTCCGGAACGCCACGGTGCGGACTAAATATTGACAATAAAGGCTTATGGTCGGTGCGAAGTATAAAAGGTGTTGACCTACCATATAAATATTGGTGAAATCGTCTAACTCCGAATATAATCGCCGTAGCTTCTTTTTGAATCTGCGCGTATCGCTTCTCGGCTTTATTTAAGGTACGAGAAGCAAATGACACCGGTCGTTCAATCCCGCTTTCATCAATTTGTGATAATATAGCCCCGAGTCCGGTAGGAGACGCGTCTACGGTTAAAATTACAGTAGTATTTGGGTTAAAATGCGCTAAAGTCTGTTCTGAAGTTAAATACCTTTTTATAGCTTCAAAAGCAGTTATATGTTCGTCAGTCCATTCCCATTTATTACCTTTTTGCAATAAATTATATAATGGACTGAGGATAGTGGATGCTCTCGGGACAAAACTCCTGTAATAATTAACTAATCCTAGAAAAGATTGTAACGTACCGACATTAGTAGGAACTGGTGCATTAGCAATTGCCTCAATTTTTTTGGGTGATTTTTTTAACCCATGTCTATCAATTTTAAAGCCTAAATATTCTACCTCATCTTTAAAAAAATCACATTTTTCTTCCTGTAACGTTAAACCGACCTCTTGTAACCTCTTTAGTACTGCATTTAATCTTTCTAAATGCTGGGATGTATCTTCTCCTGTCACAAGAATATCGTCTAACATACACAGGACTCCATCCATACCTGACAACACACATTCCATTGCTCTTTGGAAAATACCTGGTGCGCTCGCGAGACCGAATGCCAGACGAGTATATTTAAAAAGACCGCGATGAGTGTTAATACAGGTATAAAGTTGTGACGCCTCATCCAACTCAAACTGAGCATAAGCTTGTGAGAGGTCTAACTTACTAAACTGTTTACCACCATACAACTTCGTAAATAATTCTTGTGCGGTTGGTAATGGATATTTGTCAACTTTTAGATTTTTATTTACTGTAAGCGAGTAATCAACACAAAGTCTGATATCTCCATTACGTTTTAATACCGGTACTATCGGTGAGGCATACTCCGAAAATTCAACAGGCACAAGAATGCCTTCATTTAATAAACGGTCGATCTCCGCGTTGATTTTATCTTTTAAAGCGTAAGCTATGGGTCTTGCTTTACAAAAAATTGGTTTCGTATTCTCATTTATTTGTAATTTTACTTTATAAAGATTAAATTTACCTAATTTATTCGAAAACAGTGCAGGATAACGAACTTGTAAATTATCTGTAAATTTATTCTGGCTATCACAGTAATTTAATGGAAGCAATTGCAACTGAAACGTAGATATAAAATCGCGTCCTAGAAGGGGCGGACCACCGTTGTGAACTACACATACATTTAAAACACAAGTACGGCCTTTATATGTAACCTGTAGTTTCACAACTCCTGCACAATTAATTCTATCGCCTGTATATGTGAACAGGCGTTTCATAGTTGACGATAACGGCACATCAGAAAAGTATTTTTTGTACGTTTGATATGAAATAACCGTAACCGCTGACCCGCTATCGATTTGAAACCTCATTCGTACCCCCTGAATTAGTACAAAATCCGCCATTGGTTCTCCTCTAACGGAACAAATATTAAATAACTCACCGTCATCGTCGGTACCCTCTTTATGAATATAACTAATTCTAGTACACATACGGCGCAGATGACCTTTTTCTTGACACTTTTTACATTTGTATTTGGCATATCGACAATCTGTTGTGCTATGATTTCTTAAACCACATACTTTACACTGCACTTTAATATCGCTAACACTTTTGGAACTGCTCACGATCTTGTACAGCTGCTCGTTTTGCGCCAACCCCTGGGTTGACGCGACGGCCGTCATCGCGCGTGCGTTGCTTATATTCACCGCCAGTTCCACTGCTTTTGTTAATGTTAGGCCCTCCAGATGTTGCGAAAACAATTTTTCCCGTTCGGGTCCCGGTAACATGCCCATTAAGAAACGGTCACGTAACGTCTCTTCGATGTCCCCGAAACTACAATTTTTCGTCAATCCACGTAGTCGCGCTGCCCACTGCGTGTAAGATTCGTTCACATCTTGTGTGGCGGCATAAAAGTTATACCGATCACCAAATCCTTTTTTTACTGGCGTAAAATGGTCGTCTAATAGCTTTAAGATGTCTTCATATGGTACCACTTGTACATCTTTTGGTAACGCTAGATCGGCTGCCAATTTATACGTACCGTCGCTGAGTGCACTTAATAATACGGCTCTTTTCTTAATTTCATTGCTCTCAATGTCATTTGCAATGAACCACTGCGACAATCGTTGTTTATATGTCTCCCATGACTGTGTAACATGGTTAAAACTCGACAAAATACCAAAATGAAGTTGAGACATTTTTTTATTTTATTTTTTTAAGCGCGGGTATTTGCGTATTAGCCTCGTCGCCACTGTTATGTCGGGACGTGTGGAATAAAAGACAGTTATAAGCGCACTGGCCGTTTAATGACACATGCTTGTCTTATATAGGTACATATGCATACATAACATGGCCTTTAATAAAATGTATACAGTCAGACCAGAATCGGTGAGAACTGGATAAATGTGAGTATTTTCGAGGTATTCCTACATTTTAACCTTCCAGAACCTTTATAACCGAGAGACAATATTCTCTATACGATAAATTGTTTGTCCTTAGGACATCTATACTAAAGATTGTTACTTGTTTGTACTTCAGTAAGCGATAGTGAAGTGTATTAAATATAAATCTTGTCATTTAGGAGTAATTCCTAATATTTTTGGAACTATCTACCTAACACTGTTTTTATCGTATTCTATTCGTAAGGGTTGTTGATAAAACAATATTTGAAAAGTTTTGGAACTGGAAAAACAGATACAAAATGTAAAAACTGAAATTTAGAAGAATTTAAAGGATTTATTTGTGGAGTAAAAGGGTAATTTTGAACGATTTTGTGTCTGAAGTGCCAAAGTCTTAATTATCTGGGGTGTTATTAGGTGTAAAGTCGGTTTACGGACGATAATTTTAAGAAAACATTGATGAAAAATTATGCATCACAAGCCGAACGCTTAAACCGATCGCAATTCTTTATCCTTTGTTCCGCGCACTCGCTTGCACTCTCGGCTCAGGCGGAACATGACAATGAGTCATGCTTTTTCGTGCGTGTAGCCGGCGTTCATCGTTTTATAAAACGTTATCACGTCAATAATGTTGATAAGTTGTTCTAGATGTTCAGTATTTGGTCAATATATAACATCAATGACCATATACCTAACACCTCAACAAATTTTGCTATTCACACTGGAATACGCATCTCTGATGTTTATGATTATGTATGTTCGTGTACATAACATATTAGATTCGAGTACAGTTAGAATTTCTTAGCGGGCGAATAGTAAGCTGTTTATGAAGTGTTACTTTAAATATTTTCTTTGCGAAAATATTTAATAATTTGTCAATTTATTATATGCCAGATCTAAAATTTCGTAAATTGTAACTCAGTAAACATGTTTTCACGGCTGTCTCGGAATTAATTTATTCTACCTGTGAACCCGACACAGTTTGAGTTTCGACTTTGTACGGATTGTGTATAATTATGTTGAATGTTACTTATTGAAGTTTATTTAATGCCATTCGGTATGTTTATAACTTAATTTAATGTCGTCATTAATTGCTTGTATACTTGATTGATGTTAGCACTAATTAACAACTAGATATAAATGAGTATTTTATAATTTTGGTGGACTTTAATTCATGTTTTTAAACTTTATAATTAGATATGTAGTACTAAGTAATGTAGACAAAATGTCAAATGTGTTTAGTAAGCTTTTTTTGTTCGAACTGACTACGCTATTGGCTGCATGGGCCTACACAGCTTTGCATCACCGGACTACTAAGGCGAGTGCTTACAAACTCAAGGGTGCTAAAGTGGCCGAACCTCAGCTTAGGCTGTTGCCCAAGGCAACACCACGAATCTGTCTAAGCTGAACTAAGCTAGCTATTCATACATATAATCAATTCGTAAATAAGGGGAAAAAAGCCCTTCCACCATATATGTACCCACCTGTGTGTATGTATGCAAATATGTGAGGGTGTTTTTGTTATGTTGCTCAACTAGTGATTGAAAATTTTCAGTGTCACTGTATCGCGCTAACAGGTATACTAATACTGTACCAGCTTTGGGTTTCCTTAGTTAGTAATTTGTACACTTTTTCAGAACTTTCTCAAGTCTGCATGTGAGAAAATTATAAGGAACCTTTGTATTGCATATTTCATTATAAATACATGGCTGATATTAAATCCTCAAAAATAATGATGGATGGTGTGATAAATCTCGAAGAAGAGTTAGGGTTGCGAATCGTTAATAACGAACGTTTACGTAAGCGGGTAGTTCTAACGTATATATTTTGAAGATTCACTTATTTATTATGCATCTGTTTAACGATATCTAATTGCTTATTACCTTTCAGAGAGTTATTAGTAATAATGCTGCTAATAACATTAGACATATGATTTTGTTTTCGTTGTTGACTTTGATAATAATCTACAGTATCGAAAATACAATACAGTAATTACACCAATTATAAAACGATTATATAAATCGATTTAAAGCCTAAATCCTGAAATAGTCGTCTATATTAAACTCCACAAGTTACTTACATAATTATTCCCTCATTCCAAGGACTGCAATGTATCTAATAGTCACAAAGCCTGTTCCGCTAGAAACAGAATTACTAATTACACGACCGTAATGAATTTACTAATTCTCATTATACCGGATGCAATTTCAGGTAACACTAGCTGTATGAGATGAGGCGGTAAACTTAAGATTTCAAAGGGTGAGATAGTGATATTTATAAAGTTTTATGTTTACCACCAGGCATAGTATCGTCACTTTGCTATGCTATAATAAAAAAAAACATTGTTATTACCTACATACAAATCTACGCCCGAACAAAGGCATGTATGAAACCTTTACTCTTATTCACCTACAATTTGATTGAAGAGTGTAGAGGTAAGGAGAACCATCTATGTGCATGAAAATGTGTCCGTCAAAATACGCTAAACTATGGTAGCGTTACAGTAGCAATAGGGTTCATTTTATTTAATTATTTTGAAAAGTTTTATAACAGTAAACAGTTCAACGTATAACGTTTACAAAAATTCTAGCACTCTCCAAATTTTCTCACAGCAGTTATTTTAAATTATATTTACAAAATTAATTCAGACTTACCTTTGCCTATGCTAGCGCCATTTTGAAGAGTTTTGAAACTGCTTTTTAGTGCTAAGGCACTTTTTCAACATGCTCCCCATATGAGATGGTTCTCTTGACCGTTACACTCCATTAAAAAAAATGTATACTATTCGCCGTCCTACGGTCGATATTTGACTATAATAACGTGTTCAAACTTTTCTCGTCAAGTGTTTACATGTAAATATTATTGTATGTATTGTACAAATATTGTAGTAAAACGAGTGAATTATTCGGAATAGAAAAATAATGGAAAAAAGATAAACATAATGAACTCTTTATCTCCTGCTATTTATATACAGATATTACACACGCGCAAGTGTAAGTAAGTAAGTAGTAGTAAGTGTAAGTCGTGAAAATCAGTTAGTAAACAATAACAAAAGAAAAACAAACTGTTGAAATGTTATTGTTACTATTTATACCATCTCTCTCTATATCTAGATGTAATCTAACACAATGACTTTTAAACGACTAACGACTGTGATAATAAATCTCGCTTGGATGTCAAATTTTTCATAATTCTGACCACTGTTCGCTATTCAAATAAATCTAATGCTCTGTCTCATCATTTAAAAAATCTATTAAAAATTATGATCACCTCAATCTGATTTACTAGGTGATATGTCACGACAGTTGTGTCTAAACTGATCGTGACAACCGCACACAAGAGGTTAGATCCACTACAGTCACTGACATATTTAAATGTGATCATTATGAAGAACGTAATACAAAATATATACATTCATGAACAACATATGATTAGGTTTTCCGCATGGAAAATAATTAATCTATCTTTATTCCGTTAATTAATTAAAATGATAAATCGTATCTTGTTTAAGATGTAATGAGATCACACGCAACGACACGAGAGACGAAACACGTATCAAAACAGACATAAAGACATACTGGAACAATTAAGAGCGTAGTATGGAAATACTAGCCATTTAATAAATAAAATATAAGGGATTACCTTTTTGCCTTTCTCTGTCTTTCTTTCTGATAATATTTGATATAAAATCCAAGAACAGTGATAAATGCTGAGGTATTGCATTTACCCATAATATAAATCATAAATCCAATATAAATTGACATTTCAAAGTCATCGGGTAGCGAAAGATGTAGAGGGTAGTACTAATAACTGGCCTGAGTTGTTTTTTAATACCCAAGACCTTAATTTATAACTTGCAAACAAGAATACAACAACCTAAATGCTTCTTTATACTTATAAACACTATAAAACTGTTTACAGATCGCACGATGTCACTGTTGCAGTGCTCTTGCTGTTGGTTTGGGGTTGTCGTTGAGTATTCTTGCAATTACAGCTGCATTGAACTGTAGGTGACAGTGTTAATATGCCCATGTTAGGGAGAGTACGAAAGGCAACTAATAATCTTGTTTGTTTAATGAAAATTAGTTTGATTACTTTCGTTTTGCACACCCGTATAGCCATTATTCCTTTTTCAAGAACATTAGATATAGTAATAATTAGATAAATAAAACCACTTGATAGTTGTGGTTTCGAAATCGCACTCTTAGTATAATATTTTTAAATTAGTACCTATATCAAAATTATTATGTAATTTGCCATTTAAGACCTATTCTATAAACTTTAATTCTGTGTCTATTTACAGTGACGTGGCAGGTGAACCGAATACGTTGTAGGTTACGCTGTGCCAGATATATTAGCGTACATTATTTTGAGGCCATACTATTATTCGGTCCTGTATAATAATTCAGAATTTAATAAAACAGAATAGACTATATGGATATGTCCTTGTGTAATTTTAGTTTAGTATGTTTTTTTAAATGTGGATTCGTTTTTCGATAATGAGCAAGTGTATAAAATAGCAGTGATCTAAATAAATGGTGCGTTGTTGTAAATTTATATCAGTAAGTTTTTTTTTATATTGTATAGGTTTTAACGTTTGTATTAAATGACTACATCTGTCTCCTTGCTTTGATCATATCAGACTTTCCAGGCGGGAACTAATTACAGAATTCAGGATCCGGTCCGGTCATATACCCCATAGTGATTACCTTTTTATGGTAGGTAAAACACATCTTCGTTTTCTGAACTACGTCAGTCTACGCAAAATTTTTATTATATGTTCTGAGAATGTGCTTGAACCGAGGAATTACACCAAAAATGCTCTTAGAGTCCTATAGGTTTGCAGGAGATCTTGAGCTATTGCAGTTAAAATAACATTTTAATAGGAGAATCAAGTTTAATGGTGTATTAATTCAACTTAGTTACCATATAAGGCCAGCATAGTTATCAACAATGTACTTCGTTAAGTAAAGAGAAAGAAAATGGCGTTGTGGCCCAAGATGTGGTAAATACGCCAAACACAGAGGGAGCGGGACGGATTACTCACTAGGGTGTGATCGCGATATTTTCCTTCGCCGAAAGCATTAGCTGATTCGAAAGGATTCCAGTCCATGTCAATCGACGCCGATGCCCGAATAAGCTAACAACTTATTCGTCATCGCTTCAATCAAGCAAATCTTTTTATCAAAACTCAGATTTTACTTAAAAATAGAAAGGAATACATAATTAAAAATAAAGCCTTAAAGTTATGATTACATTAGCTATAAAATAGTATTTGTGATAAGATGCTTCTAACTGAAGCAAGTTAAAGTCTTTTTAGTATAAAAAAGCGTATAACATTATTTCGCGTTTTGCTTGAACTCGATAATCTCTTGAAATAGCATTAAGATTTGGACGATTCTTTTCGTTTTTAATAGCGTTATGTATTGGTAAACTTTATTGGTTAATTAACATCACGCTGCAACCTCTAGGAGCTGAGCAATTACCATACGAACTGTAAGGTAGAAACTACGCTAATTGAGAACAAAGTAATAGCGCAATGCTATATGTAATACACAGTTTCATGCCGCGTTGGGTTGCAAATTCTGAGCGTAGTTTCGCCGTTTGACGTTTATCAAGCACTAGCGACCCGCCCCGGCTTCTCACGGATGCGATGTAGATATTAATATGGGGCAGTGTGGACTGATTGATAACATTATGATTAGTCTATACTATAGGATGTCTTTGAATGAAATATTTATAGTTGATGAGACAGTACAAAGATGTTTTCTTTGGAGGTTAATTTTGGTAAGTGCGACATATAACTGGCCCCATGAGAAATACTCAACGCTAAAATCTAAGCCTCCAACGTTGTATGTTTGACTCTGTGATTTATTAATGATCATTGTAATCAATAGCTTTACCGGAAATTACATGCGCATAAATTGAAAGGGGAACGGCCCGCCAGCCGCTGTCCCTCTGCTTTTTAAATCTCTGATATCTTCTAAGATATCCATTTTAATGAAATGCTGCTAAGGTCAGTTTTGATTTACACGACATGTGCAACGTATGTAATGTATTTAATTGGATAACAAATAATACTGTATTGCACAGAATAGCTTGGTAAATAGCACATATTTTTTGTAATATGTACAAGATAAAAATGGTTACTGTGGGTTATCCTTTAGAAAGAAATATATACCATTGCAGACGTTTTTATTGATCTTTTTAAAATATTCAATTCTATAGTACATTAATTTGATGTATCTCTTAAGGTTTAGTCAGCATTTACGATTTAAACGCAAAAAAATTCTGTTTCTTACGACATTACATTAAAAATCTTTTAAATTTTCAGCTTTTCGGTACTATAGTATGTATGTATTATACATATAAACCTCCCTCTTGAATCACTCTATCTATTGCTGAAAACTGTATTAGAATCCGTTGAATAGTTAAAAAGATCTATGCGAACAGACATCGGAAGCGACTTCATTTTATAGTATGTAAAGATTACTGAGAAAGGCCAACTGTGAACGCCTATGTCAGCGAAGTCAATTTACGCAACAGTAGTGCTTTATACGTAAATTGTTTAGGGTTAACTCTGTACGACGCGTAGAGGCGCTGGAGCAGGGCCGGAGACTCGCACCTCGGCAAATCGAGGTGCTCCGGTCCCAGCTCCACCAGGTCCTGGTGATAGAAGAATGGCGACGACGACTTGAGCGACCGAGCTCGGGCGTGGCTATTATAGGAGCCGTTCGGCCGGTCATGGTCGAATGGCTCACCAGGCGGTATGGCACCCTGAGCTTCCGGCTGACACAGGTGCTGTCGGGGCACGGTTGCTTCGGCAGTTACCTGTGTCGCATTGGCCGGGAGCCGACGCCAGGGTGCCATCATTGTGGCTGCGCGGAAGATCGCGCGCAGCACACTCTGGAGGAGTGTGCCGCCTGGAACGAGCCACGTCGCGAGCTCGTCGCGGCCATAGGCCCGGATCTCTCGCTCTCGACCGTCATCGTCAAGATGGTCGAGAGCGAGGCCGGGTGGATCTCCGTCGCCTCGTTCTGCGAGCGAGTCATGCTCGCGAAGGAGGCGGCGGAGAGGGAGAGGGAGCAGACTACCAGGCTCCCCTCCCGCGGTCGGCGAACACGGCGGCGACGGGTCGGCGACGACCTCATGCCGCCGTAAAAAGGGCCTGTGGGGGACGGGACGGGCGGGCACGTCCGTCGCCCTGAGCAGAGTTTAACTGTACAGGCCCGCGTGGTGGAGGCGCTTGTGCTGAGTGACTCCCACAGTTCGTTGGGGGGGGTCTAACACCCGCCCCCTCCGGAGGGGTCTACCACCTTGACCCCTCAGACCGCAGACCTCAGACCTGTCGGGGAGCAGAAGTAATGCCATTGGCAGTTCCTGCTCCCCGGCCCAATAGGTGTGAGAGGCACCGTGGGGTTTTTAGTCCGTGCGAATCGGACATAACCCACCCCCCCGCTGCCCGACGGGGTGGGTATCCGTTACGGATTTTCCCCACGTAAAAAAAAAAAAAAAAAAGGGTTAACTCTGTTGATTTTTTATTAAAGAAGCTGCTCGCCCTGGATTTGCACGGGCATACTAAGAAAGAAAATGAGATTAAATCATCCTTATACACTACGACCAAGTAATAATACGAAATGACAACAGACCAATTGAACATGAATCTATCAATTTTGTTAATATTATTGAAAATATTCCTGCTGTCTTCTATCTTACTCATTCATTTACATTGTTATATCGATATTTATTAGACAGGTTTTTTTGTACAACATTTTTTTCTTATAAACAAACACAACAACTAATAGACAAATATGTGCAGTCGTTCTGTAGTGATAACCTTACATATATTCGATAATTATTTTTACTTATTTTGATTAAACATGAGACGACCGGCGAACCATAGTTAGCCAGCAAATAATACAAGAAATTGCATTTTAACATTGAAAAATCTTCATTCCGAGAGAGTTAAACAAGCGCTTCTTCGCTAAGTAGAATCGTAAAGCCGCTGAAGAATACCAAATATTAAAGTCTAGCTTAAATACAAGAATTTCAACTGTATTACAAATGGCATAAGGTTTTGTGAAACGCCCTTGTGAGCATTGCGTTTAATTTTCCACTTAGAATGCAAATAAGCCACAATTAGAAGAAGGAAAAAAATACATTGGACAAATCAAACGGGATTTACAAATAAATTGTATTGTGAGAATCGCTTTAATGTTTTACAATTTTTAATGAAGTTACATTTGTATTGTAAGTATTTTAATGGTTTTATTTTACGTTATAGATTTTAATGCTTAAATACAATGTCACTTGATGTTAAATGAGGATGTGGTTTAAATGGCAAATTCTTAGACTAAGAGGCGGATTGGCTCTCAGGTGTAGCTCCCGGGACATACCAACAAGTGCATGGCAATAGATTTTCAACTTGAGTGTGGTAGCTAGGTAAGGGAATTTAAAAAAGGATCTACCACCATTCTGTCCAATGTAGGATTCCTTCCCACGTTAAAAAAAGGGCTATGGGTTAGGGCTACACGAATTAATGCAAAAGTATCGCAATTACAAGTGCGAGGTAAACATCGTTTGCATTTAGTGTACAGGATCCTCAGACAATCCTCTCTTCAACTTTACACATAATTGTGACTTATATATTATAAGAAAATTCAAAACAAAATTAAAATGGCGTATTCAGTATTGAGCTAACATAATCGGCAGCGCAGTATACTCACCTCCTTGAATTTTGATATTCGCACTTTCGTATACAGCAGAAAAAGAGAGCAAATCGTATTGATAACGCGTTTTTATAGCGTGACAATTTCTACCAATCCACGCCTGCTGCAAAGAAATTCGTTTTAACAAATGATATTCTATTCAACCTAAGTCCCTAAATTAAAGTGTTGGAATAACAGTTTACAGTGTTATAAATATTATAACTGCAAATGTGATATCGTTTTTTAAATTATTACACTATTGGATATCAGTTACAGTTATTATGAAAATTTGCATATACGCTATCAAGGCTAGAGAAAAAGGCGCAGAGTATATTTCATTAAACAAAAAGCTTTATTGAATTTATAAAACAAAAAAACAATAATTTTCTTACTTAGTCGGATACACAACGAATTAAAATTAATTTAGAAATATAGTATACATCTATTTCTGTATGAAAAACAACAAACAAACAACAGGTATTATAACGTTATATTAAATAAAGATGGGGTTCGGAGTTTTTAATTAAATCATTAGTGAAGTTCTCTCGAAACTCTCTCAACTCGAGATGAGTTCATAATGGTGCGTTTTACAAACACACGGTGATTAGGTGGATGGTCCTTTAAATTTTTATAATAGCAACATAGATTAAACAATACAGAAGGCTTACATCGTTAAACGTTACGTACCATACTATTATTGTTGCGGATGGCGAGCCATGTGCGGGACATTTAGTGTCATTTCATAGTTTTAAGAATTATTAGGGACTTGATATATTATGGTTAAGTTTTATGTTATTACCGAGTACTCAGAAACTTATAATGTGTTAGATATAAGTTATTATGTCCAAAATCATCAGCGATGGTTCAATAGACAAAACACATTTTTTATTGAGTAGTATAAGTTTTGTTGCACAGGATATAATAAATATACAGTGCACGCCACAGGGAAAGGTGTCATACGTAGAAGTCGGCATGGACACATGCGTGTTTTTGGGGCCATTCGTTAAACGTTTTCAGATGGGTACTCCCCAGGGGATCTCATGACCGATGTAGAGATGTAACGTGGGGATACACACGCGGAGTGTGCTCACTTTTGCACATCCTTTTGCTTGAACTCCAAATTAGCGTTTACTAGCTACCCGTCCACCGTCGCACGGCTGTACTAATACCATATCATCCTTCATATTACTTATATATCATTCCTTTACAGTACGACCATGTAATTCAATAAAAAGACAACTGAACAACTGGAAGTTAATGTGTCAATATTTTCGAAGATCCGTCTATTGCCGTCTGTCTCCCTTACTCATTTTTGTTTTTAGATCATTTTATCATTATCCGTTACATTTTTCAAATATATTCTTTCATACAAAGTAAAATTGCGTTGTTATTGTTATTCTAAGTTCGCCAAGCAAGTTTTTGGCGAGATTTTGGAATGTCATATAGTAAATTTTATATTTCATTCATATTCTTGGGTTATTTGCCTCCATATTTCGTAATATTGGTGGGGTTTTACGTGCTATATTTTAGTTATTGTGTACAAGCGAAGTGGATGGGAAATAATACCACGGAGCATGGATACTGATTTGCCACAAAAACTCCCTGGAAAGTTCTAACAAGACGGTCACCATCTTGTTAGTTCATTGAAATGATCGCACAAAACATAAAGTCGCACGAAATAGGTAATATAATTACCTACCTAACAATGGCAGTATGTACAGTACAGTACAGTAATAGGACGGGTAGCTAGTAAATGCTAATTTGGAGTTCAACCTACTAAAAGATTGTTTGCCAAAAAAAAGCCAAACAGATGAACCCGTTTTAAAATAATAAGCTTACATAAATTCAGCAATTCATTATTTTATGATGATTAAATTTTTCAACAAACCAATTTCGGGTCTCGAAAGTTAGTGCAAATAAAAACAAATCATCAGTATAAAATAAAACTTAAATAGAAACGTTTACAACAATGCGTTTTGTTTTCAGAATAATATATATATATACTAAAATGTTTGCAACTGACTACCATTGTGTTGTTTACACAAAAGATCTGAATATGAAGTCCACATAAAAACGTATGTTGAAACACATACACAAGAACGCGCCCGGTTTTCAACATTCTAAACCGATTTATATTGTCTAAGTTATATTTTCTTAAGTAAGTCGAATTATAGGCTACATTAACCGCTATTCTAAATCTTAATCAATCACTTTTGCCCGCAGCTTCATTCGCCGTAATATAAATGGGACCTATCCATCGGGATCAGTACTTTTCCTCAGTCCTGCACATGATCACCGCACCGTTTACACCTCTTCACACATCATTGAACGCGTAGTGCTTATGAAAAATTGTATTTTTTCATAATTTGAATAACTTTATAATAAATGAAGCATATAGTGATAATTATTTTTAGATAAACACCAAGATCAGTATAAAGTACAGTGTGATGTGTGTGAAAACTAGTGATTGAAGGGTCATTGTATCGCACTAGCAGCATGTTTGAGGGCTCTTCTCTAGGGGATCGAGCCTAGTCTGAGCAGGTATGGTAGCTCTCTCATATAGGTATTCACAGTTTGACCCTTCTCAATGAAGCTCTGCTCTCGTCAGGCGTCCAACTCGTCCTCAGCCCCCGATACCCCGCGCTGTGATATACCGCCTGCCCGTAGTACTACTTCGTTGTCACTTAGTGTACTTTCTGACATAGGATTTCTATTATAACTGGTTACTTGTAAAGGTATTAAGCCTATAATGTGTCTTCATAAATAAGTTGTAAAATACAATAATAACTTGTTAGGTTCATATTATTTTAGAGTTTAGCGGGTTCACAGAAACAAAAACTATTTATATACTAAAGCATTTCAGACTGGACTAATTTTATCAATTTACGCCCAAAATAAAACACATATGTAAAGACGTGAAATGCCGAAATCTAATTCAAGGTTTGATTGAACGTTTCTAACTGGGTCACGGGTTATAGTTTGTTCGGCTTGTTTCGTCCCATCCCGTATGTAGGCCACACAAATACACCGAATTTCAATGTTGTTGGAAAAGTAATAAAAAAGTTGTTGGTGATTTTGTGTATTCTGCCATACGGGCGCACATCATTCACCAAAAAAATAATTTACTATGACAAATTTAGATTTTTTCTTTAAATATAAGGAGGAAAAACAATGAGGAAATACTTAAAATATCGCCCATATTTATAATGTCATTTTTAATATTCAGTCCACCGAAAGAAATCGAATATCTATGAGGTATTCCATGTCAAATCGATTGCTTTTAAGTCCGTCTGTTTTTTTAAAAAAAAATTATGTAGTTTAAAAAGTACAAAATTAGTCACAGCTGTATTCCTTTTACTTTTGGACAAAAAAAAGACATTTCTTTTCTCAATTTTTCAAACTAAAGGATCCTTTATAAATGATTAAAAAATTCTACACCTTTGTTTTGTGAAATAAGGCTAGTTATAGAAATATTTTTTTTAAGATCACTTCATATGGAGTGTCATTTTTTCCGGAACTAATAAAAGTTTTGTTGATTAAGAATAAAAAAATCAAGTAATACATGGTTTTCTTGAAAACTAATTAACTTGAAAAAAATCTTAGATTCGTTCGAATTTTCAAAGCAATCGTAAGTTTCAAGAAAACCAAAAATGAACAAGTCTTTGATTCGTTCGAATTAAAAAAAAAATCGTAAGTTTCAAAACTTTTATTTATTACTATAAGACATATCAAATTATGTGATTAGTACAAAGAGCGGCTTTTTTGCTAATGACAACTTCTTGTAATTTTTGGACGGATATATTCAATGGAGTAGAGTTTTTGTCACTATCTTAAAATATCAACTAGTAGATTTAATTCTTTATTCAAGATTTTGCATTATTTTATGCAATTAGTATTGGTAGATGTTATGTATAAATAGGTTATTACGCTTTTGAGATGTTAAAAAATCTTCCTGGAAAGTTCTGGAAAGAGGATCGGCCATTTTGTTGGCCCCCTTGTAAAACAAAATAATCGCACATATGGTAAGTCAATGACTCCAAAAAATTAGGAAGAAAAAAACATAGAAATCTCTTCCAAGTTTGAAGAAGCTCCATATGTTTTCGAGGTGCTGAGTTAAAACGTTCTCTCACCAGAAACAAACTATTTCTAACATTAACACGCCGTTAACATTGAACGGAACGTGAGTCCCAGTAATTACTGTAGCCGGCAAACAGAGCAACTAATCTAAGTTGGATAGGTTGATACCACAGTCAGTTATAAGGCGTTGTCTTTACATAAGTGCTGATAAATTTTACATAATATATAGTCTCCTAATATAAGAGAATGGTTTGTAGTTGACTTGGAAATTTTGATTTTTTTCTTACTAACTTCAATATTAAATTAAAATTTTTTTATTATTATCATATGACGCTTATAGAAATCTGAAATATAATTTAACCTAAATCCTTTCTCATATTCAGTATATGTAAATTAGAAAACATATAAATTTGATGTTAAGATTTCAAGAGATCCGAGTTCTGATATTTTATTATATTTATTTATTTGTAAGTGCTGTCGGTAAAGTAGAAACAGATCCATTGGTAGCTATTGACAGATTGATATACGATAGTCTTTCAAATATAACATTAAAATCAACTGACTATATGCATTTATTAATAACAAGCTGACCCGGCGAACTTCGTACCGCATAAGAGTCGATTCTTTAATTATTTTTTTTTATACTTATTCTGCTATTCGGGACGCTATATAATGTTAAATGTTACCATCGTATAAATATTGACAAATATTGACATTAATATTTATACGACACTAACGTCACTCAATTGTTTTGCCTTCCCGGAACCTCTCCACTAACACTTAAACTTTATGGTATGGTATTAAAGTTCAAATTGACCTTTAAGTATTATTACGAATCGTTTGTATGGGAGTACAGAAAAGTGTCGTTTTTAGACTTTTTCAGACAATTTCTGCAATTTTTCTCTCCGTAAGAACCATCCTCGTACTTCAAGGAATATTCTAAAAAAGAATTAGCGAAATTGGTTCAGCTGCTCTCGAGTTTTGCGCTTAGCAACACATTCAACGAGTCATTTTTATATTATAGATGTTGGTCCCAAAATTCGACGGAGTACCTTTTAACAAAGTAGTTTTAATAGCTTATTTTGAGAATAAAATGATGATAATCGCTGATAATTAATTATTATTATTTAATTATTAGCTTTCTTAATTCTGAAAGTTTTTTTTTAAATCGGTTAGAATTTTTTTTAGTTGAAAACTTCTTTCGACGCGCTGAGCACTTTTTTGGATGAACAAAAATTATGGTACTCGCGTCATCGTCACCGAACGCTTTTCATGATCTACATGTATATTGTGTATATGTGTACTTTTTGGGTGAACAGAAAGCGTGAAACTCGCGTCACCGTTACCGCTCGCTTCTCATGAGCTATATGCATACTGTGTGTATATATGTACATAGTTTTTCATTGTTTTGAGTTTTCACTACTATCGTCAATCCTTATGGACACCCTAATTTTTTATATTTATGTTATATTAATATAGATAGATGAGAAAGAGAGAGAGAGAGTGAATATTCTAATTTTCCTATACAGAGTATGACATACGGTACCAACTGTTAAGTTGTTCACAATCTTTATATCGCTACTTCAACAAATATAACGCATGTTAAGCTCGATACTTTGGTTGGTAAGTTGCATGGGTGCTCTTGAGAGTTGTGGAACTGTCTAGTCTTCGTCCATTGAAATAACTATGTTGAATCATCTACTGTCATTTTATTGATATCACGAATGTTCATCAAACAAATAAAATATATCTGAATGTATAAAGGAAAGTGTAAAAGAAACCTAAATAAAAGTGTACTATTAAAAGTGTGAACATGCCTTTATTTTCTGTTCTCTCACACCAACTACAACTAGTTTTGATAACTCATCCGAGCCCTTAATCATCTTGCTTTAACGAGAAAACTATTGGCGTTGGAACGAATCTACACGCAAGTTAATTACACACGGACTACATTTATTACCAGGAAATCTCTTTCATTTGCCAGCCTCGATTGAAGTTTACCTTCTTCCCGATTCCCTAATTAGCTATGTTGCTTTCAAATGCTGATATATGTTTAGCATTGTTTTTATTTGTTTAAATGAAAACGCCAACAATATTTACATTATGACAATCTTATATGAGTTTATACAAGGGTTAATATATGTGTAATGTGGACTGTTTAAGATAAAAAAAAAACTTTTTTTTTCTTTTTTTTTTAATATAGTAGCTAGTCTGATGTCATTATTGAAATGTAGAAAAAGAGATTAACATTGATTATATAAGAGAGGACGTTGCGCTGATATAAAGATTTCAAGACGATATAAAGATTGTTGAAGAACATAATGAAGTTTTTGATTTGATTTGCTTATATTATTTATAGTTTATTTTACACGTTGTAAGAAATTAAGTGGGTATTCTAGACTAGAAAATAAAAAAAATCATTTTTTTTGCATACTATTAAAGTTAAAGACATGTCTTGAATAAGATTTTTCATAGTTCCAATTATTTTCGGAGTTACATTGGCTTTTGTGACACGACGTCGAAACTTTTCGAGCGGAACGAATCCAACAATAGACGGACTTATTTATATAAAACTTATAAAACTATTAGAAGAACTTCATAAAATATTAATCAAGAAATAGAAGAAAGCCCAATGTATGGATCAGAGATCGCTGTTTAACCCAATAATGTAATTAAATACAGTGTTACGTTGCTGAAACAGCTTCTCAAAGTTTAAACGCGGTTTTTGTCAAAACAAGTTTTTTTGAGCTGATCGATCGACACAGCTCTACTCGAGCGATTCTCTTGAAATTTGGGGGATATCATTTTTATTTATCCGTCAATAGTTTGTCTATCGCCTGTATCTGATTTTTTTAGTATTAAAAAATTTTAAATTAAATTTTAGTATTAAGGGGTATAATTATTTTTTTCTCATATCGTCGCCACATTGTGTTTTTTTTTTCTTTTCCAAGGGCTGAACCATCTTTACTAATCAAGATCTTTTTGTTTGTTTCAGACTACTAAAAAGATTAAAACCACGTCGAGCAGGGCGCATCCGTTTTTTGTAGCCCCCTCTTCGCTAGTCCATAACTTTACGATTTTTTTTGTGTTCCTGAAATGTCAATAAATATTATATAAAAAATATGCTATAAATATTATTTCCTTTTTTTTCTTATTTTTAATAATGTTTAAAATTTGGGCCTCTATGTCAGAATTCCCCCTTACAACAATTAAAGTCGGGTTGTAATATAAGAATTTTCATTTGACTGTATATATATAGTTTTCTAGGTGGTAGAGCTACGCTGAAACTATTACTGGTTTCAGAATGAATGGGTCGGCTCGCCCGGGGTAGTACCACCTTCTCATACCTTCATATAAAAACTATTTGGAAATATGTCGGATACATTGTATGGATGCACGTCGTGGTGGTCTAGTGGTTTGACCGGTGGAATATCAATCCGATGTCCGCAGGTTCGTACCCCGGTATGTACCAACGAAGTTTTAAAAGTCGCGTACATTTACTAATACAAATAGGTAACACTATCGGCTGACGCTGAAGGAAAACATCGTGAGGAAGCCAGAACCAGATAAATGTTCTTGTGGTACCAAAAATATAGGACTGTGTATTTTCTCAGAGTTTCAAATCGCCAATACAACGTGGGCTGGTGTAGTGGTTTTGCATATGTTGTAATATGCTGTAAAGCCTAAGCTTATACATATATTATAATCGGAAAAAGAAAAATATGAGCTTTCGCCAACTAGATTCGTTAATACTGAAAAAGACGATAGCGGGCAGATTACAAATGTTTACTTCTTATTACACAGTATTACAATACTGAAGATATATAATAGAAACGACAAGATATAAAGTATGGTTCAAACAATACACGCTAGACGGAGCTCGGTGTGTAATATAATCCTTTAGAAATAAAAAAAAAGAATCTGTTCGTTCTTTACTTCAATATCGTTCGTGGCACGCAAATGTCAGTACTACGACGGCATCTGTCGGTATTCAGCCTATTGATTAATTGATTTTATTGTGTCTCTTACAAAACGTATACATTATACCAAGGTCTTGATCGAGATGGTTCAGAATGTCATTGTATATAAAAATATCAATATTAAATTTAAGTGCTATAAAATTAATCATGGGTAAGTTTAACATATCACCATTATTGCAGTTATAAGATGGAACTTCTACAACAAAAATGTCACGTTCTTTGGAAACAGTTACCAAGCTCCAAGAAATACCTATGAATCACTACATAGTATAAAACAAAGTTGCTTTCTCTGTCCCTATATCCCTATGTATGCTTAAATCTTTAAAACTACGCAACAGATTTTGATGCGGTTTTTTTTAATAGATAGAGTGATTGAAGAGGAAGGTTTATATGTATAATAACATAAATTAAATGGTGGAGAAATACCGTTATTTTTTGAGGTTACTCCAAATTTAACGCGTGCGGGCCACGGGCAGTAATGAATGAACCAAAACTACTGCATCGATTTTAATCATTTTTTCAGTGAATGATATAAGCTATATATTTTATATCCGTGCGAAGCCGGAACGGGCCGCTAGTCAATTATAATTTCCAAAGTTAGTAGAGTCCGCATTCCTAATAAGTATTTGGATATGAATAAAGCGTAAACTTTATAGTTCTTACTTTCTAGACTAATCGTCTTTACTTCGATTTTCGAACTTGCGAAAAATAGTCATAATTTTAGCATATATCAATATAATTCATTTTTCATATAGGTTCAAAATGTTCATGTAAAAACCCAAGAAGCAATTCGTGGAATAACTTTAAAACAAAATTAAATGAATCGGCGAGACGGCGCAGAATCAAAAGAAGCCCTTGTGTATACAGAAGACCTAAATTCTTAAAAATAAGACGAGCTGTTGAGAGAAATGTTTGTAAGATTAATTCTTACATAAATGCATAGAAAGTAACTTTATTCTATTATTACTTATGTAATTAAGGATTTGGTTTGTTTCTTTTCCTATGAGTTCCACACTTTAAACGTTGGGATTAGTCACCAGTCATTATACCAGTTTATTGGCTAATAGTTTTTGCGCGTAGCTTCTCTCGTGTTAATGTAGGTTTAATCGATTTCTCAATAACAGTATATTTTTTTCTGGCTGAGATGACCTATCTCCCCTTCTGTAGCCTATTGTACCCTGTTGTTCCGTACCCTTAATAATAGTTACGAATGAATACTGTATATATACATATTGGTATTTTGAAACATAAGTAAATCAATAGATTCAATTTTCCTTACTGATAGAATAAGTTTCGTAGTACCATTATGAGAATATTAATCAAGTGTTCAGAATTCCTCTTAATGATTCCTTTAATCTTCAACTAATATTGTATGAAATTTGTAAATAATATAAGAGACTTCCGAGTAGTTTATTGTAACACATTACTTTGATCTTCCATTGATTTTGACCCTTCGGCTAGCGAGACTAAATATGGTGTTGCTGAATGAACTACAATATATTCATAATGAAGATCCATTAAGACTTAGGTTTATGTTCAGCCAGTAAGGATCTACATTACATGCATCGAAATGAATACAATACCGCCCTATATGTTCCAAGTTCCATTCCAACATTCTAAGCTATCTGCCTATGTAATGTTGTGTGTCATTCCTTGCAGAAACTTAAATGTACATGTCCGCCACACGTGTGCTGTATAAAACCCGATGAAGAAACGAATACGAATGAAAATCCTACGCAAACCGAACCATTGAAATCGAAAAACGTCTGCAGATTCACAATTGATGCGTATTTCACTTAATTTTTTATAATAAATGCGATTAATAAGCTAATAATTTAATTATTTCCTTAATCTTATATCTTAATCGTATCTGTAATGCAGAAATAAATATTTTTAAATATACTTAAAACCAAAAAAAAAAAAAAATTTTTTATATAGGTTTTTGTAACATTTATTTCATCATCATCATCAGCCTGTAAGAGAATCACTGCAGGGCTATAGGTCTTTTCCCGAAGGAAGGTATTAACCTAATCACCACGCCAGTCCTCGACGCATTGACGATTTTAAACTCTGAGAAAATCTACAGTTCTATATTTATCCCCTATACGATGGTTCTTCACGATCGTGATGAAACCATAGAATGGTGGTAAGGCTTTTTCTAAGTCGGCCTGGTTAGCTACCACCCTCAAGTTGAAAATCTGTCGCCAAGCACCTGATGGTGTGTTCCGGTAGGTGTACTTGAGAGCCAGCCTCTCTGTCGGTTTAGCGTAACTAACATCTTATACCACATCATCATTTAACATCAGATGAGATTGTAGTCAAACACTAACCTATAACGTATATTAAAAAAATGCTACAAGAACATTTCTCACGTTCAAGTTTCCTCACGATGATTTCCTTCACCGTCAACCGATAGCGCGTTGCCAATTTAAATTAGTAAATGTACGCGAATTCTGAAAAATTCATTGGTACATGCCAAGGTAGAACCTGCGGACATCCAAATGATATAACTCCGATCAAACCACTAAACCACCATGAGTTCAATTCATCTACATTAAGTAATAACCTTAACATATTGACAGGTACCGCTATAAGTATAGATTAAGCATCTATATATAAATTGGTGAATATAAAACAGCCAGTACCTTTTCCTTCTCTGTTTCTCAAACGATTATCTGAATTGCTTTTTTATTTAGTAGCTATTGGCGAGTTTGAGTGTTCAGAAACAAAAAAATTACCATCGAAAAAACGAAAACTTATATTTAAGTCTCTATTTTATTATACATAATTTTATACTCTTTGACAAACTTAAAATATTAATGATTAATATTCGGCATTCAACCGCTGGACGACAACGAATTATTTTAAAACCAGCTAAGCGATACTATAGTAAACAGCGAATATTTTAGAAAACTGCTTTGAAGGAGAAGACCTAAAAAATAAGGAAACTGTTACCTTTAAAACAGTGTGTATGTGTTTATGACGCCACGAAAAAAGTGAAACATGTTGTTCCCAGGCGGTCACCCATTTAAGTACTGACCGCGCCCCGACGTTGCTTACGTTGCGACACACAGTGTTTACCCGCATTTCTTCACGTCACACAAAAAGGTTGCGGATCAGAATTTCAAAGCCTTCCCATAAGAATTTTCACTTTAATAATATGCGTAGTAAAGAAAATACTGTAATTACATACAACAACTTAACGCAAAACCGATAAGTTCTGACCGATTTAAATTCAATTAATCGTAATTGACGTTCCTTTAGTATCACATAATTATACCAATATATTGAACCTGAACCTTTCCCGTGTTATTAACACGATATTTCTTACCTGTTAGGTTTAATTAAAACATTCAATATTATATTTCGTATAATTTCAGCCGAGAGGGTGAAATAGGACTTAATTGTTTTACAGATCGATTTTGCCCTTAGGCTGTAGTACCTTGTCATGTAGAATAATTTTTTAGTTATCGTTTGCTCTGAATGCTTCGACACAATTTAGATAATTTTTAAAATTCTATCTCTTAGTAAAAACTGGCTTGCATTCTACCTGGTGCAGGGTAATCAATGCAACCTTTTTTTTTTTATTAACTTGGGTTTTTTTTTATATTATAGGGTGCAAACGAACAGGTGGGTCACCTGATGGTAAGTGATCACCGCCGTCCATAGACACTAGCAACACCAGGGGAGTCGCAAGTGCGTTGCCGGCCTTTTAATATATGTGGGCCTCCGGCGCTCTCACTGACCCAACGAAACACTACAGTGGAAGCACTGTTACTTCACGTCGGCTTTCTGTGAGAGGGTGGTACTACCCCGGGCGAGCCAACCCATTCATTCTGAAACCAGTAATAGCTTCAGCGTAGCTCTACTCTGCCACCTACAAAATCCCTTATGGATACCCATTCTCCCGCGGGAGAGAATAGGTTATGTCCGACTCGCACGGACTAAAACCCCACGGTGTACCGACCGCCGCTTTTGGGTTGGGGCGGCATGGGACCGTGCTGAGGCTATCACCATACCGCCCCAGCGGTCAGCCCGGCGGAAGTTGGCCGTCAGGCTCCGTCCATATAGGGAGGTAGACTGGGTATACAACCAGCTACCTCCCCTCGTCAGCCGGACCTGTGCAATGAGGAGATGGGCCAATAACTTCAATAAGACCCACGTTGTAATTGAGACCAGTCAATGTTACGGTACTAATATTGTGAATTAACTTTGAATGATTTGTGTGACAGTACATGGGTTATGCTCTGACAGAATAACGCTACTAGTACTCGTTCTACTGTTCTTGAAAAACTGCCATTTAGACACTCGAAAAGTATTCAACTCCATCGGCTATTGGCTCTAAGAACAATATGTAGTATGTTAATCGAGTCCAGCAATTCTAAGGGCTGTAATTTTGGTTCATCCTGTGGCTCTCATTTCAGATTCAATCATGCAGATAAACTGCATAAACTAACATAATCATCTCTTCAGCCTATATCATTGTAGTAAATGAAGTGAAATCAACGATTACATTTTTTGTCCCATATATAGTGGTAGTAGAAAATGATCCCGAGGATGGTTGATGTCAGGTTCGCGCGCTGCAGGATCGTAAAAATTAAGCCAAGACATACATCATAACATGACGAACATGTTGTGCCGACCCTACTTAGGTGGGATAAGGGTAAGGAGATAAAATGATGCAGTCAAACTGCGAGTGAAATACTCTCTGTTACTCTTTGAGTGATCTTGAATTTTTTTCAAAATGAAAATTACTGATATTGAAAAATAGTATGGACTACCTTAAAACGACATACGAAAATTACTCTTTTCCCCGATACAATAATTAATAATAATATATATTCAATGAGACCACATCCTTACATTACTTGAAACGATATCACAGGAAATTGGCATCATTTTCATATCCTTTGTCTTGTGAAAAAGTAAATAAGGAATTATTTTAAAGTATGGAAGTATTATACTCTTTTTTTTATTTATTTAGAGGCTTTTATGACTATATCAGCCCCATAGTAAACCTAAAGTTAATTTACTAAAATATATTTAATTTAATTATTAATATATATTTGAATAGTGAAATCCACAATAAAGCGAGCGAATCTGGGAATAAAAGCTGGTAACTTAAATAACTATTAACAAACATAATTTTACTAACCTCCAACAAACTTGTACCCGATCAGTACCTGTACAAATATACAATATAAGAAGATATGTTATTTAATCTATAAAAAAAATCGGTCGTGTAATTTTTTACGTAATTGCGTGTATTACATATACTTATTTGAACGGAACAAAAATATCTTGCGTTTTTGACTTCACTTACAAAATTCATATTTAATTAATAAAATTAATCAAGACTAAGAGTTACTTTAACGAGTTTGTTACCTTGTATGTGGTGGTAACTATCCAATCGTGTACAAACAAACTACTCTCACGCTTATATAGTTACTGAATATACACCACCATATCGTGCCACTATTGGTGTGTTACATGGTAATCCCCATCAATTCGAACATGATTTGAGATTCATAAAATCAACGAGTAGGTATCTAAACTCCGACCTATTAAATTCAAATCTCTTAATTCATTTATCTAAATCTATTTACATAATAACACAAGAATGAACTGTTAAACATTCCAATTTATATTCCGGCGGCAGCTTCGAACTCCGTCGAAACCCGAATAGAACAAGACAAACTCAAACAAGCAATTAAACTATAGCTTCCGAGGATTAATTATTTGTTTACTATACAAACTCGACGAGTTCGTTATACTGTTGTTTCTCGACAGTAACTCGTGTCGAAAATAGATTTTTAGTTGATTAAAATGGAACGAAAAACGTCTGTGTAATGCGCAATTGATTTTGATGTTTTTATTTGGGTCTGTTAATTTATCCCTATTCTACATATTTACTACGATAGACAGTCAGGATGAAATATAAATCCTTTTATCATATTTTTGTATTAATGTTCACCATAGAAGTGAATATGTAAATAATAATTATTTACTAATTAGTAATATGTATTTAATGCTAAGCTTTTTATTTACAACTGCAAAGTATTGATGTTTTCTTTATATGTACATTAAAATTTAAACAAAACTCACATTGTGACAACAACACGAATATAACTACAGTAAGTAAAATAATAATTGTTAATCAATAAATAGTACAAAATAAAATCGCAATAGGCTCTAGTCTGCGTTTATTCTTTCTATAACATAAGCTGTTAAGGTAATTAATATTACAAAAGGAATAAAACTTGTGATCATCAGCAAAAAAATATTTAAAGTTTCTTGAAAATATTTATTTTTCCTAAACAAAACCGAAAACCTAATTAAGTATGATTATATTAGTCACATCGTATAACTACAGATTACGAAGATTCGGGTATCATCACGAACATAGCAACCTCAAAATTATCGCAATTTAATTTATGCATGATATTTGTTTATTAATTATGTCATCATAATTTATTTTTGGGTTACTTTAACTGGTTATGCAATGCCCTCCAAGATAGCTGTCCGATGAGACGGTTTTTTCCAACTTACTTTATACTAATCGTTATATTTCATAAAATTTAAACAATAGTTTTCAAATTATAGCTTATGTGTTATGTAATGTATAGCTATATTACTCTAAAGCTTCAACAAAATCCGTTTATCAGTATTTGCGTGTAAAAGGTAACATATATGATGAATGGATAGATGATAGGATGGAGAGCATCTTGACAAAACTACTCGTTTATAATATCAATAGCTTCTGCCTGCGACTTTATTCGTAGGTATGTAGATTTAAGATATCTTACAGAAATAGAATTTCTTATCTGAGTGAAAAATAACCTTAGAAAATGATATATTACTATAACCCAGACAGTCTGAATGCAAAATTTTAAGATTATCGGTTTATAAATGAAGGCGTAAAAGCTTAATAAATGAACCAACTCACATTTATAATATTAATTAAAAAGTTGGGACTATAAATGATCGATTACATCCATTAATGAGATCGAACACCGATGGTAACGCCGCGGGGCTGAAACAATCTCCGCCGAACTTTATTATTGGAGTTCCAGAGTTGCGGTCACGTCACTCAGAGTGTTCCCGAGTTATACTATTGTGCTATTGCGTCGTTGTTTACATATTTCTGTTCTCACGTACATAGGCGTCTTTGTAACTATATTTCACACGCGGGTACACTCGTATCAATATAAAATTGAAGTTTCTAATTTTTGTCTATTGTATTTAAATCTGTATGAAATAAATACGTAATTTTTTTTTTGTGTAATAGGAGGCAAACGAACACATGGATTACTTGATGGTAAGTAATCACAATCACAGACGCATTGTCGGCATTTGAGGAAGTAGTAGGCTCGTTTCCTAAATCATATTTTGGGAGAAGAGCGGGATGGCCTCCGGCGTTCTCACTGACTGTACCAAACGCTAACAAGTAATAAGTACTGTTACTTGGAGCCGATTTCCTGTAAGAGGGTGGTATTACTGAGACCCATATAGGGTTACAACGTGGCTCTACCACCTAGAACAACTGTTTATCGGGTATCTATGTATCAGGCTTGCACAAATTATTACATTTATTTATATACTTTCTAGGTTAGCGTTTGATCATAATCTCATGTGATGTTAAAGGATGATGTGGTCTAAGATGGTAGTCACGCTAAACCTAGAGGGAGACTGGTTCTGAAGTGCAGCTGCTGGAACATACCAACAGGTGCTTGGCGACAGATTTTTTACTTGAGGGTGGTAGCTAGCCAGGCGGACTTAGAAGAAGCCCTACCACCATACTATAGTTTCATCACGATGTTTTCCTTCACCGAAAACTCCGACTCAGTTGCTAGGATTCGAACTTACGTTCTTCAATGATTGTGTCCGAACAAGCTATTAATCTAATTACATAATATATTTAATATTTTCGAAATTTAGAACGCAACCATCTTACTATTGTTACTTGTCTTATTACAAATTTAATTATTGTACTGGAAACATTACTTCCTTCTAGTTTATAATCCGTTCTAGTAAATGTGTCTAACTGCATTAAATACGATTCTTAAATTTTTTCTCGAGATCTAAATATTATATCATCAAATAGAGGCAATAATTATTGAATAACTAGTTTTAGCCGCGATTACATTCGTGTTAACGTAGATTTGGCTAATCACACGTGAACAGTAGTTTTTTGTGGATGACAGGTAGCCAATGTATTTTTCTGTATATCTGACAACGTGTATGTAAAATTTTATGACGTCATGTAAATTTCATCAGCATAACAAACAAAAAAACTGACGTTTGCATTTATAATATTCATAAGAATTAAAGTAAGAAAAAAACGTTAAAACTTTTTTTTTATCGGGCTGACTACGCTATTGGTCTGACAGGCCCCTACAGCTTCACCGGATGACTAAGGGAAGCGCTTGAGGCACTCACCCGATTTTATATAGACAACTATCTTAAGGGCGCACGGCACGCGTCGGTTTGGAATGTTGTCGCGTATCCCGAATCTAACTAAGCTAAACAAAGCTAAACGAATTCATACATATAAGAATTCTTGAGATACACATATGTACCAAGCATATATTACCTCATGAACTCGAACATGTCTTTCGGATCTAACAGCTAAGCAAAACCAAATTCACTGAATTGCATCTGGATCGACATTTATTCGAATTTTTTATCTACAAAATATAGCACAGAGAGGATAGTTGCAAACGAGACGTCGCGCGGGACTCGAAGCGCTGGGGTGTTAAATTGGATTCGTCCGGATCGCTTAATCGATGCTCTGATTTCAGTGGAATTCTGTAAGATTAACGTATAATAATGCACAACAGCATTATGAGAATTATTTTTTCAATTATCTACACCCTCTGGTAAAAATATTAATTATATTATAAAGAAGAAAGTTTGTGAGGATAGATGGATGCTTGTAACTCTTTCACTAAAAAACTACTCGGCGAATTTTGATCAAACTTTGAAGTGACATAGTTTATGTACATCAAAATAATTGAATAATATATGTAAACCTAAATAAATAAAATAATGAGAGTTCTGCCGTTTCTGGACGCATCACTCAAAAAGTAGTGGATCGATTTCAATAATAGTTTTTTCGTCTTAAATACTTGATACTTATCTATAAGAAAAATCACCACTATAGCTTAATTTAATATAAGGGTATTAACGTTTTAAGCGACTGAGATTTTCATGAGCATTACCATTTGGCTTCATTTCATCAACGCTTTATTTTCTTGCCGTGGAGAAGCGGGGAGTGTTGTGTATTTCAATCATTGTTTTTTATTTTACTTCTTAGACACTTGGTCCTTATTTGAAAGGAAAATTATCCCTATAGCTTTATTTAATGTAAAGTTATTGACTTTTTAAGCGACTACGATTTTTATAAGCACTACGCATTCAGTTGCCGTGAAGAAGTGGGAAAGGAGCTGTAGTACTTATATATTTTCCTTTGCACATAAGACCTATTATTATACTAATGAATGATGCAACGCACCTACATGCAGGGCATTTGAGCTTAATCACTACGCCAGTTCAAGACGTATTGGCAATGTCAAACTACGAGAAATCCAGTTCTATATTTTCCCACATATGATGATATCACATGAACATATCTCAGGTTGCAGTTCCCTCACGGTGTCATCCTTCACCGTCAGCGGATAGTGTTAGCAATTGAAATCGGTAAATGTACGAGAAATCCGAAAACTACTTTGGTATATGCAGAGTTCGAAACTGCGAATGACTTTCGAACGGTTAAACCACTCGACTACTACGAATTCAATATAAACTGGTCAAAATATGACAATAAATTGTTGGGCTTTTAATTACAGTTCATTCCAAATAATAGAAAGTGTTACAGGTTTGCGTCTCAGGCGATACGTACGGGAGTGTGGTACCAGGGAATAATTTGGCCCAGTATATTATTTACACAAGGATCCTTTTTGGTCGCCTTAAGCAATAATATTATTTTTATAATTTCGACATGTTATTTTGTCTGGACGTATTAATTAATAGCATTTATATATACAATTTCATACTAAAAAAAAATTGCTTGAAACATATTTTTTGGATACTGCATATAGATAATGAAAACGCTTGTGTTTGCTAACCCTTCTTTTACTAAACAAGGATCACATCAGAAGTTATAGTTCCAGAATTGTTGCCATTCAAGATACGGATGCAGAGTTGCTTATTAGTTCAGTCTTTATTATTTGGAGTCCTTGTTACACAATTCATTTATAAGGCAAGATCGCATACTTTTTCGCTCCTCTCCTGTTTCTCTAGGAAAGAGAAGTGGTTATTCTTGATAATACAAGATCCTGATGTCTTTATGTGAGGCTATCAAAAAATAAGTTGTATAAAAATAAATACGAGTGCTAAGGAATTGAAAACAGCACTAGTAACAATTCTGTATAAAATAAATCCAATGATATCATACCCGCTCAGTAGTGCCATAGCTAGCCTTATGCATTTGTCAAAATGGTGGTCATTTTAAACAAATCATGTGAATACATTTACAAACATTATATCTAAAATATTTTCTATTTGTTTTTATTTATTTATTTAGTACTTGCATTATACAAGGTTATCGTAGCCTAGATGATATGTTACGAAATGCACTGTAAAAGTTTGTTGCAATTTCTGAGTTCTCTAATACACAGATCTCAGTATATTCAATCACGTCTCGATTGTTATACTAAATATGATCGGCTGACATAAAAAGATAGATCGACATAGGTTCAAATTTTTGCAACAAAGTCATGGGATTCGATTAGGGAAAATATGATAAAATATATGGTATGGTGCTTTTTCTAAGTCCGCCTGGCTAGCTACTACCCTCATGTTGAAAATTTGTCCCCAAGCAACTGTTAGTGTGTTCTGGCAGCTACATTTGAGAGCCAGCCTCCCTCTAGGTTTAGCGTTTTTAGCATCTTAGACCACATCGTCGTGTAGTATCAGATAATAGACAAACGCTGTCATTTTTAGTTGCAGCTCGAAATATCTCAAAAAGTTGTAGACAATGTGGTCAGAACGTTTTTTCTAGCTATAATTGATTTATGTTACCGTGGTTATAAAGATTCCTGGACTGTCAAACTATTTTGTATTGTTGCAAACAAAATATCAAGAAGCACAAATTAATGAAAGCCTTGTCAGTAGATGAATAGTTTACCTCGTGAGTAGTTTTTAAAAAACTTTATCACCTGCAGAGCTCCACACATATAACGTTCGATTTTGTTCCGTGAACTTTTCTCTGCCAATTTTCCGGCTGAACGCTTATTTGACTGAATAGCAGTTTGAGACCAGTTTAAGGAGGAAACAGAAAACTTTTTTAGTGCTTTGTTAGAGCTTTCGTGTTTCAAAGTGCGCTTTATGGGAGTGTAATAAATTTGTCACGATATATAAAGTGATTCAGTTCCTATTAAAACTTGTAACATTACAGTCTATATTAATATTTTTGACCGCTACGAATATAGATGCGCTAAACACAATTTTAGATACCTATAAATACGTTTTACAATTTATGTATAACATGGAGACAACTTAAAGATAAATAAATGCCTCTTTTAAATTCCTATAATATAATTTCAACATCACTTTATATTACATTTTTGACTGTATTATGCGTAAGCCCGAACTTAAGCCTATATACAGAGCGGCCAAAAAGTTTGACAAGAATTGATCTATCTTATACCGTTTTTTAAGAATTCATACATCAATCATCCGATATAGTTTATCATACTACTATCAATGTACAATAGATGGCGCATGAATAGTTTCAACAAAATTCAATTTTTCAGTGAATTATCATATAAGTAGTTGTGTCGCGCAATTTCACTTGCATATAAATTTCCTTACCTTCAGTCCATACATACCCCATCGCGATGCACGTGCCACCTGCATTGATAATCTTGATTTTGTATTGTAATAACTCTAATCCTTAAAGTCATAGTGTGGAATAAGGTAGCCTATAATTGTTCTCAGTAAATATATTTTTAAAATATAAAAATAACTATTCAAACCACACTGGTAGCTAGAGAGTTTGAGACTTTCAAATAATTAATCTCTTAGACTGTTCTGCTGATGTCAAACGACGATGGGCTATAAGACGCTTAAATTAGAGGGACTGACTATTACGTATAGCTACTGGAATGCAAAGATTATCATCTTGGTAGCTAGTTTTTCGAACACATAAGAAATCTCTAACACTATTACATGATTTAACCCTTTGGTTTCATTAAGATATTTCCCACAGCCGAAAGCTTAGGCTCATTCGATTGAGCTAATAGCGATTGAATAAGTTTTATTCAATTTAGATTCTAAGACAGCAGTAAAGCAACAAGTAAGAAACTCGTTGGGATTTACCCTGTAAACCAACCCGCGTCAATTATTATATCGAGCTTTTCGTGGCTGTTTGTATGCACGCCTGCGCGAAAAAGATAGCAAAGCGGCTCTGCACATGCGCGTGCGACAGTTAGACTCCGCGTCCTCGCGCCAACCGTCAGTCTGCTTAAAGAGCTTGCGAGGGCTACACGCTGGTTACGTACTGATATTCACACGCACGCGCTCCTATCCTTTGTTTACCATGTTTTGTGTTATTAATTGTAAGCACCACTACTATACTTTTAGTTATAATAAACTTAGCCCTGAATAATATTCTCGTTTCCATACTATCCTCATAGTACCCCATAACCTTTATTTTTCTAATTTTGTATATTATGTATGAAGATACATCATTTTACTGTAATTCTAACGGTTTATGCAGCACACGCAGAAATAACTTCTTCTCAGATGACAGGATTTTTTTAACTTGCATGACTCTTATTGCTGTATCTTAGCCGTGCGTATAATAAATGTGGAAGCAAATCGCTTCGTACGAACCACGGGAATATCAACCACATAAGGGTGGGAAACCCCACGACTTCTAGTCGTCCTCTGGTGAAATTATATCATGTAATTCCTGTGCACACTCTATATAGTGTAACCTAGGTGGGGTAAGGACAAAATGTTTGTGACGAAAGTTAATTTTTATATAAAAAGCATGATTGACATGTGAAAAATGAAACACGTATAAAGATTTTAACATTTATTATATTATCGATGAAATATTTTATTACATACAGTTTCAGTGCGTACTGTATATATATTTTTTTACTTTTCGCTTGATGTCACTACAATAAATTTGAAATTTTACAAATAGTTTTTTTTTTAAATAAATACACTAAACAATCAGTCTTTTGGAAGATAAACATGATATTCGAAATTTTGATTCAAAGTACATTCATAATTGTGTCGCGTCAGGACCGTAGCGAGTGATGTAT
The DNA here is from genome assembly GCA_035772565.1 of Antheraea assamensis. Classification (NCBI taxonomy): domain Eukaryota; kingdom Metazoa; phylum Arthropoda; class Insecta; order Lepidoptera; family Saturniidae; genus Antheraea; species Antheraea assamensis. Next base: position 261,251 of record JAQQSE010000193.1, on the reverse strand, counting down.
TGAGAGTTCTAACATTGTTACCATGAGAATAGTTCTAGCCCAAGAATTAAAAAAACGAACAAAACTCGTGTGCAATTGCGGACGCATCACGGTAGATGAACTTTATATTTAATTTACTTACCATCAGGTAACACGGCTGTTCGTTTGCCACCAATCTCATAAAAAAAAAATAATAATAATAAAACGTTTAATTATGTATAAACAATTGATAATTACTATCCCTTTTCAAATGAGGAGATAATCGTGTCCGCATCAACTTCATTCCCTACTTCTGACAATATTAAGAAAAACTTTTTTGTTAGAAATTCGCAGAGTAAGCAATTTATGTCATTATAATAGAAAACAAAACGTTATATTTAAATAAGTATGTGTAAATGAATTAAAATCTATTTAATTATTATATTTTGAATCCAGATGGCGTGGTAGCTAGGCTCCAAATGGCAGCCATTTTGTGTATACTAGTGAGCCGCTATCTTCGCTTCCAAGTAATAAAAAAAATATAAGTATTCGTGTTTTAGTATAAAATCAAAGACCACAAATTAGCTCGTTGCTAAAAGATGAGACAAATATTTCAACTTAATATCAAATATTCCAACACACGATATTTTTTATTGTTTTATCGACTTTGAATCGATTAAACTTACCAAAAGATGATAGTAAAATATTCATATGACTCATTTTAATAAAGTTATGGACACCATATTATCGATATATTATAGATGAATTTACTGAAGTTGCACACGAAATACGATACACGATAACCGTTTGACAGTTATCTTATATTTGAAACGCTAACATACCTTAACCCATTGGCTGACTTTTTTAACCCATGTCTTAAAAAAAGCGGATTATGATCTTGATTCTTTTTTAAATTTCACGCCATCGTATATTTTAAATTTCATGGTGTAGAAAAAAAAATTCGTACAAATCATAAAATAATTTAGAAATATATTTTACATAAAAATTACACTTTTACAATACATAATTTGTTATTTTTCAAATTTCTGTAATATATTACATATTTTTAAAGCTTATGCTGCCAACAGTCAGTTGACCTGTGCCTCATGAGAACTACATGCGTTTGTATGGAAATGAAACCTTTATGGTTTTGGACAGTTCATACGTGAAGTTTTTCTAATACTTTATTCATCTCCGTTTTCTGTTTTCAAGGGCACGTACACTTATATCATTCTATCACGTACGTCTATTCCTATCGCTTTACAGTGTCATTCTATCGTTTTCTTTCTCTAACCAACTAAAGATGTATTGTCTTTCTGCGACAAGACAATACAATTAACACCAACAATTTTAATCTCATCACGGTCTGAGGAATTTCATAAAAAAAAGAAATGTTATACAACAATAGATGAATCTCGTTACTTTCACTCTAGTTACGGTCTTGATTTCGACTATAATATAATTTATCCATATATCAATATTAATAATTAATGAGTGGAATAACCTTAAAGACTAGAGAAGAACATTCTCGAAACACCATTATCTAGTGTTGACGGCTTTATTAAATGAAATTGTTTATTCTTTGGCATTAAAATATTACAATTATCTTTTAACTTAATATTTGAGATCAGTAATTTTAATATATATAGTAGTAAAATATGAAATTTTGACAATATTTGCCATAAATGAATATTGACTTAGAATAATAGATACGTTCACACATCAATTTCATTATCCATAAATATACCGTAAACACAACAGAATTAAACCTTAGAATAATGCATTTACTTGCGTATACAAGTAAATGAAACAACTATTACGTTGTAATTGGCACAATATGTTTGTAAAACATTAAATTTTATTTTATGTGTTAAATGTGGTTTGCAGTAAAGCGCGATAGATAAATAAATATTTAAAAATTTGCATGACTTGTAGGTGCAAATGTACCAACTTATATGCCGTCGGAATAACATAAACCATTGATTTAACAAACCAAATTTTTTTCCTTACAGAATTGGAAAACGATAATTTAACACGTTCCGTACTCCGTGTACCACCGATGGTACACGTTAAGCTTGATCTTTAGACCACGTGTACCACCGGTGGTACACGTTAAGCTTGATCTTTAGACCACGTGTACCACCGGTGGTACACGTTAAGCTTGCTCTTTAGACCACGTGTACCACCGATGGTACACGTTAAGCTTGATCTTTCGGCCACGTGTACCACACACTTGTGATGTGATACTTATACGACTCACTTACTTACTTACATTTACGCGATGTCATAACTACTGAAAACGATAGAATTACTTATGTATAAATATTTTAATGTAACATTGGATAACATATCATAAACATATATCAATTTTTAGTCAAAATATCAAATGGCCTGAACGATATGTTAGGCAACATTTGCTTGGTACAGAACGTGTTAAAGGTCAATAGGTCGAGGTTAGGTTAAGATAGGTTATGAAATATTTTATTTCACAAATACGTTAAAATTCCTTGATAATTATATAAATTAAGATATGAACACAACCATACAAAGTTGATGTTGGAATAAATTCGTACTCTTGTTTAAGATATCGCGGCTACCTGTGATGTGGTATTCGGCAGCCTTCTGGAAGATAAATACAGGGTAGTTGTATATATATTTATTTTTAAATACTCTCCTTTTATATTTATACCTACGACCGTTATCGCTACAAAAATAATTCATAATTGTATTCTTATATTTTTTATTTATTTATTTTAAATAATTTACAGGTATACATTTTCGTCAATACTAAAGATAAAAAAAATATGAAAAGTCGTCATATAAATATGTTATAAAAATTGATTAAACAGCTAACTCAAACATTTGTATTTAAATAAAGAAAATTATCATTTTTCAACTTATAGCTAAACTAAATAAATTTTAAATATTTTTATTTCGAAATATATATCGCGGCAACAACGTATAGCATAATTATAACGTCATTAATACATACAAAAATAAAATTATAAATATAGTTACGAAATCTGTACAGATACTAACAGTCCGACAATCTAAACGAGAATGTATCATAATAATAGTCGACCGGCATTTCAAAGTATCCATTCAATACCAGGTAGCCAATAATAATTAAGTAATGTTGTTATTGGCTATCCACTACCAATAGTAATTTAGTACTGGTCAATAGTAACTAGACATAGTATTGAAGACTATATTATAATGTTAACATGGTTGTAATATGTACACCGATAAATAAGTTATGATTACATATTAGTTTTAAATGGACTAGTTAAAATATCACGGGAATAGACACCTTTCTACACAATACTGTTTTTCTTCGATATCTACGGTATAAATAACAGAACAATGTTTCGGAAGGTGTGACGACACGCGTTGTGATTGGTGTTCTTGTCCATATGATAACAAATATGAAGTCATTTCTTTTTTTATCTTTAATCATATGGGACATTTAAATTAAGATTATATAAATCTGTATATTATAAAATATAGAAAAATAATGAATAGTCTTCCTTTGGTGCCTACAACGGTATTGATATCTCTCATCAATTTTGTTTTCGACATATCGGATTATTTAGATTTTTCAATTTTTTTTTAAATATTAGGAAAGTTGTTATCCAAATATAATAATTATTGTGACTTACTTCTCGGTGCTGTTTTCAACGTCGTAGTTCTCGACACACAATCGCTCTCTTCAGATTCAGATCTCACTTGGAAACTGGTTTCTGAAAGTGAATTTATATTAACATACAATTAGTTCTGTTGTATATTAGTATAAATTAATACTGTGACAGAAGTGTTATGGATGAGAATGAATTATCATTAGAAAGATATTTAATTTAAAAAGTACTTATACTATATTATTTAAAGACAAATTTTAATGAGGGCGGTTATATGTACTATTATTTTCATATTTTGGTTAACGTGTATTGTAATTAGTAAATATTTGTTTGAGAGTCGTAATTGTCTGCCTGAGGAGAGTGCTGTCATATTTATAAAATACTAGCCTCTCATCCTGGTTTCGCACGACTATACTAATATTATTTTTTTATTTCGACTGACTAGACTAATGTCTGGCCAGACATTATTTTTTACAGTACTAACATTTAGTGAAATAAATGGCAGTTGAGAGATTGAACGTCAATCTGTCAAAATTTTTAATACTCTCCTTACTGTCATCTGTGTCCAATTACTCCCTTTTTATATGGAGATTTGTTAACCAAAATTTTTAGCTTTTGTTTACGATTTTCCAAACATTCTCCTTCATACGAACCTTGTCCTGATATACACAACCAAAAAAGGATTAATCAAATATGTGCAACGGTTCTAAAGTGACGCGCTTACATACATACGGCGATTGATTTTTATTCATATAGGTAATCCTTACCACCGTCATATCTAGCTTTACTATTCCCGGGCAGATGCATTCTGCTCGGTACTTCTTGATTCTCGACGTGTCCGAATGTTCTAAATCCGATAGCGAATTGCGCGTATGGACTTATTTCGTATAGTTCTGAAAATACAATTCCTTTAACTAAAATTTGTTTTTAAATAGTTGGTGGGGACATTGCGTACATTAAAGCCGGTTCGAATCCTACAAATTTAAGCTTTCGGTGAAGGGAAATAATATGACGAAACAATACCATTTCTTATTATATTTCTGTCTGGTTAGTTATCACTCTCAAGTTAAAATTGTCAGTCCACCTCTAGGTTTATGTTTCTGTATAATTTAAATTCAGATGACATTGTGTTAAAATATCTAAACATATAAACCATAAAGAAATGGTACACGATGCATTCAAACCCAACCCCCAGACACAAATCTTATGACTCGAGATTTCGTTCTTTCTAAGACAGATAGTAAATTAAAAAAAACCTAGCATCGAATACACACTACAAATACCTACTCAAGCGATTTCCACTCTATTTTTTTGTTCCATATATTAATCGCTCATATCATGTCTATTAAAGGCCTGCTGAGCCTTTATAAGGAGTTTAGAATGAAGTCTTCTTGAGAAAGATATCTATTTATTAATAAATTTACCTCATAGAACCATTATTTAACAAATAGATAAAATAATAGAAAGGTAAGGGAAGACAATAAATAAAAAGCACATCTAATACTAACACTAAAAATACACCTGCAAAAAACAAATATAACGAAAAATGGAAATCAAACGAAAATCAAAGTTGTCTATAATTATTAAAATAAAAAAGAAGAAACTGATGCCGACTTAATAAAAATTTGAAACAAATCTTGAGAAAATCTAATCTCATAAAAGTTAAATTAGCGAATGGTCCATCTGTCTGTTTGGAAGTGAACACATTCCATTAAAATCTTAATGTATTTTAAAGTTAATCAGTATATTTATAAAGGTTTTTATAGAACTCACCATGTTTATTCTCCCCCGTGAGATGAACGGGTGTACTGTAAACTCTATTACCCATGTCGGTCGGTACGGTTTGTTGCGTCTCCACTGTCACATTACTACGCTCAGATTTACATTCCACCGTTAGCGAATTACGATATTCCGTCAAATGTTGATTACTGTTCAGGGCAAATAACATGGTTTATTCTCCCTCTCCATCTTTATTTTTTTTATAATATCAAAGCTACTAGATACGCATCTTTTGAGTTTATACACATTTTTAATGTTGAAGGCACACTTCGTGGAAATGGTATGAGCAGTTTTTGTAACAACTCAGAATACAATAAATATTAGCAATGCAATCGTGAGAAAAAGAAGAGCATTTATCTAAGAAATAAACCAGAGAAAGTTGATAAGTAGCGTGTAGCTTGAACAAAGTACTATTAATTTTTGAATATTTTTAGATTAAGTGTATTAAAGACAAGAAGCTCATAGGTAAACAATTCTGTTACATTCTATTTTCTATACTAATCCCTAATAAATAAAAAAATAATGTTAAATATATTAAGAATTACTACTTACTTATGTCTCTTGACGAGTATAAAAACGCAAGTTAACGAGCATAACATTAATAAAATTGAACTGCAGATTATCACGAGCGTATTAAGATCCAGGAACTCTGATGGTGGTCCTATAGACTCTGGAATTAAGGAAACAATTGCACAATGAAACGTTTCTTAAAGTAAAACCATTTTAAATATTAACTAACATACTTTTGCCGGAGCAGCAAATGTTAAATATCTAATACAAACTCACAGATTTAACCATAAATATACACTTATACCAATATTATAAAGTTTAAGAAAAGTTGTTTGAATCGTATACAAAAAGTGACAAATCGCAGCTGACTCGTAACTGGACGACCGAGACTTCGTTCCTGTGAAAATTAGTTCTCTGGTTTATCGGATCTATGTGTTTCATCTAGGTTTATTGTGTATTGTCCTCTTTTTAATTATAATTTTACTATTACTGCCTAACTTTTAAACTTTTTGTTTTCAATAATATCAACTTTTTTAATGATATCAGTGATTTTAAATGGGTTTTTAAAAATGTTATGTTTGTACTGTTCCTTTGGTAAAGCATATTGGCATAAAAAGTGAAATGTGTTGCATCAGCTAGTAAAAGTCTAATTAGAATCGGTCTTATTAGTACGGAGGTTAACTCAGATAAATAACGCTCACTTCTATTTTATTCATGTGCACAACAAGTAATAACTACTCTAGATTGTTTTTGGCATAATAGCCTGCAATAGCAATAAGTTTTCCAATAGCGTTAAATACTCCAACAACATCAAGTCCACCAATTAACCCAGGAATGCCCGAATTTTTTTTTTCTTGTTTTTCTTTAGTTTGGACTCGGAATATTATTCAATTAAGGGTTCTTATTGACATGATTTTAGTCATTATTTTTTTAATAAATGGGAAGTTAGAAAAAAACCATGTTTCCAAATGGACACACTAAGCGCTGACAGTAGCTAAAAAGTTGAGAAGATATAATTTATCTTGTAGGAGTTATTAAATTAAAAAAAAACACGATTTATCGAATGAAAACATTAATTATTTTTTATGATAGTCAGCAAAACATGGTACGCAAAGGCCGACGTCACACTTCATGCATTCAGTTCGACCCGACGAACTTTTCGACTTACAGTATGGACCGACACATCGCCTCTTTTTCATACATTTTTTTACATAATGGTTTAAACCATCGAATCGCCCTGTATCAGCTAACTTGGAGGTGGATGGTCTTCCTCCGCCTTTGGCTGCTATTCCATAGGATTTGAGATAAGTTAGCACGATTTCCCTCCGGAACTCCAGTTGTGGGATTTTATCATTTTTCCTATGTAGTTGCCAAGCATTGTGTACACACGTATCTAGCATCCAAGTAATAAGGGACCAATACCATTTCTTTCCTCTAATATGTATTCTGTACATATTTACATTTTCGTCCATCCTGTCAACACCACCCATATATTTATTGTATTCACCTAAAAGAAATGGTCGTGGCACTTGAGTAGTAGTTTTATCTTTTTGGGAGTAACGTTTCACCATAGATAATGGTTGCACGCCCAAATTATTTGATGCAATAGATACTATAGAGTTATCCATCCATTTAACCACAATCACTCTATCTTCCTTGCTAATTGCGGATTCATGGTAACCTCTCTGTTTCTTTTTCATAATTTTGTTAGATGTCAGCTTCTTGCATTTCTGCAGGCGGTTTTCTCGTATCGTTCCTGTAGCACCGTATCCCTGTTGTCTGAAGTAGTTTAGGAGGTTCAAGCTGGTAAAAAGATTGTCAAAGAAGAAATGGTAAGGCATTCGCTTTTTTTCATTGGGAAATTCATCGATAAGAGTAAGAAGAGGAGCAGCACATTTTCCAAAATGTTGTTCATAAGCTGAATTAGCATTTGGAGATTTACCTTGATATACGTCAAAATTGATCAGGTATCCATCTGGAGTACATAAGCTCCATACCTTGTAGCCAAAACGGATGGGTTTCCCTCTGATAAATTGTTTACAGGAATGCTGGCCATAATACTTTACCATAGTTTCATCAAATGATAAATTTTGTTCAGGCACAAAATACTTCATGAAATTCTCTTTTATTCTATTCATAAATGGACGCAACTTCCACATCTTGTCATTTACATCTATTTCATTATTATCGACACAATGCAGATAACGCAGTATTTCCTCGAACCTATTTCGGCGCATTGAATCGCAAATAAGTTCATTACGGGTATCTATCTCGGTGCTCCAATAAAGACGTCTGTTTGCGTTAGGCGAATACCCGCTCAAAATAAGAATAGCAAAAAAGCATCGCATTTCAGCAGCAGTGATTTTAGGATCAGGACAGTTTTTCCATAAAGCATAGCGATTTGATTGTAGAACAAACATGTCAATAATACCGTCATCGATAAAAAGCTCAAATAAATCAACAGCAGATTTTCCATTATTAGTAGAAGCAACCTCAGGAAACGGCCCCAAGAAAGGTTCTAAATCTCCATCAATCCATGTCCTAGGTTTTTTACCGCAAAGATCGTCAAAGCGAGGGGCGTTTCTATTAGAAGCTTGGTATGACTGGCTAAACGTTACCTCAGCCTGAGCTGTCAACTGACGAGCATTCAAATTTTCGGTTCTTCCACCACTGTCTTCGTCACCTGAATCTTCGTCTGTCAAAACAGCGGGATCAGGAGGGGCGACGTAAATTGACTCTGGTATCGGCAAGGCTCCAGCTTCTTCTTCATCCTCAAATAAAATGTCCAAGAGTTCATTTAGGGTCCCAGTTCCCCGGTACTGGTCAAAATCGAAGAATCTAAAAACAAAAACAATTTTATATAATGACATGCCAAGTGCTTAGCGTGTCCATATGGACTCAGCAACATTAGGCGTATAAATATAGTGCTAAAATAAAACTAAACTATCGTTGACATATTTCAACATATAAATACATTATTTTAGAATAATATTACACGAAAATAACATAAATAAATAAAATAATTTAAAAATTATGTTACTTACTCTCGTCTCGGGTCCATTTTTTCCGCCGTTTTTGACTTTGGTGAGAATTGAATGAATTTACCCGCGAATTTAGATTTTTAAATGACATATCAATGACATGTAAAAAAACTTTGACATTTGATAGCACAGTATGACCAGTTAAATATTTCTAAACAAATAATGGTTTGCCACAAAAATTATTTTAGCAAACCCATATTTCTGTGTCCATATGGACACGCTAGGCATTACTGGGTTAAGCAATATAAAGTATAGGATTAAATAAGCAAGAAAGTATAAGAAACGACTCACCGCCCAGCATAGTCGTGGTCGCATAATTATAAATCGAAGTAGATGGACCTGCAGAGTTCTCAGCAGTGACTCGTATCTGGTACCACTGAGCTGGTGCCAGATCTCCTATCACGAACGAGTTGGGTTGGTTCAGTATTGACGCGTACTGATTCCACTGCTGGTCTAACTGAGGCTAAGAAAATCAGATAGACTGAAATATGATTCTCAGTTCTCCATATAATAGATTTAAAGATGTCCTAAATGCCTCGCTAAATTAATAATTTTTGATAAACTTGATATAACATGGTAATAACTCTGTATCGCCAAATGAAGATATAAGAACTATGAAACCATAGCATGGTGGTAGTTTATAGCATCTTCAAATTGAAAATTTGTCGCTAAGCAGGTGCTTATAAGCTGTAGCTATATAGCTTATAGGTATAAAAGTGTCCGGGAGGCTGTACTTGAAGCCAGCTCCTGTCTAAGTTTAACGTGTTTGTCATCTTAGACAATTTCGTCATCCAACATCAGATGAGATTGTGGTCAAGCATGAAAACCCATAAAGTACATAAAAAGAAAGAGTAATAACTACCAGAATACGTTGAAAGTGATTGCTATCAACTTCATTATTTCATTGCATGGAGGTGGGTAGTAAGGCTTTTTCTAAGTCGGCTTGGCTAGCTACTACCCTCAAGTTGAAAATCTGTCGCCAAGCACCTGTTTGTGTGTTCCGGCAGCTGCACTAGATAACCAGTCTCTCCCTCTAGGTTTAGCGTGAGAACAATCTTAGACCAGATCATTATTTAACAGCCAATGAGATTGTGGTCAAACGTTAACCTATAAAGTATAAAAAAGTCTAGAACATTTGAAATCTCATGCTTTCCTAACTTTAAAATCCAAAAAAACAGCCAACACTTATACAACATATCTTGACTTCCATAAGACGCTACATAATAAACAAAAAAACTAAATGATAAAGCAAATCTATCCACAGACGTAGGCTTTGAAAGAAATATCTAACTTAAAATCATTTAGCTTAGCTCAGTTTGTTAACGAATAATCGCGTTGTTGCTATTGGATATACCATCGTATTCGTATTCGGATAGTATAAAAACTATAGTTTAATTGATCGATATAATACTGTACACATTTACAGCATCTGTGAGTAAAGGAAAATAATCAAAAAGAACTTCTGAAACAATATAATAATATTATCACTAAAGGTAAGCAATTTAAAATATACATACTAGCTTATTTTCAGCCTTATTCCAGATTTTACTACCGTACTCTTTGTAATCCACTTCAAATCTGATAATTTCACATCCATTGTCATCCCATCCACTAAGTTGTATGTATATATGACTCGCATTACTCCAGAACCATTCTGTGCTCGTTGGGAACACTGGAACTGATGAACGAAAGCATCATCTTTTAAGTCCAAATTTAGGTAAACTATTGTACTCCTTGGTTGACAATACAAAACATACTGGGCAATTAGATCATTTAATAAAGCATGTCTATAATGTAAAAAAAATACTTTATTCAATTTAAGCTCTGAGAACATCAAAACTACTACCAGTTCGGGAAACAACACAGTCATCAAGAAGAAGCCGTAAGAAACCCGATCCGATTTATTTTTTTACCGTACATATTTTATATCAATGCATTGAATTTATTATCGTTTTAAATATAAGTATAAACGCGGGTGTTATTTCCAAACATCACCACGGTTCACATATTTATCCATCCTATAATAAACCTCTTAACATAAAAACCCGCTTGTCAAAATGGCGCTTTAACTTACTATATGACAAATTGGTAATGTGCTTTGGGACTTTGTTGTGAAACCTAAGAATATTGCTTAAAAATTGTTACTGGTCTTACTGAGCCTGAAACATGGGATAACTAATTGGGCACTGTTTCTAGTATACAAATAATGTCGATCTTTTACTAAATCCAGCTTCTCAAAGTTTTTCGGGAACATAGTTTAGAATATCAATAATGTTTTGAGAAGGAACAGTTAAGTTACTAAACTCTTGCAACTTCATCTTTAATGATGCGCAAAATATTATATTGTAAAATGCTACGGCTGTCCGTTTCTGTAATAACAAATATAGTAATTATCTCCACTGTTATCTACAACAGCAGAATACCAAAAGACATTAGGCAATAAGCGAAGTAGACCAACCTAGCAATGACAATATCTGTTAGCTGACGATTCTTGCAAACTACGAATACAGTAAAGTCTAATCATGCCTGTATTTTTTATATGAGGACCTCATTATAATTTAGTATCAACTGGGATTACCGAAGAAAACAGTACTGTCAACTAAGCCTACTAAATTCCTTTGAATGTAAAAAGTGTACAAAACATTTAAAAATAGGAAATAGCTAAGAAATAAGATAAACAACAAACGAAGAAGAAATAGTTAAAAAAATTAGCAACTGAAACAGCGATATATGAAACAAATGACAAGAGACAGCATAATTAAATGAAAAAAAAAAATAATAGAATAATATCCCTGGAACGGTTGAAGGAAAAGGGGCAAGTAGACAAATTAAAAGAGAGATTGATTACATAAATAAAATTGTTAGTACAACAGGACCAAGAAAAGCAAACGAAAAGTATGGAAACAGCTACTAGAAAGAATCATATATATCATATGCTACGCTGATCACTAAAAGTGAAATTTAATGTACTGAAATTGAAAATTTAAATAATCATAGTCTAAATCAAAATTATTATGTTTTTATTTAATTTAGGCCCTGAGAACGATTTTTACGAAAATTAGTTGTAGACATTAATACCTATAATCATTTTTGGAGGATGCATAGAGAGGGACGTTCATTTCCAGACATTACCATCGTTCACACATTGATCCACCTTATAATACGTCTTTAGACACTTAAATTGCGTTTAACCTGGTATTTGAGCTTACTAGATAGTACTTACTAGTGTATATTTTTGTGCCTATTATAAATCTTAAGCAATATTATAAATGCGGATTTGTTACGCTTTAACTATTCAAGTGATCGTTATGAAATTTTGCATATGCATTGTCAAGGGCACAGAAAAGGTCATAGAATATTTTTTAAAAATATACCCGAGGAAATGTATGAATTTTTCCAATAAAAATAATAATAAATTGAATACTCACCTCCACCAAGTGTATTAGCATCAAGGTACGCCGGTTGCGAAGAGCCAACACTGTTGGCTGCCGTCATCCTCAAGGAATACGTTGTACCGCATTTTAAACCTTCCAAAGTATATTCTTGTACTCCTTGTAACGTTGTACCTTTACTCGACCACGCGTCGTGCCACGACAAGTTCGCTTCTTTCCAAGTTAAGTTATAATCTGAAAAGTTTAAGGTTTAATAAGATCGTTTCTTTCCAAGTAAAGTTATAATCTGAAAAGTTTTTACGTTTAAAAATTTCCTTTATTTCTAAGTTAAGTTATAATCTCCAAGTAAAGTTATAATCTGAAAAGTTTTTAGGTTTAAAAAGTTCCTTTATTTCTAAGTTAAAATATAATCTGATAACTTTAAAATTTAATAAGATCGCTTCTTTCTAAGTTAAGTTACAATCTGAAAAGTTTAAGGTTTAATAAGTTCCTTTCTTTCCAAGTTAAGTTGTATTCGGACTATTTAAAGTTAAATAAGTTCGCTTCTTTCTAAATTAATTTGTAATCTGAAAAGTTTAAGGATAAACAATTTTACTTATTTCCAAGTAAATGAATTATTTGAATGCTTAAGATAAAAAATATATTACTTTTTAATTAATATATTATTTTATCTTACGTTATACAAATTTGATGATTTTCAATGTCATTTAATTTGAAAGTTCACTTCCTCAGAAGTTAACTAATAATTTGAAAAGTTTAAGAATATTAAAGTTTTTTCTTTTCAAGTTATAGTTTGAAAATTTTAATGAAGGTAAACCAGCATATAAAATTATCAAATACAAACTTACAAATTTTCTGCGTTTTTCCCCCAAACTTCCTCGGAGTATCCCATTGGAGGTACAATGCGTTCTTATGTGGAGTTACCCTTAAATTTGGCGGTTCGGGAGTCGGCAGAACTGATACTTCATAGGATACCGAATCGGAACCGTACAAGTTCTTGGCTAAGCACGTGTAATTACCGCTTAAAGATTGATCTATGTCTGTAACAAAACAGTTGTATTTTTTGTACTCATTTGGCGGACCACTTTCAATAGAAGATTAGTGATTACAATTAATAACTTGATTGGAAATTTTTAGACTTTTGTTAAGTATGTACGTAATTTTATAGAACTAATTAACAACCACGGTTTATTTATCGACTTCAAAAATAATAAGATTCTCAATTCGCTTGTATTTGTTTAATATTCATTATCTCCAATTTTCGATATTGATAATTGTTTATGGAAATGGAACTATTGCATTTTTAATTTCATTGTCACTGATTTTTGGCATTTCGAAAATACACTAGAGAATCTCATATAATCGTATAGGAAATATGGAGTCATTGAGATATTAATAGGTTTATGATAATCCAAGACCAGGAGGTACCAAACTATGGTTATGGACGGTCTAGCGCATTTTTAGAGTAGTTCAAAAATAGACACTTTAATTAAATAGCGTAACGTATTTTGTTCAAGTAATATATCCTTTTATGCCTGCTGCTTTCTTCACGTTAATGTAAATTTGACCTATTTCTTGGAAACTTTTTTTTTAATAAGTACACTTATTCAGCAGGTTGATATGAATGTGTACAGGATACTGGGAAATCATTTTTTTTTTTTTTTTCCGAACTGACTACACTGTTGACCCGGAGGCCGCTACAGTTTTACCGGACTACTAAGGGGAGCGCTTAAGGCACTCACCCGATTTGTATAGACGACTAGCACAAGGGCGCACGGCACACCTCGGCTTGGGCTGTCGTCGAATACCCGAATCTGACTAGCTAAGCTAAACTAAGCTAAACCTATCCGTATCATACCTGTATGAGTTCGTGAAATATACATGGTTACCAAGCATGTATGTTTCACGATCCCGTACATGTATTTTGTATCTGACTATCTGTGTTCTAAACTATTTCAGTTCGAAAGGGCAAAAAAAACAAACAAAAACAGCCCACCACTATGTGTACCTACGAGTCTGGGAAATCAACACAGGTTCACAGGTTTTAAATTGTACTAAATGACAGTAACCGTGTAGTTGCGCGCGCGATAGATGTTGTCGTTTCAAAGGAAAGAAGGGATGGGAGTGAGAGAGTACCAAAATGGTTGATAATGTAGCGACTCTGATATTACCATACTACCACTTCCGCTAAAATAACATACATGGCTATCTAATTAAATTGACTCATTTGTGAAATTTATACACTCGTATTTCTTTGTACACACAGTTTTACACAACAGTAACGTATCCTCTTTCTGGACATGTACACAACATTTCAGAATGACCAGTTAAATCGTTAAGGCGTGAAAGCGCAAGATATAACCTAACAAATCAAATTAGTATTTCTAATATTAGTATGGTCTAATATTAGTTTAAACATTATTTACTCAATAAGTCCCGATTAAATCACTAAAGGACAAATATGACAATAATAGAAATGGATTATAAAACACTTACTGTTAATAAGCAGGCTGTCGTCGTGGTTCCTGGTGAACCTGGGGTGGTGGGTGATGATATTTTGCTTGTGGTACCAGACCGTCCGGGGTGGTGGAACTCCCACGCACTGGCACACCAGCAGTAGCGAGCTGCCCACGCCCACTGACACCGCGCCTCCGAGGGACGCTACTCCTGCTACAACTTGAATAAGAATGTTCTCTCCTATATATAAGCCGATATAACTATGTCTATTGGTACTACAAAATTGGTGTATGAAAGGTGAGTGGTCTGAGAATTATCCAAAATTAATAATATTAGAGTGTATCGAATCTAAAAGACGGGGTCTCATACGGAATTTACAGATAAAGTTCTTAGCGTAAGGCATGATAGGAACACTTGGAATTATATGATAGGGATTGATTAATGGAAATTAATCTTTAAATGAAAAAACAGTGATATTTCTTTCTGACTAGTCCAATAGGGAATATCTTGTGAAGATAGAGGTAGAGCTAGTAAACCATTGCGCTTCCCATATGTTTAAAGGTTGACTAAGTATTTGCCATACCTTTAGAAGATGGCTGAACGTGTATTCTAGGAGTGGGAGCACCTTCCCCAGGCGCGGTGTGCGCTCGCACGAACACCTCATACTGCCGTCCGGCAATCAGACCTGTTACAGGCACAGTGCCTTGACGCGACGCGCTCAACTCATTAGTAGCTTCCGCGCGATAGCTCTGAGGTGCCCCAGTACTATATGAAATAATAGCAGACCTTTAAGTAGATTACTGGTAAGATGGGATGGATTATATGATGGGAATACCAAAACGAGTTATACGGAAGATGAGGATAGATTAACATGGTATGAAACTCTCATGAGGATGGAGGAAACTCATATAACTAGAAGAATGTTAATAAAGAATTTAGGAGTAAAAGAAGACCAAAGAAGGTATGAATAGATTCTGTGAGGAGTAAGACGTGTATTTTCAAAGAATACATGAAATTACAGAGAAAGATTACAGAAAAATGGTTACAGGACCTTAAAATATTAATCGGTTAATACTAATTCTTTCTGAACAGCTTTACTTTTCAGTATCTATCAGTTCTTTAAAACCCTGCAAAACTTGAGTATTTTTCGTACTCTTTGATGAGCCGGAACTAGTTGGGAAGGAAAACGTGATGAAACCATATCATGACACTAAAGCTTTTTGATTTGTTCGTCTTGTTACCTACTACCCTCAAGTTAAAAACCTATCACCAAGTATCTATAGATGTTTTCTGACAGTGAGTGTAGCTCAATCGGGAATCAGTCCTCTTCTAGGTTTAGAGTGTTTACGATATTAGACCACATGGTTATTTAACAACAGATGGTCAATGGTTAAATCTTATAAAGTATCAATGGTATGACCATACACATTTAAAAGTCCTTGAAATTGTTTACACATTTGCAATTACCCTATACATTCTCTTGGAAAGAGATTTGTGTTTAACTTCAGAAGCAAACTGTTTATAAATTGGATAAAGTACTATTACCTGGACACCGGTTTGACGTAGACCGTATAATGGGTGATCTCCCCATTCGGATCTTCTGGCCTCTTCCAACTGACCAGGATTGAAGTCGATGACGAAACCAGAACCTTTAGAGCTGACGGTGGTCCAGGGACTAGAATTTACCAAAATAGTATACCTAACATTACAACTAAATCCAAAAACTAAAGTACCAGAAATGTATGTCAATAGGCGTATTCTAATGTGATAACATAGTCCTCGCCAAACTTTTTGACCGCTTTAAATATACATGCATAGAACACAAATTTATCAATAAATACATATTATACTGTATGGATAACATGAAAGACAACTTAAGACTAAATAAATACCAATAATAATACTACTTTAATTTTGTTTTGTATTAAACTTTTGCTGATTTTATACGTAGACCCGAACTTACTTCTTTATTTAGAGCGGCCCAAAATATAATATTGACAAGGACTGTAATACTTTCACGGAATATTACAAATACGATTTTTTTTGTATCAACTTAAAGTAGTAATAAAAAGCAATGTCTATGCTCTATCCTAATGTCTACAAAATATCCATAAACCTCTGTAGCTTCCTAAAAGAAAATTAGCATTTTGTATCTCCTATAGTTTTATATAATTTGAGTTATTATTATGAAACAGTGCCATAAACGAGAGCATTGTGTACTTGCATTAAAAGTCGATACTGCAACCACCATACATTTGGTGCATTATTTGCCATAACTTACTGCTAGGCAAGTTAGTCGTCTCACGTTTCAAAATCAACCAGTAACCAAGCAGTTTAATGGGATGTCTGTACCCAAATAGATTAACCAAACTGTCTAGATAGTTTTAAACGAGTCACCGTGACTCTTTCTTATTTCGTCGCGTTTTTAAGTCTATCGATGTATACTCAGCTTACAGGCTAGCATGCTAGTAAGAACTGTCGATGAATAATAGACTTCTCGGTTATCGTCGTTTTTGGATTACATTGTTTTGTAACAGACACAGTGTCGTCACTTTGTCTTCCTACATTAATGATAAAAATAGATTTATCTAGTCAGAAGGTTTAAAGACAGCAATAAAGTTATAGAAGAGAGGATCATAACCGGTCTTACCATCTTGCAACGTAGTACAGATAACTGGATAGGAGAACGGTCCAATACCGTAGTTAGAAAATCCAGCAACTTTTACAGTATAATTGGAGTATTTTAACAGACCTTGCAGGTATAATTCTGTATGTGGGGAGCTTATGTTTTGGATTGGTCCATCTGTAATAGTTATTGTGAAATGATTACGAAACCTAATAAGTTATAAATAATCTAAATTAGATATATAGAAATAATAATTATATTAAATATTGTTTATTACTTTGAATAAGATCTCATGAATGTTTGGTGATTAATTTTACTTTATACGTAGCCATGGTGTTTTAGAAAAGGCCTACTACCGATCGGTATAGATTTGAATCCTAGCAGATGAACCGGAGCTTCAAGTGAAGGAAAACATCGTGATGAAACCATAGCATGGTGGTAGAACATTTACTAAACCCTCCTGGTTGACAACAATTCCCAAGTTGAAAATCTTATCGCCAAGCGCACCTATACGGTGTTCCGACAATTGCATTTGAGGGCCAGTTCTCTGTAGGTTTAGCTTGTTACCATCTTACACCACATTATCATTTAACGTAAGGTGAGATTCTGGTCAAATACTAAAACCTATCTTAAAGAAGTTTTACTTCACGAAAAGCTCAAGTTTTTTTGTAATATCTGAAAAGGATATGACTTACTATATCACGTGAAAACAAACACCAGAGTAAATATAACTGAATGTTTACCAGAGAGCGTCACAAGCTATTATAATAAGTATGATTCCATAATATCTGATCGTAAATGCAAAGTTACCTTCACTACTATAGTATATGGAGTACCCCAACAATGAAGACCCGTGTACAGGTATCGGTTGCCAAGATATTCGCAACGATGTGGATGAGACACCTCTGCACTCGACCCCTACAGGGGCCTGCTCTGGAGCTAGAGAAAAGTGTAGATTATGGAAAAGGACTAGTCAGAAGGTATTTAGAAATTGTTGATAATCTCCTATTTCCTTGAATACGAATTTTTCAATAGAATATATCAAATACTGCATCGCTTTTTGTAATGCGTAGAAATAACCTAATCAGAAGAAACTGAGTACTTGAATACTTCTATTTCCCCCATTCAATATCCCATTATTTGTAGGAAGTACAATATTTAGCCGCACCATAAAACAACACGTGGTTATTCTTGAAGTAGTTCTACTATTAGTTTGTGATAATACCGATCAGTATTCCACAGTTGTTGTTACCTTTCTGATGGCATAAATATAATCTATACATGTCAATACAATTAAAGAGTCTGTTATTTGTAATTTCTGAAATAACTAAATCGATTATAACGAAACTTCTCAAACAGATAAAGGACCTTACAAAGTATTATGTAAGCTAGATACGTTTGTATTACGAGTTTCTACAAAGGCTAATTGGTAATGATAAGATTTAACAACGGTAGCTCTCAAAATTGGTAAAATGCACGTAGTTCCCAATAAGCAATATAATTATGTTCATGAGAACAAAGTCACAAAAAGCAGCTGGTTCTAACATAAAAATGTAATTAAGATTTTAATTTTGAAATAAGTCTGAATTCCATCTCTACCTCAGCTAGATCTCAAATAAATGATTTTATAATGATTAAACATAAAATACCTCCTTCCCTAGTCGTCTGATATATGGGCAATGAGAAAGGCCCGTTCCCAGCTGAGTTAAAAGCGCTTACAGAAACTGCATACCTGAAAACGACCAATCTTTTGTAATAACTAAAAATCTTTCCCCTTGAAACCATCGAAGTAGTATATATTGTAATAGAAAATCAAGACAACTTTTATCCACAAATATGATAGTTATCTAAAATTTTAGCATCGAATAGAATATATTTGTATAAAACAGAAACTCATACCTCACGTTTTAAATTTTTTCATACTAAATTGCACATTATATGGGAACTTTTGTGTGTATTTAAATATCGACTTGACCACTTTTTAAAGGACTACTGACGGAAAATACAGAGTTTAAATCAGTGGACACAGTAGCTTGTAATTTTAGATATGAGATTTTTTTATAACGTAGATGAGCTCTAAAAATAGTTTTATCAACTTTCCTCTGAAAGGGTTACATAAGAAATTAAAACTATAATCGTTCTTGATATATTTTCTACCAATAAAGCACTTGGTAGCTTTGATTGTAAATGATAAAATCAAAGTATTTGTATCTCTAAGTACCAGTGAGTAATCTTACCTAACATTTTTCAATAGTCCAGCCAGTATTGTTTCTTGTTTCCCTTTTCTAGACACAACTTTAATTATTTTGGTTTGCGTATCGTTTGGAACTGTAACAATCAATGTCAAAACTCTTGTAGAATAAGCAGTGGCAATGTATTTGTATATATTATTTCCCGTTGACTTCTCTCTCTTCATTCTATCCAATACTCTTATAATTTATCCATTCATTTAAACGTAATGCACAATCTTAACAAAACAATATAGCACCTACAAATAAATCGTTCTTATCTTTGAGTTATATCCAGAGCTCGAGCGGCTTTGGTTTCATTCAATACTATACCTCACAAATCATAATAATATTTTCTATCGCATCTGGTCTTATGCTAATTTCAAACGCATGTCTCTTTCTTACTATCGATAAATAAAGCAGAAGTTAGTGGTAACTAAAAATTCAACAACCACACCTACATGAATTGGCCTTAAATGATACTGTCTCAGTTAAATTATTAGTTTCGTCATTTTATTTTCACAACTCTCTAGCATAGCAATAAAGTTGGAAGTTTCAAAGTATTTTTTGGAATACTTCCCTTTTAAAACCCTTCACTTCTCTCGATTTAGGGCAATGATTGGTTTTTCATACAGGGCTAATAAACACATCATTTTAGGGATAAAGTTCCACCATTCCCTGGATTCTTTGTACAATTACCGGATAACTCATGTTGCAGAGACTTGGTACCCGGGGCATGGATTGAGATTTACGACCCAAATGTAGATTTAAAGGACTCCTACTCATGACCAACACAGTCACTCTCACCGCTTATTCCTCTCATTTCTTTACTAAATTTAACAAGAATCTACTAAGTCCACTTTGGACATTTCCAATTAAGAGGTTATGCTGGCTTTTGAGGATTAAAATCAATTAACAGGTTTCTATAAGAATTTTGTTGATATACGCCTTACTCACTTTATATTTCGTATAATTAAATTATTAGTTAGATTATTCCTTCTGATGTTAGATAAACATTTTTAGGAATTTCTAAAATTGTTCTTTACCTGAATCCACATTAGCTCTAGGTACAGCTTTGACATGGTATCCTTGGAGCGCTCCATTCTGACTCTCTCTAGGCGGTGGCAGCCACGACACGAGGAGTTCTCCAGGATTATCTGTTTGCTGTACTTGTATTCCTAGCGGTGTTGATGACGGAGCTAAAATATGATTTAAATGGAAAGAAACAGAATACACTACCTGCTATTTGTGTTATTAAATATATATTAGTGTGGATGAGCAATCACCTTCTTGTTGTGTGGTGAAATGCATTGGTTGCGTGAATATGCTGAGATCGACTTGGTTCCCAGATGCAACGCGTACTTTATAATCCGTTGCTGCTTGGAGATCTCTTAGTTCTATACTTTGGCGCATATCATTATCCTGTCTGTAAGAAACGGATATCGAAAAATTTATTTGATTTTTAATATATTTGCTTGTGAAGTGATTCTTAATTCATTGTTTTAGGTTCATAATCCAGCTTATAAAACACGTTTGCTTTTAAATTTCCGCTTTATTCTTCATTACATATATTCTTTAAATAGGAATAATTTTTCCGAGGATAAGAAATTCTGTATTAATTAAAATATAACAAATAAACATAACATTTCATAAAATTATTTCTTTTTCTCAACGTGATTACATTAATTTGTTTTATACAAACACAAAATATTCAATTTATTATTTTTTTGATATTAAGCTGTTTTACGACTCCATAAAGTGCTTCCACCTGCGCGCCCATACATTAGCTCTATTATGAAATTTGTGTGAAATTGAGAAAAAAGTACGTCCACCATCATCAACATCATCATCTTACCCTTTTCCCACTTAAGTAGGATCAGCACAACACGATTTCCTTTTCCACTCTCCCCTATCAGATGTCATTTCAGTATTCACACATTTTATACATCTATCATTTTTCACGCCATCCATCTACACCTTTTTCGGTCTTCCTCTACTTCTATATCCGTCCACTTTCAAACTCAAAACTTTTCTTGTCACATGACTTTCATCTCTTCTCATAATATGCCCGTACAATGTTAACCTATTAATCATCATTGTCCACCATTTATCACAAATATTTATATGAGTTTATGGAATTTAATTGGTTGTTTCCCTTGCAGGTGTGACAAATACGAGTACATCATTATTGGGAGTCAGTATAATGACCAGCTTAGGTTATTTAAGCCTAACCTAATATAACTTATAACACAATGTAGAGGTGCATAAATGACTAAAATTGTACCTTTTTCTATAGCGATCGGTAGTTTATGTATGATACGAAGTGATCGATAATGGACATTGATGCAAAAATCCAAACTTTATAGAAGTATGGATTCAGTGAAATCCTAACTTGATCTCAGATTAATTGTAATCAAACTCGAGTTTAGCACAAGTCAATTCACTAAAAAGGTAAATTAATTCAGATTAAGTAATTTTTTTATTATCTCATTTAAGTAGGACAAGTACAAAACGTTCCAAACAAGCGTTACACAATCCACATATATGCCATACTTAACACATTCCATTCGATATCTTCTTCGATCTTCGTCTGTTCCTGTATCCGCCCACTTTTATACACTTTTCAATTTGATGCCTCCCCTCATAACAAGGCCATACTACGTCAATCTAGTACTCCTCAAATTCCTGTGTCCTGTGCTATTTTTATGCTTCCTCTGATATACTAATAACTAATCTCATCCATTGATTTGTTTTTTAATGTTCCATTTACGGACTTAGGTCCTCAGAGAATATGTCATTCCCATCTTACTCTAAGCTTAACATATTTACAAACGTTTCATAGAATTCACCGCAAACTTCCATAAAATCTTGGCTTCTTCACTTGCAGGTGCAGACAAAATTCTATGGAAAATGCCCTGATCTAATGTATTAAGCTTTAGGTTATCTACTCGTATAACTGCTTTTCGTTGAGCTTTTTTTCGGTCACATTCCGTCAAAAAGTGTTACAATTCTTCGATCTATGCACACGTTTCGCAATTCGATTAAACATACATCAATTTTAATATTTCCATCTAAGCCACATGTAATTTTAGCACATTCTTAATTTCCTTAATACTTAACCAGATAATACTAATATTTTGCTCTTAAATAAGGTCCAGAATTACTACGACCTCTACAAATATGTACTATTTTCAAACACTGAAGAAACATGTATAACCAATTCAGAATTCTCTATAGGCATCGCGAATAAAACCCTAATAACAGATAAGATACCATGTTATTACATGGATGCTCAGTAACACGCACACATTGAAATCGTATTGCTTAAGATATTGTAAACAAACAAATGAGTTGTAAAAATACCACGTCTAGAAATTTTCCTCTTCCTTTAAACGTTACCAGTGTCTTAGATTCACTTTTAACTGTGTTCATCCTTTCATATTTCAGCTCTAACGGATTTATAAGTGCATCACTGTGTGACCAATAATAGTGCTCGAAAAGCAAAATGTCCTTCAAATATGAACTCATGCTTTAGAAGAAGTGTGTCCGTCCCATTTTGACATATAGCTCTCTCGTTTTCGCTTATATGTCGAAACCACGCTGTTGTAAGATGTAGGCCTTACAAAATCGCTTGTTACGATCTCATAAGAACTTGGAATTTCCTTTGATATGGACGTAGGATATATGTAACAATTAAAAAAAGCGAAGCATCACCGCAGACGGATTGTGGTTAATTCCAGCCCGTTTGTGGTATTCGCTTCGAATTAAACGCATGAATAGGATAACTGTCGCTTTATACAACACTGCGAAATATCTTTACCGATAACCCCGATAAAATAACGTCTGCGAACGATTTGTACCAGCTTCAACTTCTCCAAAAAGGTGTGCTCGCTCTCATATCCAATTACAATAGATCTCGCTGGCGTGTTCTGGCGGTCAATTTTGCTACCGCACGCTTGTCGTGGCGTCCTTCCGCAGCGTCTTAAGCCTAAATCCGACTCTCCCGAGTGGAGCCCTCCAGCACGTTGCTAGCGCGATACACTCACACTACATTGACTTACTGATCAAGGTACACACACGGTAAATGCACAGGTTGTAAAGTTTTTTTTTAATTTTCGCTTTTTGGTTCGTTAGCTTTAGTTAAAATTGTCAGATTCGAAATACATGAACACGTTCGCGGAGCTCATATGACGGTAAGCACGTATGTCTCATCAAACTATAAACTATCACTTTTAGTTCAATTCACAATTATTGCACTCAAGGCAATAGGCCCATGCCGATATTCGGACACTTTAGCGCTCTTGAGCTTTTTGGACTCTCCCAAAAAGCCTGGTAATTCTGGTAAGTAACAGTTAGTCAGTTCCAACAATAATTCCCGAACAATTTCACGAAGACTTACATACAGTACATACCTGGTGATGTTTAGATTTTTAGCACTATCCCACATCATAAAGTCGTTTGTTGCGTATTGTACTGTGTAGTACTGAACGTGCGCGTTCAATCTGTCCCTCCAAGAGACCTTCGCCGAGTTGCTGCTCACTGAATCTATCTGTACATCCAACGGTGGGATCGGTGGCTCTGTCAACAGATATATATTTAACCTTGTATAAACGTTCCTATCAACTGATTTGTCTTAGCTTTACAAACTTATCTATTGTCAAAAAATAAGTGTAACATATTGAAAATTAATATAATGGTTCTGTGGCTAATAAAAGAGTATGACACGTCATAAAGAGTTAACATTTCATGGAGTGACGTCACGATACGCCATTGCATGCCTTTACATGACAAATAAGTGTAATATATTGAAAATATATATATATTGGTTCTGTGGCTAGTAAAAGATTATGGCACGTCATAAAGAATTGACATTTCATGGAGTGACGTCACGATAAGCCATTGCATGCTTTCACACGACACGTTCTTTCCCACGTGACAACCTTTCCGCGCGGGAAAGAGTGCACATAAAAAGACAAACAATAACAATCACTTGTGAATTCGCGTACACTCTTTCCCGTGTATAATCCTGCACACTTCAATCGAACGTGAAAGAGCCAGGTAAGCTCAAAGCAACTTTTAAACACTTTGGTGCGATCTTTGAAATTATAGTTGATTTGAAATAATTCATCCATATTTTAAGTTTACTCACTTCTAATATCCTTATGGAAGCTTTTGTGCATTTTCTCAATTAGGTTTTTAAGCAACATGACAAAGATTACTAATTTCATATTCTGTTATAAAATTGCTAGAACATTAGTCAAGAGATGTGATTTCCTTATCAATAACCTTATTTACATCTGTATAATGGTATACGAGTTTTACCTAGAATATTAAGGCGCACGATATAAGTAGAGACACCGTAAGGATTACTCGCACGACATTCGTAGCTGCCGCCATCTCTTATCTCCACGTAATTTATATTCACGACGCTCTTCAAGCCGTTGTGAGTGGGCGTTTCCGTCACCGTTACTCTGTAAGTTGAAAATCATTTTTTTAATATAGACCGGTAAAGGCTCGTTAAAGAGGGATGTAAGTAAAAATAACCGAATCTAACCTAACACGTACGTCGTGATAGACACTTTTATAGGGTATTTAATTTTGAGTGAATTGTGATTTTGCTCAGTACGAAAGTATAAAAAACTTTCTAGTTATAGAAATTACGAAACGATATATAAATTTGCGTGTATTTCAGATGGTAAATCTGTTTACGGTCTCGAAAAGTGCATTCTGTTACTATCTTTACATAATTTTTTTGAACATATCGAAGAAAAATTTTGGTGCGATAAAACATTATAAAAAACATCTTGATACACACTTAATAATATTATATTATTTGAATTTATAGGCGTTTATTTATTTTAAAGACTAGAAGAAAGATTTGTGTTCTTTTAATTTTGTACATGGAACACTGCCTACTACCATTTACTAGTACCATCTCTTGGAAAAATGATAAACTTTATAATTTTTTTAACTATTGAATCTTGAAACTTTTATTTTGTTATATCATACTAGATGACGTATCATGTACTGTGATATTGTATATTATCTCAAATAATCTACGATTTCTGTATAATTTGTTTATTTGTTACTAACAGCGCCATCTCGTGAATGATTAATAACCTATAAGATCATTTAATCAGTACCGAACTTTTAATCTTCTAGTTGTTATATGTAACACTAGATAGCGTGCAATACAAAATATTACTTAATATTATTGTTTTACACAAAACTAACAACAAATGAACATTTATATACTTTTTGTTACCTGCTACTATGAATTTTAAATTTCCCTTTAAAGAGATGCAAATTTTAGGACACTGAATTAAAACCAAACCTATACGTATTGTCGCTATTATCATTAATTTAGTACATTTTAGTATAAACATCTTCATCATTTTTATATAACAAGAATAATCCCAATACCGACACAGGGATATTAATATCATAAATATTTTCAATAATCTTAGATGCATTACACCAAAGGAAACATTGATGATAGCGCCATCTAGTCATAATGTTCAAAAATAAATAAAGCAACCACAATTTTTATAAACGTTGATTTTATTGTGTTTTTGTTGTAGTACTACAAAGTAAGTACTACATTCTCTCGATAGATGGTGTTGTAGACAAGCTAGATTTAGTGAGATATTGTAAATATTATATCATCACAGTAATACACTATCTGTTAGTTTACTATTGCGTTTTATAATTAAAACTTAACCTGGACGATGTGAAATCAAGTTGCTTGTCGTCCAAAGTCCATTTAACCCTGATGGGGTTGTCTCCAAGTGGTTGGCATGATAACGAAACTGGCAAACCCAGCTTCGTAGTCAGATTGGAACCCATCGATTCGAAATGTACAGGCTCTGTAAATAATATTCAAAATAAAAATTTTACCTCTCGGAAAGTGACTTCGAAAATCGAAATGTGCCTGTAAAAAAAAATGGATTGGAAAAATCAAAGATATGTACCAGGAAAGAAATGTTTATATATAATTATCATAATCGGTTTATCTTCCATAAAACAACTGTCATCCAATTTATTTTAGCGGTTCTCATCTTGGGTTGTTACTTCTGGTGATTTTTTAATAATTCTTTTTTTTTACTAACAGTCCTTATATATTACAAAACAATCATTAAATATAATTGTGGTTAAATAACGCATGTAAAATGGCTATATATAATTAATATTATAGTTTGCGAACTATTTTTTGTTTTTTTTTTTTAAGTTATACTTCTATTGGCGCGTTAGGGAAAAATTATGAGAATAACGATTTTACGTTGCGCGTGCACACCGTCACGAAAAACCGACACCCTGAAGTTAGCTATAGTCAACATTTCATTCAAAAAAAAAAGTATGTATGTGTTTAAATTTAACACAATATCCTTTTTCTATTGTTAGAGTCGTTTTTTCTACAAACGTAGAATAAGGCGAAAGATAAAATATTTGAAAAAATTTTGATCTTGTTACGCCAAAGAAGTATAACTTCTAACACGTGTACATAAGTACACACACACTGTTTTGTCGAACTGACTACACTGTTGACCTGGCCTTTACAGTTTCACCGGTTTCCTAAAGGGAGCGCTTAAGGCACTCACCCGATTTTAAATAGGATTTGCGAACTCGTTTTCCAACTTCCCTATATAAGGTTGAGCAGATTGTGACTAATGTTTTTTATCGTAGTTTTCAACCTTTTTTATGTAAAATAATATAGACCTAGACTAGTAAATATAGAAAAATAAATATTAAATACTAATTCAGATTTTAAGGGTAGATCTTAGACGTCATTTACAGAAGTAGAGAGTTATACTGTAAAAAAATTACAGTTGAAACAAAAGCTCTCACTTAATACATTTGAATATAAAACATTGAACTCACTATTAACACTGATCCATAGGTTCTTGTTGAGTGCCTCACCGACGCCGTTCTCGACAGTTGCAGGCGTACACACCCTCGTCCGACAGAGACACTACCTCGATGATGAGCGTCCCGTTCGGGTAACTCATCACCCCGCCCCCGGCCAGGTCCTAAAACCGGCCTCCAAATCCCAAGAGTTGCTGAAATTTTTATATTCTATTTACTTAGCTGCCTGCCCCAGCTTCGCACGGGTTTGCTAACAAAGAAAATCTGACTAAATATTTCCTTTACGAAGAGCTCACTACTATTTTCTGTCACATTCACTATTTTATATGCAGAATTTCTACCACACATTTTCCCTTTTCAGTACGACTTTTTAAACATTTTCTCTTATACAAACCTTCTTCAATTACAAACATATAAAAACGGATTTAGACAAATAAGTGCTTTCGTTCTGAAGTGATATGTTTACATACAATTGATTTTTATTTATTTATGTATTAGTACGTGGATCAATAAGTCCCGGAACTAACTAAGAAAAACAAATTTTTTGGCAAAACTCGACTTTATTCATCAATATAGTCTCCTTCAAGAGCAACACAATTAGTACAGCGCTTCTCTAACATTTCTATACCTTTCTTGCAGAACGATATACCTTTGGTCTCGAAATAACCGTTCGTTTCGGTGATGACTTCCTCGTTGGAGTAGAATCTCATTATTTGGACCATCTTTTTGAGGTCTGCAAACTGGTAGCAATCGCTGGAGGCCAGGTCCGGTGAATACAGTGAGTGAGGAAGTAATTCGAAGCCTAATTCATGCAATTTCGCCATGGTAGCGAGCGCCTTGTGACACGGCGCATTGTCTTGGGGAAAGAGATGTTCTTCCTCAAACGCATCAGTTGGTCAATGTTACGTTCGTACGAACAAAACTTCATGAGCATTTTCGACATCCTTCACAGAAAGTTGACGAATACGATAATTAAAGAGAAACTCGGACATAGCCAAAGCTTTTCTTAAATTATGTACAAAAAAATGACTTACGATTGGTCCAGTTTCGAAGGAGAAAATAGGGGTATAAAAACTAGTATTGTTACCTATTTTATATAAGTATAATCAGGCCAAAATGCAACTGTGTCTCTCGCGTTCTACTTGATTATTCGAGCAAAGTGCAATATCAATAAGGAGACTACTAATTTGCCGCAGACTACGTTTCTTTTTAAGTGTATGTCATCAATGCATTAGTCTATAAGAAACCTATTGCAGAATCAAAGGCCTCTTTCCGAAGGAAGGTACAGACAAAATCATCGCGACAGCCCACGACGTATTGGCGATTTCAAACTCCGAGAAAGCCACAGTTCTATATTGTTCCCACATACAGTGGTGCTCCAAGAACATTTCTCAGGTTTACGTTTCCTCGTGATCTTTTCTTCATGGTCAGCCAATATTGTCACCAATTTAAATTAGTAAGTGTACGCGAAATCGTTAGTATATATCAGGGTTCAAGCTTCCACATTTCGAATTAATATTTCGATGAGCAGTTGTAGCTCAAGCATATTATGTAAGAGCTCTGAATGAGGTTATCGAACTAAAAGCAAAACTTTTTCAACTTAGTAATGGTTCATGGTTCGGGGAGCACTAAAAACTTCTTTAGATAAAGAAAACTTAGTTATAATTGGTATTTTGGGTGTTTTGGGTGTTTTTGAAGCAATTATAGTATATGCACCGCTTCAATCGCCGTAAGTTCAAAAGTCAAAATTAAGCCCGCGATTTCGATAAAGGTTTTGATTGATTAAGCCATAAAATAGTGATAGGTTTCGTTTTAAACCGTTTCTAAGCAGCTACCACCCTCAAGTTCGAAATGTACCGACAAGTTAGGCCACATAATCTGTAAATCTTAAATAGACAATTTTGAGTATGCTAAGAACAAACTGCCTATTAATCTGTGAAGAGAATAATAATAATAAGGTTTAAAACGATGTTATTTAAAAGGAATTCTTACCATCCCTTTTCATCCAGTGTATCTGCGGTGTGGGATAGCCGTTAGCGTTGCAATTGACGACGCCGCGTTGCCCTAACAATAGCGATGCATTCGTCGGTTCTTCTATCCATTTTGGTGCGACTATTAATACATACAAATTGCCTTTTTTATGTAGATAAAAATGCATTAAGGCTTATTAAGCTTTTTTGGATCTGATAAAATTTCAAGTAAAAATTATAGTTATTTACAGGCCGACATATGTCAAAGTGTCAAAGAATTAATCAGACAGTGTATAAAGGCCATAGGTGAATCGTCGCCAAACATGGTGAATGGGCCCTAGAAAATTATTTAACCAGTACTCAGAAAGTATGTAGGAAATAATGAAATTATAAATTCTTGGAAAATCTGTAATTCAATTTGTTTTCGAGGAAAATCAAAATATGTAAAGTACAGGATAAGCTTAACCGATTAATCTAAATTTTAAATATGCTTTGGCAGAGAATAATAACTCCTAGAAAAAAATTAAAAGTTATTCATGTAGCTTTATAAGATTGTTTAAAAAAATATAAAATTTATATATTTTAGTTTTCCTTGTAAAACCAATTGAGTAAGAAATCTTTAAATACCGTGTCAATAGCTTTCTGGAACTAAATCATCATGCTCATATTCTTATGGGCTTACTTGAACACTTATGGCCCTACATTAATAATAACAATTGGGCACTTACCATTTATATAAAGTTCTGCTGTCTGGTTTACCTTTCCAACGTGGTTGGTCGCGATGCAAGTATATCGGCCGCAATGTTCGAGAGACACCCTTTTTATAATCAGTACACTGAACAATTCGGAACTTCTTTCTGTTATCTAAAAAAAAAATGATACGCATACGTATACGTAGACCAAGTAGAATGCTTAGGCGAGAAAAGGATTGCATATAGTCCTAGAAACCCATAAGGAACCGAAAGTATATGACAGACATATTTTCGAATATGCTCGAATGTTCTGGAAGTTTCTATTTACGTAACTGCGCAATATTTTTATAAACAGACTATGCAGACCGACAGGTTTTCGACTGGGAATTAGTAAACATTGTATTATTGCGTCCACGACATCAAACCCTAAATATAACATTCCTTGTCTGTGAAGTTAATCTGTAAACAGTGCGACATCAATCCCCAAACATAGCGTCAGCAAATCTACAACGTCCATCAGTAAACAATGTGTCATTTGCCTAGAGATTCCGCGGCCACTCTATCTGTATCGAATACATCAATTACTTTCTGGCGTGTCGTGTTCCGTAATTTACCAGTATATATCTAATAACCAAGCGGGATGGTAGTATGTTTGCAGGTGATAGGAATGCTATCACTATACAGATAATGATAAACTGATGATTTTCTCCATGTACGTCAGATTACGGGGATCAGCCGATGAATATACAGAGATGCTTACAAGACAGCATGACAGCAATAAGTACCATATATTGAAGATTTCCTAGTGTTTGCTATTTATTTTAAATAATATATACCATCACGTACTTTGTAGTCACTGTGTGTGCTTCGATAAAAAAATTATCAATAAAATATATTTGATAAGGAGATGATAGCTAGTCGATGTATGTTCAAAACTTACAAGGAGCCGTCACTAAAAGTGAAGAAGAGCATCGTAATGAAACTATAACACGATGATAGAGCTTGTTCCGAAGCTTGCCTAGCTATCTCCGACTCTCGGGTTGAAAATCTATCACCAAGTATCTGTAGATTTCTTCTGGCAACTCCACTTGATAGCCTCAGCGCGTCTAAATTTAACGCAATATCATTTTAAGCAATACTGTCTTCCAAAATTACCCGAGAGCCAGCAACTACAGATAAAGATTATTATTCACTAGCTTATAACATATATGAGACTGCCTACTTTATAAACGCTGACCCATTCATTAAAGACCTTTTATACTTTAGCGAAAAGTATCATATGAACTTAGTACGTATAGGCAAATTTAAATACGCGTAGCTAATTGGTCACAACGGATACTTAAATAGATTTATTTCGCGAATTTGCAGAACGTATTAGTTGCCGTATGAGCTGAGTACCTTTCGCTTTCGCCACCAAGTCTAGTGAAACCTTGAAAACCCATTTTTGATAAGAAAAACAAAGCAAAATATATAATGTACCTTCAAACTAGCTGGTATTTTCTTCCCATCCTTCAGCCAAGAGAAGTAAATAGGCGGATCTCCACTAATTATATTGCAAGTTATCTGTACAATTTGACCTTCTTTCAAACCTGAACCGACTCGCAGTTCATCCAGTTCTGGCGCTTCTACTACTTGAATTTCAAAAGCTCTAGTAAAAGAAAAAAAAATGTCGTTTCTGAAACCTATATTGATATTATAAAAAAGTCTGTAAATATAACAGCAGGAAGTAAATTGTACCCATTCGATTCTAAAAATTCTTTCATTAGTAGAAAGTTCCATTATTCCTAAATACTCTAGAAGGTACGAAAGATACTTGTAGATTGTAGTTAAATTATACGTTGTTGCTAGTCTCGCAATAACCTCGGAAGAAAATCTTCTTGTATTTAAAACTGTACTGTAAGCAAACACTAAAAACCTTTACCGAGAAAAGTTTTGCAGATCAGCTGAATATTCATTTACTTTGTATAAGATCTAAAGGGTTTAATATAAATTTGTAATCATATATAGAATTAAAAAATGCTCCACATAGAGCAGATTTCATATTCAATACAGTTTTAATTAAATTCAACTATACTCTTTGGAAATTTCTTGTAACATTAGCCGTGTTTAGTATTTCGCTATGAAGATTGGTACTTCAATAGTTAAGAATCATAAACTGTTGATACGAACTGACGAAATAAACTATAACAAGGTTAATTTATCATCAGACAGTATCTAGAAACATTTAATGGTGTTATAGATATGGGAAAGAAGGTATTCTACATTTTTAAAGCCAAGGAATGTTCAATATTCTTTAATCTTGCCAAAACCTGTATTTAAAGATTAGCAAATTAAAGAGTGCTATTTGAATAAGATAAAAAACAATATTCTATAATAGTACAATAATTTAGCAGACAAAATAATTCAACTATTCGATGACTGATACAATAATCGTAGAATCTTCAAGAAATTTCTATGGATCCTTTCGATTTTTTTACATTAAACATTTGGTTATAATACCTTCTAGCCATTTCTCCAGATGGACTGTAAACTATACAAGTGTAACTCTCTCCGTTCTCTTCTTTCACGATTCTGGCGATATTCAGAACTCCATCTTCACCGGGTTCGAAGAGTTGCCGTTTCTTTCTTCTTCTTTTGGTGGTTTTACTGTTATCTGACGTCGTTCCGTACGTACGTTTGTATCTAGTATGCTGTGGAAGTGCAGTGCTGACGATCTTTTTTCCCCTGTGTTCCCATTCTAATTTACTGGAATAGAAAATATTTCGACACCGTCGTCAATTTGTTCTACCTTAAAGCTGTTCTATAGATGCTTGGTAAATTATTTTACCCATAAAAGAAATGAAATACAGCGAGTAACAATAAAATTGGGAATTACGCTTCGAATAAATTATTCATACTAATATAAAACACTTTTATTTATTAAATGATAGAAGCACCAGAAATTCAATAAATTATTGATACGACGCTTGTGACCGACCAATCGGAAAAGGTTTTTTCCACTTCATTTACTTGAAATAATAAAACTGAACGGTAACCATTGTAATATAGAGATATTAATGGCAGTTTAACTTTTATGTTTTGATGAGGTATGATTCTTATTTCAATAGAAAGGAAAAATTGAAAATAATTGTACATTTACCGCATTGGTATTAAGGCCATTTTTTTTGTCTTTAAATGTAATATGTCTCGTGTATCTTATACACCAACAGAATTTTTATTAAATGGATTAATTTTTAACAGAACATTTTTTCGAAATGAACGACATCTATATCCTTTTCTGTATCGTTGACACCATGTATGCCACATTTAACGATAACCTGTTGAGTAGTTGAGGCGTGAAACAAGGAATAAACAAACTTACCTTCGTATTTACAATATTACTAGTTAGATTGAATGCTATAAATGACAACTGTTTGTGAGGATGGATGGACATTTGTTAGGATTCAAGTAGAAACTTATGAACGAACTTTAATTAAACTTAACAGTAATCTATAATTAAAAAAAAAAACATTGTTTAAATTTGTGAAAATGCAAAATAGAATAAAAAAATAAATGTGTGTTTCTAGGGAACCACGACGCAAGTGAAACTTTTTTCGGATCGTAGGTATTTAACTGAAATTTTTTGAATAACTATTCTATTTATGGTATTAACATCGTTTTTTTCTGTATCTGCGTATTAGAGTACGGAATACATAATAAATACAATCATTCAGATGATAGACATAATTTTAAAAACTGTGTACATTATTTTTAAATCATTGAATCATTTCGAATTTAGCCATGACTGCCGCCACATTGACCTTGGTTACTTTGCCGAGCGCTTTTGACTTTACCCCTACTCCGCGGTCGACATACCTGCTACATACGATAGATGGACGAAAAATTTGAGGCGATGTAAAAAAACGTTTCACTTTAATAAGTATCAAAGGTAATTTAAATAATCCTGTCATTTGAGCTATCTCGATATGCGATGTACAAACCATTACAGTTACACAAAGATAATGTTGTCAACAGATACAAAAACACGAACGTAGTGAAAGTTGCGGACGAACTCTAGTCAGACATATTTGCTGTAATTATATATGTGAAGTACCTCAACTGATTCAAAATTACTACTGTTTAACCAGTGGGTAGTTGAACAGATGAAACATTAGGGCCTTAGAGAGAGGTTTACCGATTGGCAATATTGAATACAAGGGACCAGCCCAAACCGAGGTTCGGCCACTTCGGCATCCTGGAGCTTTTAGCCATAAGCGCTCGCCTAAAAAGTTCGAGGAAGTTGTAAATGCCCGTGAGGACAAAAGGGTATAATTCATCCGGTAAAAAATCTTTTTTCCAAAGTAAGTGCCAGTATTGCGTCCTTATTCGATGTTATTCCATACTTCAGTCCGTAATACACAAAGAAGTACTAAATCATGCCGATACCAATTATTTTTATAAACCGTTCCCAATGTCCATGTCAATGTCCCAAAAATATAATTAAGCTTTTTCTCCTACAAATCATATATATATTTAGATGTAAGTTAATTAAAAAGCCGACAAATATAACACAGTTTTACCTGATAGGGTAGCCGTAATAAGGACATCTAAGTTTCAAAGGTTCTCCACTTTGTACCTTGATTGGCGGTAGAGTTCTAATATACGGTGGTCCTAGAGAAATTACAAAGTAAATTTAACAATACTTTTCTCAATTCTTGTTACATTGTTAATGCTAAAAACGGAAAAGAGACTGAAAAAGGCAGAAAATAAATAAATACAGACTTAAAGCCATATAGCCATAGCCGGTTACACTTATTTATGCACGGTTGCAATAAAATAAGCATACTTAATTTCGGTTATAACTAATCCTGTAGATAATTTATTACCTATAGAAAAAAATAACTTTGAAAATTTGACTAAGCCCTGTACTATTTCTTTTTTAATTTTCCTATATAGCTAATATGTAGCATTATCACCAAACTAATAATCATCTACAAGAAATATAACAGACTACTCCTTTTTCATCAAATTAAAAAGGCCCCTGCTCCAAGATATCAATAATAAGATCAAAGAAATAAACGTTACATTATGAAAATTACTAAGCTCACCGTAAACATCAACTCTGGCTGAATGAACGGTATTCTGCTCTCCCTCTAATGCGACACATGTGTACAATCCCCCATCTTCTACTCTCGACCTTGATATGTTCAGTTGCGAAACCACCCCAACTCCTGATGATGACATCATTTGGCCCAAGATATACCTAAGTAGAATTATAAACCATCCAAGTTAAATTATATTGCTTTAGTGTGTGGTCCAAGCATGGAATTATTAACGTCAAAATTATCATTACCCCAGCTCTTATTATACTTTATGATGGCTCTGCAGTAATATGAACGGACACTCGGACGTAAGTTCGATTCCCTGCAATGAACCAACTTTTAATGAAGGAAAACATCGTGATGAAACTATAATATGATGCTGGGACTTTATTTGTTTCTCGCGTGGTTACTCGCTCTAATTTGAAAATTTGTCGCTAAAAAGTACTTGTAATGGGTTCCCGAATCCAAAAGTTAATACTATCTACGCTTAGGATGTTGCCATCTTGTGCCACAATGTCAATTAAGTTCTGGAGAGATTTCATTCCAACACTAAAACCAATAAAAACGGTTAGTAGCTTTAGCATTTGACCACGAAGGTCGTAAAATTCTAAACCTAACAAATTGATTTGCTCTGAACTACTACTACCAAAACATACATACAAGTGTTTTGCGAGATAAATTGTCAACTTGAAGTTGGTAGCTAGTAAGGGCAATATTAGATAATGCTATAACGACATGCTGTGGTTCCCAAGAAAGAGAATTAGAAGGCAAAATCAAACAAATAGGTTATATTTGTACTTTTATTTATTTATTTTTTTTATTTTATAGGGGGCAACCGAACAGGTGGGTCACCTAATGGTAAGTAATCACCGCCGTCCATAGACACTAGCAACACCAGGGGAGTCGCAAGTGCGTTGCCGGCCTTTTAAATAAGTGGGCCTCCGGCGCTCTCACTGACCGAACGAAACGCAACAGTGCGAGCACTGTTACTTCACGTCGGTTTTCTGTGAGAGGGTGGTACTACCCCGGGCGAGCCGACCCATTCATGTTGAAACCAGTAATAGCTTCAGCGTAGCTCTACCACTACCAAAATGTACTGTACATGTAAAACATCAGAGGCCGTACATATATTCGCAAATCTTGGCAGCTGAAATATTTAAAGTCTCTAACTTGATTCAGTGTATTAGACCAAGCGACGAAACTCTGAACGTAAATGATAAATTTTAATATCTGTGAAAATATGGTCATAATTTCGTATAATTCTGAATGAGCAAGATTCTCATCTCATTTTACAGTAGATCTATAAAATTAAAGTCTTTAATATCGTTATCTTCAGTCCTTCAAGTTATAATCCCATTACTAGAGTATTAACAAGCTTTTGTTATTGTGAAACTCTTCAATTTAGGCAATATTATTTCGTTTTTTGTTTTTGGTAATTCAAGAAACATTTTTTTGTACTAAAAATATAATAATCGTGTTATAGCTCTGTTCTAATTAAAAAAAAAACATATTGGCTAAGACAACAATTCTATATTGTTCACTTTTTGCCATTTCTTGTTGTCTTGTTTAATGGTAGTAATTGGTGATCACCATCTGCAGTAGCTATTTAAAATACTGCAGACCGAATATACACATTTCACTAGTTACATACGATAGTAATGGAGGTATAATATACCTTTGATCTGTGTTCGAAGATATAACAACGCCGTCTCTCTCCCATATGAATCTTGGTGGTCTGTCAGCTGTAGCTGTGCATTGAAGACTGACCTATAAAATAAACTTATTGAAGGTTTACTGAGAAAACCTGATAAGTAGAGTAAAGACAGTTTTGAGATAGTGAGTCGTGAAATTCAATAATGGTTTAACGTAGCGGTTTGCAGATTTTACAAGGGTATAAAACCCAAAAAATTAGTACCTTCATATGTATAATCGATTGTTTGGGGAAATGTTATTTTGCAAGTTTTCTCAGTAACATATACATTACTAAAAAAATGTTGACGTCCTCTTTTCTGAGAAAGGTGGACAAGACTGCTACAAAACAGGAATGAATCATATAAAAAAAAGCAATTTATCCTTAACGTTAATGTTTTAATTAACGCCATCTTATTCTTCATATGTTTGTATGATCTCTTATTTTGGTAGCCTATGACACTGATTTTGCAATATTGACATCTTGAGATATTAAGTAAATCTAAAAATGATCTAGCATGGACAGCCTAAAAAAGATCCTAGTATATTTTTTCTACATCACTTAAAACTTTTGTTGTCGTTGAAATGTGTGTATACGAACCTATACGTTACGGTCGACCGAAGGAACTGCAACTAAGAAGGCTTATTTTAAAAGCTTGTCCAATTCAGCTACACGATTAGTTACACGAATCAAACCAGCACGATTTTTTTGATATTCGCAAATATTTCTAAATTAATCAATGCAATTTTAAACGCAATACCATAAAGGAATTGTAACGTTTGAAATTATCTTATTGATAAATGTGTATAACATTTCTTAGAAATATTTTCCTGTAAGAAATTTAATATTCGCTAACTCAATACTTACATCTTCACCTGGAGTAACAACCTTTTCATTGAAATGTTGAGTGATTATAATATTGCGTGACAGATCTCTTCGAAATCGTCGTCTTGCATCTCTTCCTACAATTATAAACTTATTAATGCCGACGTCAATGTTATGCCCAAAGACTTTCTTATGATACCATAACTTAAAACAACAAACAATAAATATTATAATAATGCATTACATACGTATTGGAATATTCTCCGCATTTGTTCTGTCTCGTTTCTTTGGAATGAAACTGTAAAAGAAATGAACATTTTGAAGAATGACATTTTTGGTTTCCTAATTAAACTTAATCGAAGAATTTCTAAAGATGATTTTGAAACTATATTACAGACTATAAATAACTTCATTAAATAAATACATTATTATTGTTCATCATTCTAACTAATATTATAAGTGTCAATGTGAATTGGATTTATGAAAATTTGCATACACGTTGCCAGGAGGAGAGAAAATGACATCAGGATATACTAATCCAGAAGAAAGTACTGTTCCCGAGGGATAAGTCAAACTTGTAATAATACGAGTGAAGGTACGGGCAAGAGCTAATTATTTTTAAACTTTAGCTAGCTATGACAATACGAGGCTAGTTAACAAACGTTAAAGCTAGTCAAGCGTGCATAAATCGAGCTCGTGTTTACAGCAGTTAATAGTGTGCAGCGGGAAACGACGTGATCTCGCATAATGCGCTTTGAGAAATTATTGTGGCATACATGAGCTAACTTGTTAACGCCCCTAAACTGCCATAACTGCAAACTATGCTTGCGGCAATTATATTTATATTTTACATATTGCTTATAGTTAAACTGGGTAATTTGCTTCCGAATGATTTATATGGAAAATATTTTTTTTTAATTTCGCAAAGGAATATTTCGTAAATCTAATTAATTTTTCAATATTGTAATATGGTATCTAAATACGAAATTTGTTCTTACCAATAGTCGCAAGGGTGACGAAATAGCAGAAATGACTAAGCGTCGTCTTCCTAATGGGAAATTCAGATCGAAAACAAACTATAATGTAAACTGCATATGCATTTGTTTCTTTGAATTTGTTCTTAAAAATATTTTCTTTTTTATATGTATATTATAAGTGGCACTGAAGTTACATTGGTAAAGCTAAATTATTAGTAGAAAACAATCAGCGTTTGTATTAATTTGCGATAGAAAAGTTTGAATATTTAAAGATAACAAAATCTTCATTGTTTTGTAAAACATGCCAAGTTACAGAGGACGTAGACCATCTGATGCAATGTATAAAGAGCTACAATATCTGAACAAGTTAAGAAATGTAATTTAAATTAACTATATACAGTTTCAACTCACAATGACTCAACAGTTTTTATGGGGGCAAGTACAGAACTGTAGAAAAGGTGTACAAATTTCATAACATTGAATTTTGTTGTCGAAAATATGCGTAGACACGCGTACGAGAGCAGATTTTGATGAAGTATGATGGTGTAGAAGAGTTAATAAAGCGGCAAACCAAAATGGATGGTAATCACGACTATCCAATCGAATTGGACCATTTATAACAACACACAAGTTTGCGTTTCTGTATACGCATAGTGCATACCTTTATAAAGTATATAAATTCCATAGGATCTTAGTAAGATATCATTATGACGTTGTTAAAACGCTATGTGAAGTGAGTGAAAGACCTATGATAAGTTTTAGCCTTAGTATGATTAAGTCATAATGGAGACAATAAGACTAGTGTTAAGAGACACAAGAAAAAAATGCCCGTCACTCTGTACATGCAAAATATTGTTCTATGAAAGCAGATTTATTGAGTGGCGTATTTAAAAAAGTTTGAAATAAAATTCCACACTAACAACAGTCGCAACTAGTTTTCAGCTCAGTGAAGCTACTATAACTGAGTTAGAAAACAGTACTGAGTATGCTAGATGATGTTTTATTGTATTTCTCTAGCGAATTTCACTGGTTTATTAATCAGTAGCCTTTTAATAGTGACTCTTTACGAAATAAATTTAATATTTCGTCATTTAAATCCAAATATACAATATATATTGAAAACATCGTGATGAAACCATAGCATGGTGTTAGGGCTTTTTCTAAGTCCGTCTGGCTAGCTACCACCATCAAGTTGAAAATCTGTCGCCAACCACCTGTTGGTGTGTTCCGGCAGCTGCACTTGAGAGCCAGTATCCTTCTAGGTTAAGTGTGACTTACCATCTTAGACCACATCATCATTTAATATCAGATGAGATTGTGGTCAAAACGTTTACCTATATAACATAAATATATATTACAAGCTAGCAGATGCCTGCGACTTCGCTCCCGTGAGAATGGTTTTGCTGTTTCATCGGCACTACGAATTTTATCTGAATTATTTTCTTTAGGTTCTCTTTGTTTTATTCCAATTAGGACATATAGTACTTTGAACGATTTGAAATTACCTCTATGAAATTTTGTCGTTACTGCTTAGCCTTATCATAAAGCATGAACATTTATGAGGCCATGAGAACCGTAGTGGCAAAACTATTATTTTTTTTCAATATTGAATTTATGATTATTTATACTTAAAATTGAAAATATTGATAGAACTAAGGTGACGTAAAAGTGTTACAATGAATATTCACTAGAATGACAACAAAAATACTGTTATGGTTTTTAGTCTCTGACCTAGAGATAAAACAAATACTATTTTCATTTTCTATGCTATTCAAACGGTTTGCCCATTGAATTAGGCCACTATGGTTCTCATGATCTCATATAGCGTCGATAATACTCTGAAAAGTCCTCTATATGCCAGTGAAATC
This sequence comes from Antheraea assamensis, assembly GCA_035772565.1. NCBI lineage: Eukaryota > Metazoa > Arthropoda > Insecta > Lepidoptera > Saturniidae > Antheraea > Antheraea assamensis. Next base: position 220,659 of record JAQQSE010000193.1, on the reverse strand, counting down.
CTCATAAATCCCTCAGAAAAATCAGTACAGCCGGTTCAGAGATTAACTAGCGCAAACCAGACTCATCAACTTTATTTATACGTATTGATTTGTCAGAGCGTCTGTTAGTTAGTGGTATTTAATTGTTAGATTTGATGGCGGTCTTTTTTAATAGCGTTAAACGTTGACTACAGATTTTATTATATTAGTTTGCTGTTTGCTGAAATTACCTTATCATTTCATTCCTTACGTAATGCAGTGCAGCCCCTGTAATGAAAAGATTTCAATATAATATAAAATACTACAAACGCATTCATGCCAATCGACGGTAGTGATGTGTCGAAAATCTATCGACTGACTTCTATTTAAGTTAAAAAATATTCCTATATAAAATCGAGTGTGTGCCTTAAACGCTCCCTTTAGTAGTCCGGTGAAACAGTAGAGGCCTTGCCAGGTCAACAGTGTACTCAGTTCGAAAAAAAAAGTTAAAGAATAGAGTAAACGGTGTCGTCGGGGACAAAATTGTTGGAGAGTTATCATTTGCAATAGTTATTAAAATTAACTAATATATTAACTATTATTATAAATGTAAAAGTGAGTGTGTTTGTTACGCTTTCACGGTGTATCTACCTAACCGATTATCATGACATTTTGTACACGTATTGTTATAGTTACAAAAAAGGGTATACTGTGACACCGTTTCATTCAGAAATAAAGTACTGTTACAAATTTAAATATATTATAAAAGTTACAATCGAACATCGGCGTAGTACGGCAATCCGTGTTCCTTCGAAGCCTTGATGCTTGGTGAACCCCTACAATGACGGCACTAACGAAAACTAAAGGTAAAGTATGGACTAAAAGACTTCATCTTGGTTATGTGCCATCTATTTTGTGCGGTATTTACTTTGAATCAATTCACAAATACAGTTCACTGTCGAAGTAGGATATCCCGGTCTATGAGGGTGTGGTAGTTGCTACTACATTGAGCAAAGTTCGACTAGGGAAGGACCATCGCTATACCCATTTCTGTCGCAATACAACAGTGCGCTATTTGATATATTTCGGTATAAAAGTGTGTGGCAAATACGTTACGACTAACTTCGGGACTGCAGTTCTTTAGAGGTTCGTTGTACAGCTATAGTCTGCAGTTAATGCTTAAAATTAGTTCACCATTTTAGCTGTTTACTCCTTCATATAAGAAAAATGGATTTATTTGATACTTTTGAGATCCTTTGGGTACTCATAAATATACTAGTTGTATGGTTGTTATTCGACATATTTAACTAAATAACATATTATTTGCACTGTTAGAATATGAATACAAAAGCCACCTCAATTACAAACAGAATTATTCTATAAACCCCTAACCAGCCAGTCAGAAACCTTAAATATGAATAATTAAATAATATTTTTGCAGATCAGAGAGCAAACTTCTTCAAATAATGTTCCAATACTGCGTGTGTTTCTTATAAATTAACCTATATCAAGAAGTAAAATTAAATACCAGTTTGATGATGCACATCTTTGCTAAAGCATCATTCATCTATAGTTCTTTCTTTTTCGTTCTCAGAGAAATTACTTACATCCGTCCATTTTGCAACAAAAAAATTTCCTTGAAATCTTTTAATTTTAAATATAGCGTTAAAAAACCACTGTCTGATGTTATTCCTATCGCGCCAAAAGAAAATTCTATTACATATCGTAAATATTAATTGTATAAAAAGCGTCGCACAAAATTACGACCCTTTTGTAGGTATTCAAACTTCCTAAACAATACAAAGTAAATTATAGATAGTTTGGCCTCATAGTACTACCTAAGAATACGTAATATTTAAAGTCCTACAATAAACTGTCGATAGTAGTTTAGTGATTAACCCAACCCCATTAATTAATTCACAAAATAAGTCCATTATTACCTCAATCATCGATACGATAGAGAAATAATCAATCGAGAGCGTTACAACACTAATACGTTCTATTTTTAAAATAAGCTACCAACGGTTTTCTATTTTTCTCCGTAATGCGAATTTCTATTCATATTTGTTTGCTGCGTTTTATTTTTCAAGATTTGTTTAAGTATTTGCAAACTTATTAATGAAACTGCGCTTTTATAACATAAGTATAAAATAGTCGTTTTAGACCGAATTTCGTGTAATAGTTTTTACTTAAACTTTATGGGTTTTGATGTTTGCCCACAATTTCACCTGATTGTCCAAGATGGTAAACACGCTAAATCTAGAGGTACTGGTTTTTTAGTGCAACTGTCGGAACACAACCAATAGTCGCTTGGCGACAGATTTTCAACTAGAGGGTCGTAACTAACCGGGCGAACTTAGAATTAGCCCCACAATCATCATTCACAATCTCGTTCTTTGTTTTGACTTTGTATTGTAATAATGTTTGTGACATTTTATGTCATATAGCTCTGTTATTGTATATAAAGGAAGTGTATGAGAAATAGTAACATGAAACATGAATTTTGATCACAAAACCTCCTTGGAAAAACTTAATAAACGGGCTGTTCATATTATTAAATTACTGAAACTATTAGAAGATACTGATTTTACAATTCGGAATAAAGAGAATTGGTTATCAAAATAAAAAAGAAGACTAACCAGCTTTTATCTACGGTTTCGCTCGTGTGTCCCTTGTATGTCCTTTAATGTACCTGTTCCTCTGGTAATACTTATGCAAAATTCAATAATTGTCGGTTCCGTAGTCAATATGTGAAAGCCAAACAAACTTACTACTACTACTAAACAAATTTATAATATTAGTTATAATTGGGATAGTTAAGATTCATACCTACACTAACTATAACTATTTAAAATTATTTATGGAGTTTTTTTCTTATTTAACATTATATAGATTATCTTATATGTAAATAGTTATTGACAGACCTTTTCTTACGATATTTAATTATGACGAGGAAAATAATTATTCCAGTATAGATAATTTTCGTATTTTAAGATTTTCTAGTTTTCATTTTCATTTCCCGAATCAAATTTGTAGGAATAAAACCTCATTGCTACGACAGACCTCGAACCAGAGCCTGTGGAGGTGCAATACACGAATATATCGTACCAAAATGGGTCGTTTCAATCCTTACCAATTGTTAACGAAGTTATAGTGAGTTGCACTACAAAATGAGCACAAGGAGGCTTGATGTCAGGCAGGCGGCACATCGTAAAAATTAAGCCAAATCAAAGTACATCACAACATGACAAACATGTTGTGCCGACCCTACTTAGGTGGGTTATAGGTAAGAAGATAATAATGATGACACGTTTAATATTTCGGTATAAAAGATAGATTTATGATACACCCGATTATTTTAAATTTTAACAATTGTCTACTGCATTATACGGTTTCTTATTTAAAAGTTTTTATGCAGGACATACATACAGATAGTCATTTTGTGCCTACTTTATATACATTAAGCTTCATGTCTTATTCCATATGTTACCTAATGTAACAAATCGTATAGTAAAATCTGGTCGGAAAATACACCAATGATTTCAAAAAAGAGTCATATAAATGTATTAAGTACTCTTCGAGTAATAAAAACATTAAATAAGACAAAGAGAAATGTTGTTTTTTATAATATGGTAAGGAAGGATAAAGATAAAATTTCTGTGCAATTTTGCTAACGATTACTTGAAACCTTCTCAAGTGCGCTCAAACTCGTTTAGCATAAACGTACAAAGCGATAAAATTAAATATTCCAAAAGTCACTACCAACTATTAACAGAGAAACACTTAGAAAACTATTAAAACGGGGATCGTGTAATTTCCACCGGTTTTAGTTCAAGAGTTGTACTCTAACTAACTCCGCAGTGCACTACAAACTTTCAGAAAACTCCGCGTTCCCCGGCGAAGTTTCCAAACCACTAATCCATATCGGAGTACATTCCGGACTTACCAATATCGGCTTTATTCTACACGAGATAAAGTCCAAATTCGACTTTATGACAGTCACGGTAAATAGTACATTTTCAACTTTATACGTCGCCGAATAGAGTTGTTTTTAGGACAGCGCCGGTCGTGGTAATTCGAAAAAGTTTCGGAACTCTCGAATGGTTCTCGTCTTTAAATGGTAGGGGATTAAAAATTCGTTTTTTATTCTTTACCACACGATCGTGTTTCGAACTTTTTTATACCGAAGAGATATAAAGAGTTTTGTACAATTAAAAAGTTCTTATTCTCTATAATAATTTTTAATTAAATTACGAGAATTTATACATTTACGGCAGTGTGGATTACTATGATTCGGTTCATAGGGATGTCTTAGTTTATCATGTGGTGGCTTTCATTTATTATTCATAGTCTTGCGTTATTTGATTTCATATTAAAGACATCCGTCAATCGATTCCAAAAAATAGTCTGGGAGCATCTACGAAAAATTCCGTATCGACGGCTGTAAACGTTTATATGAATTGAGTCTTTATGAACATCTATTTTCATTATATATCTAAAAAGATTATTATCATTATAGATTCTAAAAAGAGTTTTTAACCAACCTCCCCTTTTCAAAGTGGCATCATTAACCCATAGTGGCCTATGGCATAGCATTAAACAAATAAAGAACAAAATTACTTTTAATACAAGTTCCCGATCACTAGTAAAGATAAAGTTGCTCATTGCCACAAAACACGATTACAGCTCAGAGCAGTCTAGAAGTTTAGTTAGCCCGGCAAGTCTTGGTCTCACGATTAACATTTTTAGATTTTGACCAAACTTTATCCATGTAAATTTAAATAAAGTTTCCCCCTGTTGTGCTGAATAGGTAATTAGTTGTGTTTCGCGACGAAATGAGAATGAAAATATAAAATATTCAAACCCGAATAGTTCTTAGAAAGAAATGTATGTATGAATATGCGAAGACAGAAAAGTTCAGTGCCATTTTCTCCTCTCTTTTTCAACCGATTTTCTTAATCTTTTTTATTGGTGAACTTTGTTGTTTTCAATGAAAAGAAAAATTGGAAATATTTATTTCCATACCATGAATAATTCCAAACCTTTACTCATAAGATTCTATTAATCGATACTTTCCGATACTTACGTTTATTAAACTATAATAATTGCATACTTTTTTTGTCAAAGCAAGCTTAATAAAATTGAAATTTAAAAAACTATTACATTTTACCCTCTCACAGAAAACCGACGTGAAGTAACAGTGCTTGCACTGTTGCGTTTTGTTCGGTCAGTGAGAGCGCCGGAGGCCCACTTATTTAAAAGGCCGGCAATGCACTTGCGACTCCCCTGGTGTTGCTAGTGTCTATGGACGGCGGTAATCACTTACCATCAGGTGACCCACCTGTTCGGTAGCCCTCTATAACATAAAAAAAAAAATATGGTTGAATTTCAACTGCTGGACAACTACTAGTTTATTCGTTAGTAGATGAACCTAAGGAAGGACTGAACCGATTCTGCAAATACTATCACTAATATAAAGCTATGTTCTTCCCGCATAACATACGTTATATTTTATTGTCATTACATTATAAAGTATTGGCCGATTAGTCTAATTATAATTTGAAGGGATGATATCTCAGCGGTTAGCATGTTTGAACACCACGAACAATAAACACGAGCAAGCAGCCAGCACCGGTGGAAGTTCCTATCGAAGATTACGGATCGACGCCTCAGCCAGCGGTATATCATGCCCTGGCCGGACCAGCATCGAAAGCTGATATCGTGAAGGCAGGTACGTCAACACATTTTCCTCCGATACAATAACAGTGTAATTGATTGGTCATTGTCGTCATAAAGTAATGAAGAGTTGACTCGTTGCTGGAATTATGTATACTTGCAGTTACTCACCGTTATTCCCGGTCTTGTTTCGGACGATAATCCCGGGAGAGTGAACAGATAAGGATGCTGCGTAGCTGTAAATAACAATGGAATAATTAACAATGTAGCTAGCGGCCGCCTACAACTTTGTCTAACGTTGGTATGCAGTATTGATTTTCGACATTATATTTTAGATCTACATATGTAAAAGTATAACTGACTGAGGTAAATGTAACGGAACTTTATATAAAATTTCATCCCGTTTTACACAGCCTTAGGGATTGGTTTCCCAAAAATCCTTCCTTAGTCCTCACCCGCAGTGTAAAAGAACCCGTTTGCAAATTTTTACAGCCTTGACGCTAGTCGTTTGGGCTGTATGTTTGTATGTCAGTCAGTCTATTATTTTTATACATATACATGTACAGGGTTATTGGTAATTCGACGTATTCCTGTTAGGAGTTGATAGGGGTGACTATTTGTGGTAATTTTAACCCCCATATACATTATGTAAAAGTGAACCATTTTTTTATTTTTTTGTTCTTTAGCTACACGACATCAAAAATGTATTAAAAAAGTATAAATTTAAATCTCATTTTTTCTTCCGCTTTATAAAAACGATTAAGCACTGGTTATTTATCAATATTAAAACAAACAATTATCGGTCCAAATTTTAAAATGCGAGACGAAAAACGATATTCTTTTAATATTGTTTTCCACTAAAATGCCTTGAAAACAAAAAAAAAGTCACGAAACTTGGTTTGCAGATTATTTTGAAAACAATCATTTTCCTAGCTCTTCAACAATGCATAATAAATAGGAACTTATTTGAAAGAAACTGAAAAAAACACATCATAAATTATGCAGGCGAAAATTTGTATTCCAAATAAATGTAAGGTCGTTCTTTAAAATTTTCTTAAAATTCATTAAAAACAATACCCAATGTAATTAAACCAAAAAACACAAAGTATGCGTTCGCAAGGCACATATGACCGTATTCATATATGTCTCACTAAAGTACACGTGTATATCTATGTATAAGCTTAGCTTGTACGGATAGTTTAGCTCGATATGTGATATTCTATGCAAAACAACAACCCAAAGCAAATTTGGCAGTACCCGGTTCAAAAAACAAAACGTTCGGCTCAGTCGCGTGATTTAACGTACTCTGTGGTCGCGCGGTTGGCTCCATACGCAACAGCCATCCTTTGTGCAGAATTTGTTTAACATTACCTATCTATATTGAAAATATTATAAATAAGCGTTACTAAAGCCACATAGTATAGCTACTAGCTTAAATAAAAAAAAGTATCTTTTTCATCAGCGATAAATAAGATCGGGTGGTGGTACGTCGCATCCGTTTAATGCCATCTCAATTTAACAACTCGGCGGTTAACAATGTTGTTAGATTGGCGGGCGCTATCGTAAAGCCTTCAGAATGGGGAAGCTGTGCAAGCGGGCGAGATATAAAACGAAGGGGGGATGGTATAAAATTTTAAATTCACATATTTCACCCCCGAATTCGCTTATTTAGATCTCTGTTTTTAGTTTATTTATTTAAGAAGTATAGAGTCAGAGCAGCTGTTGTACTCGTTGTTCTATATTCTGCTGGGTTATTCAGCGATAAGTTTTAACTCTTTCCCAAAAGCCTAACTGCGATCTTTCTGAGTTTGTTATTGATTAGACAGAAAACTTGTTATTATTTCATAGCACTAATATAACTAGCTACCTTCCCCGGTTTTGTACGGTTTCATTGCATTTATTAATATCAGTGTAATAAATGTCCAAGGCATTGTTGACAAATATACTACTGCGATCCAAATTTTGGAACTTTGATATTAACAGTTCACCAAAGACGAATAAGCTTATTTGTTATGGGTGAATGTAAATATTTACATACAATCTCAAGATAACATATTTAATACTACATTGGTAAAAAAATAGCAAATTGACTCAATATTTTACGTAAAAAAGTTAGAAATATACAATAGCCGATATTTATAGGCGTTTTGAAGATATTCAATTCCTTCATACACTCACTACAATGACAAAACAAGCGCTCAAAAAATATTTTTACAACTTGCTTACAATAAATTCAACTTTTCTCTATTATGTAATAACGTACATTGCATGTATTATACATATGAATATTCTGCAATAAATACTCTAACAGACTGTGTACAAATCCGTTGGATAGTTTAGAAGTAACATAACATGGACAGGCGCGGGTAGCGACTTTGTACTATATTATTTACTAGTCGTTATGACTTCGTTTGCATCGTTTATTTCTTAACAATGTATTTACATGTACAGAATAAAACCTAAGCACCACACCGCTTGCCCCATTTCACTACGACAAGAAAATAGATAATGTCCGAACGCGTAGAGCTTAAAATCGTAGCTTGTTAAAACTAATAAGTCTATATATAATGAAGTTACTGTCAACATTTTTATTTTAGATAAAGGCCAAGGCTAAGAAGTAAATCTAAATAGAATTGATCTAAGTCTATCAAGTCGTTTTTACGTGATACGCGCACAACGACAGACCCTCTGTCATTTTATTTCTATATATAATATATAAAGAAGATAGATTGATAACAGGACTCGTTATGTATATAAAATAAATATATTCCATGAAAAACAAACAGATAGACGTTCTATTCCATAAATATAGCTAAAGTTCGGTCAGACCACATCCAGCGCCGTAGTCGCGGACGTAAAACTTTAAAGCCAATAAAACCGAACCTTTAGTAACAGCTGATAAGCGCTTTTTTATTTATTCCCCTTGAATTTTACGCGAACGATTCCATCGGCTTTTACAAGCTCAATGCGAATTTAACTTGAAACTTTTTTGATGGCGTAACGTATTTTATTGTCTTTCTAATTAGGTACGTATTATATATAAGTTGTGCGACAAGAGAAATGGTTCAATATTGTCTTCAGATTGTTTACTAAAATCTAGAACCTTCGCTCGATTGGTTAACATAATAATTGGACTATTGTTATTTTAGGTAAGTAAAACATATTCTTACGCAGATAGTGTCAAATAGCGCTATCTCTCAAAATTTTGGGATACCAGGAAGTTATACGTTGTCAACAATGCAAGTAATACAAACATTTACGAGATGGCGCTATATATCACTTTTTTTGTGTATAATTGCAATTTTATTTTAGAATACTCCTATATATCTATTTCTTGGTGATCACCATACTTTTTGGATCACTCTGTGCTTACTAGCAAGGCACAGTGCAGTCACTTTGTCCTGCTCGGATAAACAACAAGCATAATGCTTCTGTAGTGACACCTCTAACGGCAGTCGATAGTTTCGGTTAGTGTGGTACAAGCATTAAATTATACACATTGATTGAAATTCCTTAGAGCTATTAAATTGCAACTGACTCCAATAAATTATTTACAATACTGAATCCAATAATAACAAACTGTTTGTCTATAAAATTCGAAATTTTCATAAGAGCGCTACATAAACTATTTTTTTATTATAACTCTGTAAGTGTCCTATAAACTTTGTAATTCAATGACCAACAACTTTGGAGTTTGATGAAGGTTCATTGTTACAAATTAATTATGATGCACGAGTATAAGTTTTCCGAAGTTCGTATTTTCACTTAAGTTATGTTTAAAAATATTTTTAAGTAAATAAACATTAACTATGGATTGTACGAGTACACTTAGAGAGTACTTTTATAAAAAAAAAAATACATACCTTTTAAATTGTTTGAATATATGCCGATGTTCATCAGACTTCTTCATGTAATTCACTGTGATGGCCGCAACTGAAATCAATATTGCTGAATTAAAATTTTTTTTTCGAAAATTCATACTATAGTGACATCTCTTTAGAGTAAGCTTTTGATCTGTTGAAGTGAAATTTAGGCATAGTGATAGGCGCACGTACTCTGATACTACAGTAACTAATGCCGCTATAACGAGATATTTCAAACCCTTTCTGAAATAAAGACATAAAAAATACTTATGCATAGTTTTGTTTTATTAAATCTAGTTAACACTCCCGACTTCGTATCCGTTGTTCCAGAAACTTTTTATGTGCCTTACGCCACATCGAAGAGTCGAAGCCTTTATGCTTTGGCGTTACGCTTGACACTCTTTACATTTTAAATTATTTATAATTTACATATTCATATATATTTAATTATTTATAATACTCTGTACAGATAATAATATGCCGCTCATTATTCGTATTTAGTTACGGAGAATCGATAACAATGTCGATATACCGCCTACACTGGCACACCCCTAACATCAATAGACAATTGTAGATACAAATTAAAATGTAAGCTTATTTTATTGTCGCTCGTAAAACGTTAATTTGTTTTACGCGCCGTAAACTTTAATTATAAGAACCGACTAGATCGTTGTTATAACGACCCGACGTGTAGTGAAATTCTCCTACACAATGACAGCTATTAAAACGCTCGAATTGCTCGGGATCATCCGAGAATTATCAAAATTTAACGCGAAATTCTACTCGGTTATGAATGACGTGCTTAATATCTGGAGTATTCTTTGCACGTTTACTATATCAACTATCTTTTACTTGCGGTTTTGCACGCATGGAGTACGCATCGCCTTTAGGACTGTAGCCTTATAAAATACCGTTTGGGTCAGAAAAAAAAAGTTAGAGTCTTCATGTAGACTCTTTTACACAATTACACTGTACATTCACATATATACTTTATGGTAGTCATATTCCTCTTAAAGATCGTTCTCTTGTTTCTCTCGCTCTTCTCTTTGACACGACATTTAGAATAAAACTCAGCTCGGAGACATCGCGGTGCGCTTTATATATCTTTTAATAAAAGAGGGTGGAAAATTCAAGAAGCCTGAAGTCATTATTCGAACTATTCGATAAAGTTCGAGACGGTCTAATTTCAGAACCCCGTTGTATTTCGTTCCCTAAGGTCCGTGACTCACTCTTTGTTTATTTATGTCGACTACGCATACAGAATGTAACACACACGAACGGATGTACCATAATATGTTAATATAACTAAGATTGATAAACTACGACATCGTTTGACCAATCATTATGAAAGTTGAAACACGCAAAATGTTTTTGTGTTGTTTCTTTTTACTATATCTCACTACTAGAGGGCGCTTAACTTTTTTAACGTTCGATCGAATCGTCATAAAAATTGGCACGTGAGAGAAAATGTTCGTTTAATCCATTTCGGTAGCCTAACTTTTACAACAAATAATAAACAACGCATGCAAAGCCACGCCACGGGCACAGCGAGTTTCTTACAAGACTATTGATACCTAATTTTATTCTAATTTTAGGATATTGTGATTGACGTAAAACGAGATCCTAATTGTAACATTATTGAAGCAAAAACTTCTACAGACAGACGCATCACGTATTGAGCAGTGAATAAAAGTGAACCGTCACGCTCGGGCCGGTGACGCTGAATCGGATTTATTCGATTTCACGCGACATCAACTACATTGACTATTTGACAAGGAGGTCGTTATATTATAATAATAAAATAATATTATGTATGTTTCGCAAACTCAATAAGTTATTAAAATATTGGGCGTATTTGATTATTACAATTATTTATTTACATTAATGTATTAATTTATAAGTGTCCACTTCTATCGTGTACTTATGACCACATGTTTTAATTTAATTTAATTCGTTTGCAACAACGTATCAAGTCAATAATATGAGATAAAATAATTGGAATACAGGCCAAAAGAAGTGATTTAAATTAAAGCCGACAGTGGAACAATAGATCGCAATTTGTGGGTACAACCAGCCATACACTTAATGAGGTCCCATTCAACTGACTGAAATTTCACACTGAAAATTATAATTTTCGGCTGACACACATGTATATGCATATTATTAATAACCTATTTTATATAACAATAATAACTTTGTTGAAGTGTTGCATAAAAATACAATATAATTTGATACAACGACGTTTATTATTATTATTTTAATACTTGAGCGTTTGACCACAATCTTATCTGATGTTAAATGATGATGTGGTTTAAGATGGTAGTCACGCTAGGCCTAGAGGGAGACTGGATCTCAAGTGGAGCTACTGGAACACACCAACAGGTGCTCGGCGACAGATTTCAAAGTTAAGGGTTGGTGGCTCGTCAGGCGGACTTCGAAAAGTCATAGAATCATGCTATGATTTTATCACGATGTTTTCCTTCACCGAAAGCTCCGACTCAGTTGCTAGGACTCGAACCTACGTCCTTCGACACTATGTCCAAACACACTACCAACTGAGCCATGTATCTTCAAAATTAATTAAGTTACAGAAACAATATTATCTATCCAATCATACGTGCAAACGATGAGACACAGAGCTCGCGACTGAGTATATACTTAAAAAACTTATTAGATGGGGTATTATATTTTTGGATTATTTCTAATAGTGTACCATATAAAAACAATCTCTTGTAATATATATACATTATTTTTAATTTTATAATTTATGGCTACTAGCGTTTGACCACAATCTCATCTGATATTAAATAATGATGTGGTCTAAGATGGTGGTCACAACAAACATAGAGGGAGACTGGCTCTCAAACACAACTGTTGGAACACCCCAACAGGTGCTTGACGACAGGTTTCCAGGAGAACTTAGCAAAAACCTAACTACAATGCTATAGTTTCATCACGATGTTATCCTTCACCGAAAACTTCGACTCAGTTGCTAGGATTCAAACGTACCTTCGACGCTGTTTCCGAACACGCTATCAACTAAGCCATCATCGCTTCAATGTGCCGCTTCGTTATGTAGATGCACGATTTAGGCACACTTCAGTGGCTACGCAACAATGTGTTAAGATTTACTAATCTGAATATCAATAATAACACTATCTGTTGGTAGTAAAAGAGAACATGTTACGAAACCTGAACGCCATGATAAAATTTGTACTAGTTGGGCAGTATAACAAAAGTCTACTTTATATTACGAAATAGCTAAAATATAATGGCATGGTCCATACATTAGGAAAAGGCAGTTGCTTAGCAATTAACGATATTTTACGCAGTATCCGCTTAACTGAATTAAGTCTAAGTAAAGTGAATTATGTTTGACAAAAAAAAAGAAAATGAAAAATGGATAGAAAGAAACTGTTAGTGGAATGACTCGTGTCTAAGCAATCAAGCTAATGATACCTTCACATTAACTCGCTCGATATATTACGTACAGAGAAACTCTTTGCGTATTACCTGATTGGAATGGTATTTTTCTATCAGACATTATTAGCTGTATAATCTTACGGTCACATTACTTTAAGTTGGTACCTAGATGACATTGTTTTATTACCTAGTTCATTTAAAAAATGACAATATTCATTCACAATGGAACTTGGGTATTTGTTATATCGCAGAATTGCGTACACTTTTTATTGGTAAATGTATAATCCTTCGAGTGGTTTTGCGGTCATTTTACCTAACATGGTGTTGATAGTTGTGGATAGAAAATATAATTTAAAGATCGTCTGTATTTTTCCATCTCTTATCATCGCCAACTAGACGCTATAGACTTATTTGATTTTGTCATTTTTATGCACCTATTAACTGCAGCATACAAAGTGTTGGATTTACAGATCTAAAGTTCTATGTTCTTCTTAAAACTTTCTTAAATGTTCCCTTAAAATTTGAAATTACAGCAGTTTTATTTAGATGCATTGACTATATCGATCCTCTCATTTCGATGTTAGTCTTGAATCAAATTATATTATGCGTACATAATCCAATAACTTTTTAATATTTGTACTTCTTAAAGATGAAAGTAATTGTGAAAATTGTTTTCGGCTACGGGAATTAGACTGCCGATATTTTTATTAATTCATTTTTCAGATTAGCCTTTGTTAGCATCTGTGTTATATTTGCTACGAGTAACTGACAATAAAGAATCCAATATCGTATGATTACGCGTCTGCTTCGTATAATTTAATGGAAACGTTGAGATTGAGCTGGTTTCACATTTCGTAATATATACCGGCTTAATAATAATTCAAACGAATAGTTATTACATTATAGTATTCTCTTATATTCCATAATTACAGTCGCTCGTCCCAATCTTAGGACAAAGTTAATTGACTATGTGGCCGAAAGTCATCCTTTATACTATATAGGATTTAGTGTTTAATCAAGCTGAACTTAGAGGAACTGGCTTTAAAGCACAACTGCCAGAGAGACTATTTAGAAAACTTTAGAGAATGTTTAATTACCATGCTTAGGTTTCATCACGAAGTTTTTTGTCACCGAATGGTTTGACTTATTCACAACGATTCGAATCAACGTCAGTCGATGCAGTGTCCAAACATAGTAATCACTCAGCGATCTTCGCTCCAAGCATATTAAGCCTGGAAGAACTTTTAAATATGAAAACCATAGCTAGCCAGGCAGTTATAAAAACCCTACCATCGTAATATTATTGACCATGTTTTCCTTTACTGAAAGTAATAAATCATTGTAGCATTTGAATCTACGTTAACCAAAGCAATGTTGCCAAGACTTTATCACTGACTATAACTATAACTGCAACTACAGTGGCTAATATTAGATAAAGTTTAAGCATTTTAAATATTAATTTAATTGATGGTTGCAGAGTGAATATCTCAGAAGGCACGTAGAGTTGGCACCAAATGTATAAGTTGAAAATGATGTAGTCAGAGATAGACTACAAAATGCTCCACCACAAAGCATACAGCAGACGAACGGATGATGGCGGTTATTAAAGTTTAGTTTCACTATACATAAACAGTTAAATAAAAACCATTAATAAAGGAAACCTTAATCTATAGTATCTGTACATATATTGATTTTATCCAAGGTAACTAACTATTCCTAGTAATACGGGTGGACCTCTACGCTATTGACTCAATTAACTATAATTCTGCCAATCAACTCGAAACTGCGTGAAATTGCTTATCGAATATGCTGTACGTTAGCAATTTAGATATGGCTTTCAATCGTGGCCCGCTTGAATGTTACATACAATGTATACAACGATATATAGGAAGTACTTTCTGAATGTAAACGAATAGAAACTATAGAAAAATTGTGTTTTTATTTGCATGTTCATACAAAAAAAATACAAATTCCTCATATAGCTTGATTGTTAATCCAACATGTTGGATAATAAGGATGAACAAAGGATGGTAGGCTTTAATCTCGCCACATGCTTCTTAGCTTACGTTTTCGCGTTACCTATTTCATTACTTGCCTTAACTTATTCTTTTACCCGACGTAGTACATAGTAAAATCTGTCTAGACAACATAATCTTCTCTGTCTATAAAAATGGATATTGGCATATCTAAAATCGATAAAAGTCAAACACTGTTGACCGATAACGAGTAAAGTTGGCACACCTCATTGTTTTATTAGAGAAAGTTTTTATGACATCCGTTTTACTAGCCACTAGGTGGCACTGGGGTATTTATAGGGTGGTTATTGTTAGGAAGATTTATATCGTAATTTGACGAAAAACATCGTGATGAAACTATAGCATAGTGGTAGGATCTTTTCTAAGCCCGCCTGGTTAACTACGATCCTTAAGATAAAAACTTGTCGCCACGCATCTATAACTGTATTCTCGTTACTGCACTTGAGTGCCACTCATTCTTTAGATTTAGAGTATTAATTTAGACCATATATATATACGAGTATGTGCAGATGAGGTTGTGGTCAAACGCTAAAAATTATGTATTAAAAAAACGTGGGTGGTTGCTGGTTATTTATGGAAGAAAGTACTACTTATTCTTTAGTAATAACTTCAGTAGCAGGAATGTGACGTCTTGTTTTATATTATTTAGGTATGTTATATATTGTTATCATTTTCAGTCCAAAATAATACACAGCTAGACAAGGTTTCCGGAAAGCTCACATTTTTTTTTTGTATTGTCGTTTTCTACATAAGCATCCTTAGTTTAAGAATTATAAATAATACTAATAAATCTAATCGAAGTAAAAAAGCTGCGATGGGCATAACCTGTCGTAAGGATGGAAGAGGCCAGGATAGCTAAAAAGTCTTGTGGAAGAAAAAAAAGTCTATTATGTGCAGAACTGGAGGCTGACCTCAGAATCTGCTCCTAACTGTCAACAGTTACAGTGATCACTAACAGACTGAATTTTAGCAGTCGACTGCTCGCTGTGCCATTTCGTGTACACATACTCGTAAATGGCTGGCATATCTTACCTTCACGATAAGCATGCGATTATATTTAGGGCAGTTCATACACCGTTACCATAATTGTATTATGTAGCTGTAGGTGGTCTGTCTTTAAGTTGTTCAGTGTTCATCTTACTCTTAAATACAAAAATGTTAGCTATTCAAAAGATTTCTTTACTCGTTCTTAACGTAACAGCATCTAGTGTCATAGATTCGAAGAAAAAACCAGAAAAACAATTCGGTCTCGAGATTATACAGAACTATGCAACAGCCAATCAGAGACCAAATAATCTCAAATATTGAAGATGGCAAAATCCGAACAAACTTTTCCATTTTATTTATAAGTCTACATACCGTCTCGTACTAATAGCTAATTCCACGGTACAATACATCGATACTTTGTACCGTAATTAAGTCCTAAGCCCCATTTATGCGCATGTATATGGACGTAATATTACTAATGAACGCAAGGAAGGTCGTTAGCGGCAAATGTTGCGTAAGGGGGAACGCATAGAGAGGCGAATGGACAAGAGAGACTGTTCGTACGGCAGTAAACAAAATTGTAATGCCTCTATAGTAGCTTCAGGGTTGTTAGAGTTAACGATGACTTTATTGTTTATATATGTAAGTTATTTATTACATCAATTAATATAGTCTTTACACGATTTTATTTTAGGTTAGTTATTAAAGTAACTTTCCTTACTAATATTATATTGTATTTTTGTATTATATTGTTTGCTCACTTTTACGCTTTAAGTATTCAACTACACCTTGGCACGTGTTCAGAAAATGATATAGGGATATTTTTTATATCCCTCTTCGCTGTAAATGAAATGTGGAATGGCTATGTAGATGTCTCAGTATATCTATCTTTTTTATTATAACGTCAGCACCAACCGTGATCAGTGTTATAGTTAAGGTCTGGTGACAAAGTTCTTGTCCCAAACTATGAGTTACTGGATATAATTCAATTATAGTTTAAAGATGGTGACCGTTTAGAGATAATCTTAATTGCAAGATCTAGCTTGAGCTTTCAGTTTATTTTGATGTGAGTAATTGGAGGTAAGGCATTATTAAAATAGCTAATAATGTTCATTACTCCTGTGCAATGTATAATAAATTCTAGAAGACATTGTTATTCTGCTGTCGATTATTCATTACTGAAAATGACAATGTTGAATCAGTGTTATTACAACCTGAATGGAAGCAATGATTACACAACTCCCAATTATAAGTGTTAAACATAAAGCAATTCATACTGATAACACTCAAGCCTACGAAATACACATAAATGATTGATTAGTGGTAATAGTTTTATATATTCGATTCCAAGTAACCGTATAAAAATAATAAGCATTCTGGTGGAAACTTAGTAAGCCTTAAACGCAAAGATGAATGAGCATTACTATCAGTTCTGTTTGTGGGTGTTTAATAACCTAATATCTACTTTATGTCTTGGATTGGATAAAACTTATTAGTCTTATTTAATCCTCGACTTAAACGTAATACAGAAAATAAACAAATGATAAAATTAAAAAAAAGAAAGTCCTAGCACATTCTCATGCATAAGCCTCTTTAAAAATTCCTCTATTCTCTGCTAACTCCATATAATCTCTATTTACTACATATTGTATGTCGTTTAAACCTGTAAATTCTCAAGTTTGTTTTTCGGTCTATTAACTTATGGAACTTTCTACCTCGTGACCTACTTTACCCACTTTACAACTAGCATGGGTGTTACATGGCCACACAGCTACATGAACAAGATCTATGTCATGTCTGATTATCCCATCACAGCATTTATGGAAAGGAAAAAATGTTACAGGAAGGAACTTGGGTCCGTTAAATTCAATTACGTTACCGTAATGCTCATTGTGTACGGGCCCTAAAGCCAAGTGTTGCTTCCCTAATGTTTATTTCTAGTCCATTAGCTTTATGCCTTCTGGTATGGTTTCTAACTCACCAACTCTTAATTACTTTCAACAAACAGTATTTATTTATATTGGTCCAGCGATCTTATCTTTTAAAACGAAGGTTCGCTGGAAGTGAGCCTAAATAGCGCGCTAAGAGGTTTCATTTCGAATTCTATAGTATACTTGTGTTTTGTTGCATGAAAATGATCATAGCGTGGATATTAGAATATTTTCGCGACATTACCATGGAATTATCACAATAAATTCGACCAAATGTTATGAAATACCTATTATGACAAGATTACATCGAAATACCCAAATTACTTTGAAATTTTTGGAATATAATCCAACATTAACATTGAGGGTTTCATAATAAATGATCCTATAGATAAAAGTGCAGTTTTCTAATAGGCAAAGGTGAAAGGTTTATATGCTTCTTATTCGTTCGATACAACCTTCTTATTTAACCGCATCCAATGTTTCAATCGTCTTTTCGTTCGTGGAAGTGAAGGATCTAAATGAGCACCCTAGTAAGTACGATATGGCCTGGATAACATATAGGACATAAGTATACATATAGAAGTATAATAAAACCAAGTATTTTACAAAAGATTTTTTCAACCTAGGCAACAACCTATTTTTTACAACGTCGTCGATCGACCGATTCTAGAAAACTAAGTGACGTTATGTTCGCCATTGTGAATCGTGGTGGACTCCACTCGTAACCACATTCACAACAACGAACATTGCTTCCGTTAGTGCAAATACCAAAGTACATAATTATTTACAACCATAATCGTGTCCTTAATATATATAACTAATTCTAATAAATACATGGCAATTTAATAACACTATTTTATGGATAATATCTCTAGAAACAATCCATAATACGTCACGTACTTCCGTTACTTATTTTAGTTGTTTTATTATTCCGTCTACGTTAAAGTCCCTTGTTAAATTCAAATAATAAAATAATTAGGTAGTAATAGTAATCAGGTAATTAAAATAGTAATAATAAATTTTAATATCGATTCACCACAGAAGTAACTTTATATAGTTTGTTAAGTATGAAGACACAAGTATCCTTCGATGTCTATATAACTCATTTGCTTAACTTGCTCTTCCTGCAACCCATCTGAATGCTAAATGAGTTCAGAATCCTTCGAACAGGCAATAGTTGTTCGCTGGTACTTAGAACTCGCTATAACTCATCAAAAAAGAAAATAGATGGTTTTTTATGTTAACACATTTTAATTGTGAACCTCAGGATATTTATTTTTCAAGTTAACTCACTTAAATAAATAAATATTATAATAATAATATTGTTATAAAAATTTACACAACTACATAGCATAAAAAATCAATGGAAAGAATGCTTTGTTTGAAAAAACGAAATCTTTTCTATAACTTTATTTAATATAACAGTTAAAATATCGTTAACTGTTGTAGTGATTAAGCCCGTGTTCTCCCTCGAGCAATGTTTGCTTTAGTAGTGCGACATAAACATTTTGGTGAATTCAATATTGTACATGCGTATCATTACATATTATAAAACAAAGTCGCCCGCCGCGTCTCTCTGTCTGTCTGGATGTTCGCGATAACCTCAAATACTATTGAACAGATTGTAATGCGATCTTCACCAATAGATAGAGTAACTCAGCGGGAAAGGTTTAGGTATATAATTTGTCAAGATTTTCTTGTAAATTGTTTGAAATATAATAATAATTGTTGAAATAATCGGAAAAAGTCAAGCCGCATGGGAGCTTTCGTTAAAAACGCTGCCTAATAATCCCTTTGAGATATAACAAAACAATGCATACTGAGATATTCCTCTTTTATATAGATCTACAAAAATGTTTACGATGGCATATACCTATCTTTTTAGGATAGCTTACTAAACCTATCAATCTTTTAAAAATAATCACATATAATGATGTAACTGGAAGGCTATTCAGACGGATACACTATTAATCTTTATCAAATTAAATACATTAGTTACCTTAGGAATTTCATGCACATAAGTTTATATTTTTTTATAATCGGAGCAGGACAACGTCCGCCGGGTCTGCTAGTATAGTATATATGAAAGGTCATAAATTATTGCAAACTGCATGTTACATTAATACCATTATCTACACGCTGCGTTGCCCTAACAAAGTCACAGTAAATATATACCAGTGATACTAGTGCAAACAATCGTACGAATGAATTGATTACCTTCGCCTACAATTTTCACAACAGTATTTTTGACCTTTTTGCAGCAGGAAAATTTCGGTAGTCTTTTATGTTACGATACAGTAAATAGCTACTACTCCGCAGGGTTCAGTTGCAATGCCTCATATACTATTATATTTCCAACAACACCCTTCGAACAAGAATGCAACAGCACGAGCACTACTGATTTACAGCGGGTATAAGTGTGGCTTGGTTTGAGTATCTTGAAGCAATGTTAACTCCGATAAGTCGGAGAAATTTCTACATTCATATCTTGATGTATTTTATCGGGGACATGAGGCGCACAGAAAACATTTCCAGTTAATATGATATTGCACGATGCTTTTCATCTTTTTCAAATCAAGACTAGTTAAAGCAGTCTTCTATTCAGGCTTTCTTTTAACAATAAATTACCATTAGAGATTTATTTATGCAAGTGGTTACCAGGTGTTCGTAGAATACATCCAAATCATTGCAATTTTCTTTTCACGCTATATTTAACTATGAGTGTTTGGTAACTTGCTCTCGATAGGATTGCTTTAGAGATGGTACGTGTTCCAAATATTCACAGTATGTTATGTGAAAATTTGTAAACCTATCACAAGCCTCTAGCCAACTGTTAATAACGACCAAATTTTTAATTATCATATTCCTAATTACTTGATTACTGTTCATAATTTCAAATTAATAATGATGTCGGTGTGTGAAAAAGCAGGCATACTAAAATTATTAAACATAAGAACCAACCGTAACTTAAACATCCTGTTAATTCTATACAAGAAATTGCTAGTTTCGTAAGATATAGAACATTTAAGTATGACTCCATTACAATCGAGGATGCAATTTAAATGCAAAGACGGGAATTGTATTTCTTCGTATCAAGTAGCAATAAGGCATACATGCACTGATCAGTCTCCTCTATTATGTTATTGCCCCATCCGCGTAGGGCGGCACGATATGTTTTGTACCTGAATGTTGTGAACTGAAATTTAACTTACTTTTTTACTGATCGGAAGCCTGCATGACGTCAACCCTTCTTTGAATCTGTTTATCTATATCCACCTGATGATAGCTAAACAGCCACTATCCTTACCTTTAAAATTTCACAAGAATATACAAATGTACAATATTATGTTAAGGTTTTAGTTAGTATTTCAGACGTTCAGAATTTTACAGTAAATATCATGACATCAAGTAATCCTCTCCATTCTGCAAACTGATTAATGCAACATATACATAAACTCGCCTATAAAAGGAAATTAGTTCTGATTATAGCTCAATAATTAGTAGTCACTCCTAAAGATAAAGTTGAAAAACGTCGTGTGAAGGCCTTTGAAGAGTCAAAGTTGTATTTGATGTCTGAAGACTCGTATTTTTTTTGCTGATAAAACTAGTTTATACTTCGTCAAATAACACGAATCTCGTTAAAAAGCCAGACAGAATTTCATAGACCTCTCTCAAGGGTAGTATTTATAATATATAATATTCTAGCATATTTCCAGACTGCGTACGAAATGGTTGAAATAGTATATATATAGTAAGTGAAAATAAGAAATATATAATATAAGGACACCATTTCATTCTTGATAATTTCATTTCAAAATTGGTTTTGCGGTACGTAAATACTTAATACTCGTATATCGTACAGATGTATTACTACGTTGATACAGAACTGATAATTTTGCATATTACACAAAAGCCAGTCATGTGCGGAGACCGAAACTACGAGAACTGAGCACAATAGTAGAACTTACACTTGTGTCACCAGCCGTATCCATGAATTTATATAACACTTTTATTGTAAGTAAAAATAAACCCAAAATATATAAGAAATATAACAAAGAGTATTCGGGTTTAGTGTAAGCACATGTAATTAACAAACATGCTTCACTCCGTTTTACTTCTGTATTTGATATTGGTTATTCTAGAATTTACTAAAATATCTTACTCTATATATGGTGTATCGTCGCTGTCATGTAACAGAATCAGTTTTATCTAATTTTGAAGGTTTTATATATTTCACTCAGTCAATCTTTATATCAAAGTAAATTGAGTATGAAAGAAATATAATTTAATAAAGAGAAAAACATGAAAATAAATATAAGCAAAATTTTGTCGTCGGAGGGAACGCGAGTCGCCAGTTAATTGAAATCTAAGAAGAAAACAAACGCGCTACACGCCTATAGAGAGGTGAAAATTTAAAGTAAGACATTTTATTATGGACAAGGTAGACTTTTATGAGCATAACTTATTTTATCACTTCAGGATCTGTCAAAAATAATGTAAACTTCAAATGTTTATGCAACAAAAGGTAAATTGTTATTAAATTAACGCTCCCCCTCAATGATGCCTTCGCAATTTAAGCATAATCCTAGTACCTCATAATTGCCTTTGTGCCACGCATATCTACCGTGCGTGTCTACCTCTCTTTTAAGCATGGGACATTTCAAGCATTCATCGCTTTTAGTTTATAAATTAGTTATAAAACTAAAATCATGACTCAGTTGTTTACATAATGCAATAAATATCCAAGCAGACTAAATTATTATTGACAGCGTAGACAAGTCCCTACGTCTAGTAAAGAGATCAAAATGGATGACAACAACTAAATTAACAGAAGTACGCATCTAGCAGTAGATTCAAAGTTTTTGCACAATGGCCATCATAACAGAACAGAAAGAGAGTATATTCAATTCATGTATTTTACCAGTCCTAAGCTCCAAAGCCAAACCTCAGTCCTCACGAAAGAAGCCATTGCTAAACTACCAGTGACCTCAAATGAAATGTCAAAAAAATTGTAGGGGTACATTGCTCGACTGTAAGACAGTTCAGATAACAGTTTAAAATTATCGATGTCTTCAAATGAATTGCAAACTGAATTGGGACTAGGTAGACCACGTACACATAAACACGATTCCTGGTGCAAAGTGGGAGTGGAATAGATCAGGTATTTATTTGGAAAGAAAAGGGCCCTACAGGATACTCACAAATGCACTGGGATGAGGACATCATACGTGCAGCAGAATGTAAATGAATACAAATGACAAGTATAGAAGGTTGATATTTCCCACTTGTGAAATAACAGTGATAAAAAATTATCCCTGCGATACATTAAAATAACTATAAATTGCATGACTACTCTCATGACTTTTGACGTTCATAAGCGCCTTCTCAGGGCCTAAACTGAATAAACTATTTTTGATTTTGATTTTGATTTCATGCGTATATTATTTTCACTTCGTTTTGGAACTATTTTATGAGCCAAAGACGAATAAAAAATTGTATTTTATTGGTGACCGTGTTACGAAATCTGCAACTTTCTTTGAATTTCTATTCAGAATACCATGACGAGCTAGAATTCAGATGAGTAATTTTTGTCTTTATTTTTTAATAACGATCTAGGGTCTGTCCCAACTTTGTATATTTATTACTAAACTCACAAAATGGACTAATTATTTTGCTTATATCCTTAGAGATGAAATTCATACATATTTGAATGTATATCCAACGATTATGATTCAAATGACTGAAGACAATAAATAGTGATAAATTGTAAATCAAAGTACCGTATCCATGAATATGCATCGCTCCTAACACAATTCCTCGAGCTTAGACCGTGGCCAAATCCGAGTAACAATTTTCCTCGCGCAATCTTGTTCCGACCAGCTAATTCCAGTTAATTCCAGCGCTCGGTTAGATTATCTGAGGATATGAAGGTAAATCCAGTTTGAACTGGAAACAGAACATTATTATGCAAAATGTGAAAATATTTACATTTTTTACACAGTAAGCGTTTGCCTTTGGTGACTTAATTCTACTAATTTAAAGACTAAAACTGCACTCTTTAAAACTAAATTTTGTAAAGTACTTTGCACATAGATTTTCAATATAAGTTACAGTCAGTAAACTTTACTAAAATTATAAGATTTTGCGTATTTATCAATATTTAGATGAACTAGAGACCAATTATGATAGACAATGAATATTCTTGGGTCACTTTTCATTCTTGTGCTTCTTAACATAAGCTTTTAACGTATGAAATGTAACTGAATGTATAAAAAATAACTCTAAACGGTAACACGAGTGATCAAAATACCAAACTAATAACGTATATCAAACCTCTAATGGTCATTTAGTAATTCACATTTAACAACAGCTTCATTTTGTGACATTTTTTTTTATCATTCCTCGTGTTCATTTATGTATACTGTTCTTTTTATCGTGGCGTCTTAAGAAACTTCGAAGGACCGAATAATTCTGGACATAAAGTCGCCACGATGCGCTCGTCAAAGCAAGGGTCTCTCATCGCAGTATCTCTTGAAAAATATGGCGGTAAAATGGATATTTTTAATAAATAAAGTAAACCCGTGTTCATCTTTAGAAAACTTAATTTGAAACTATAATTTAAAAAGTAATTGATATTTCAATTATTTATTCATGGGTTTTTTATCCAACTTTTAATTACTTTTGAGGTAGAATTTGAAACGGCACCTAAATTATAATGATTTTAATACTGTTCCGGCATTTTTTATTGAAATAAATCTATACTAATAATATCTCTGACAATAGTCTGTTTTTATTACCTGTTTGAACGCGATATTTGGACGATCTTTGGACCTGCAGACATTTTTTTTATTATTACAGACATTATATTTGCATTTTATAGTCTACCCTGCCTATTCCGGCTTCACCCCAACTCTTCGACCAAATCTTTCCTTTACAGTACGAAGCTGTAATGAAATAAAATGGCAACTGAACAATTTAATATCAATCTGTCAATATTCTTGAACAGCTATCTAGTGTATTACATTTCACTAATTTTTTAATGAGAAACCTTTTCTTTTTTCGGTACGATTTTTTTATTTTCATTTGTACAATCTTGTCCTGCCAATTACAAACACAACAGAAAAAGCTTTAGCAAAACAGATTCAGCCGTTTGGAAATTATGTGCTAACATACATTCGGCAATTAATTTTGATTTGATTAGGAAAGTTATAGAATATCTAACATGTGCTACAACTTTCAAATGTGGAGCAAATTGCATACAAAATGTAGGTCATAAAGTATTAAACAAGAAACTAGTAAATTGTGTCGGCGAGGTGCACGATGTGGCACGGAGTAACAGAGGTGAGGGTAAGAAAATCGCGTGTCCATATCTAATACTACACAAAAAACAAAAGATACCAGATAATAGGCAGATCCATTGGTGAGTATTTTAAAATTAGTTTATAACTCATGTATTACATTACGTTTGATTACAAATAATTGTTAGCAAGTTGTTGTCCTTTTCAAAATCGAATCAGAATATTACTAGTATTAAACGAATTTATACAAACAAAGGTCTCATCCAAGTTTACTACTATCCCATAAAATACATTTTATTACAAAACAGTTGTCGCAAATAAAGAAATGGGTTATTAAATATATCGTGTAAGTATAACTTCTATACAAGAGTTATTGAAATAATAGGCGCTCATAATTTATTTGTCTGAGCACAAAGAAAAAGACAGTCATAAAGTCAGGAATAAAATAACTCGATAAGGAGAAGAGTGCCTATTCTTTGTTAGACCAAAAACGGATGGCTACATAATACATTGTAGTCGTAAATAAGCTGACAGAAATGGCAATTCTCAGAGGGATGAATTCTTTATTTCTTATGATAAGGATCTTGCGTTATTATTTGGTACGATTATGGAATAATATTGCGACCACTCCGTTCTATTGTCCATCTTTTCACAACCATAGATAAGCTCAGTTTTGTTAAGAGTTTACGTAATCCTTAATAAAAATTGTCTTTGCAAGGGCACAAAATAAAAGGTGGAATTGAAAAGAGTAAAACAAAAGTAGATAGGTATCAATCACATAACATTAAAATAATTACTTCAATATATGATTTATTATAATACATTAAAGGTATCAATCATATCATACCTTCATCATCACTATCATCATCAATATAGTATTAATCCTTATTGATTGAAATAAGCTGCGTCACAGCATACCCTTAGTGCGTCTACTACACTCACGTATACAAGTTATACACACACACGACTGAAAAGTGAAAGGTGCGCACAATAGGTTGCAAACAAAAAACGTCACGCTGTCATTAGATCACTAATATATATATTTACTCTTCATATTTTTTTCATACCGGGCACCTTATATGAAAATAGATTCTTATTTTCTTAAGGATTAAACTCCAATAATATTTTTTTCAAATCTAATGCTAGTCCCAGACAAGCAATCCCTTGAGATTTATAATTCTAACTATTCTAATCCTGTCTAATATTATACGAGAATGCAAACGTGAGTTTGTTCGTTACGCTTTCACTGTTTAACTACTCAACCGATTATCAAGAAATTTAGGATACATGTTTTCAGGGATATTGAAAGGGACACTGGATGTATTTCATCCGGGAAACAAATTACTAATCCCGAGGGCTAATTTAGGTATATAACACCAGTGAAGCCGCTGGCTGATGCTAGTATTCAGTAATAATTCACTCGCGGCATCCGCTATAACTTGGGAGTATTCAAGAGGAGAGTGAATAGGCATCTAGCGGGTAACCACGATCCATCATCGGCCTCATCTTCAATTACCATCAGGTGAGATCGAGGCCAAGCGCGTGCCTGTATAAATAGCCGAAAACAAAACGGTTTTTTGTCTTTTCCCTCTCTGTTTCTCAACCAAATTTCTTTACTATAATATTTTTTTGGTTTAATAGTTATTCACGAGCTTTGGTGTTATCGATGAAATATTTTGGAGATACTTCATTTTTCTCCGTAACATCGACTACTCGGTATATTTATTTATTTACTCGTCATACAAGTAAAAAATACTTCACGCTACCTGCGTCCATTAATTAACAATATTTGTATATTTTCTGACAAAGCGATAACGGCGTACTGCTGATAGCGTACTCGGACACGGCGTCGAAGGACTTTGGTTGGTTGCAACTGGGTCGGAGTTTTCGGTGAAGGAAAACATCGTGATGAAACCATTGCATGATGGTAGGGCTTTGTCTAAGTCCGCCTTGACAGCTACCACCTGTTGGGTGTGTATAGTGGCTGCATTTCAAAGCCAGTCCCGTCTAGGTTTAGTGCGTTTACCATCTTTGACCACATCATCATTTAACATCAGATAAAATTACGGTCAAAGCTCTGACGTATAAAGTATTAAAAATCTTCTATAATATTGAAATTTAATAAATGAATTAATTATTGTCGAATGTCAATCACAGGACGATCACTAGTCCAGAATAAACGGGTTTGAATACTACAAAATTTTTTAAAAAACGCATGGAACTGTTACTTAAAAATACCTAAACCTAATTTAATCTGTCTCAGTTACCAGTTATTAATTTAATGTATTTACAAAAAAAAAAAACCATTAAACAGATTCCTACGTGAGATTTGTACACTTTGACGGCTAAAATTATCTGAAAACTTATCTATCTTATAACGTAATATATCATAACCTTACATTCGTTTTATGTTTTCTTATACTTTAAAGGTTCTAATGGTTGACCATAATCTCGTCCGATGTTAAATGATGATATGGTCAAAGATGGTAAGCACTCTAAACCTAAAGACTAATTGGCTGTTAAATGTAGATGGCGGAACGCACCTATAAGCAAGCTTAAAAATCTTGAGACAATTTACTCTAGGCTTAGCGATATAAAGTAGAACCTCATCTTGACTTAACATCCCTATAACAACCTAAAAACAATAAAAAAGGAGTAAATTAATGTTTACATTTTAGCAACTAAATAATATGAAAATAGCGTAATTGAAATATCTTATATACTCATCAATAACTGCGGAAAAACGATTTCTAATTATATTTGATGTGTTTAATTCACTTGAATTGGCGTAAATAATCACAAAGCATATTTATATTTAGATACCTATTTGTTAGATATTTTGCGTTGGTTTATTTTTCGCGCGCTTCTGTAATCGAGTTAGCAGTACGTGCGCAGCCGACAGAGGCACTGACAAAGCCGTCAAACAGCCAAATGCTAAAAATATAATAAACTGAGTATTTTTATTTTTATAATAGATGTGAACATTAATTTATTGCTAAAAATATATAATTTAGTGTAATGAAATTTTACTATTCTTAAGTGTGATTAAGTATTATTTTATAGACATAAGAACTCTTTATAGAGGTTCAAAAAAAACAAAAGACTTAGTGTTGACGTTGAATTATAAACCTAAAGATAGTGAAATAAGTGCCACTTTACACAAAAGTGAATTGAAGAAAAACATTGTTACTTTTATCATTCCTTCTGTTATCACTTTCCATGTATTATCAAAACTCTTTCGTGCCCGAAGCTCTTCGTGCATTTCTTAAGAGCTACGTTAAGCGTAAAGATGTTCTTAAGTGCCGCAAAACTTCGCGCAAAGTGGTTTGTGTAATAAAAATGGCTATTACTTTATATCGTTGTCTAACGGGCTAACATTTGTAAAAGCCTGAAGTATGTGGTTCTACGCGGCAATATCTTTATCTTTCCGAATAGCTTTATACGTCTGTTGAATTACTGTGATTTGAAACTTCGATAGCGTGGAAGAAAGAAACTCTTAATTTTTATTTAATAGTAGCATTATTTTATACACGGGAAAAATCTTGCACAAAATCCCCACCTCAACACCGGACAGTGGAGATGGGATATGTCAAATACATGCTGACAAAACCGCATGGTGTTCTATAATCCAAAACCAACGGTGACCAACAAGAGTGCAGTAATCTTTTCTTAGGCGTTTTCTACATAGGAAGTAAATGTTATTCAGAAATTTATAGACTATAAAAATAATATAAAAATTTTGTTCAACCAATTTTAATATATATTTCTTTCTTAGCCGATCTTCATTAATTTTCTTTACATGGCAAGTATACGTAATCAGAAAACTGATACACTATATAATTCATAAATAGAAAAAAAAATTAATGAAATTTTATAGAAAGGAAGCATACGTTACTCCGCAATTATTAGAACATCAGTATTGTCAACAGTACTCTTAAAGAATATTGCTTTTTTTTTGGTCAGTAGATATTGACCAGCTTTAATGTATTCAATAACAACTGATAATTTTTGTTTTTTCTTGTTCTTAAACTTTGTCAAATTTTGACTGTTAGACGACCACTAGTATAAATAAAATTATAGTCTACCGTTGTGCATGAATTATAGAAAAGTTAAGGGATAGATTTCGATCACTTTTTATTTCTTAAGCTTTTAGAGTCCTTATTTCAAAAAATGACATAATTACTTTATTAAACTTTTAAGAAATTATTATTTTTACGAGGACTACACGTTCAGCGACAGTATGTTTTCTTGTCGTGGTGAAGTGGAGAAGCGATATTATGCGCTTGCGCAGCAGAGGAGATGAGATGTGTAAAAAATAGTTTACGGAGAAATTTGGAAGGAAAGTGTCCTATTGCTTTCAATATTCATAAAATATATTGTAAAGATGATAAACAACGAAAACTAAGTCGCGAGTGTCAGTTAGTATATATATATAAAAGAATGCATCGAAAATGATTGCATTAAAAACATGTGCCAAGTCGCGGGCAGTTGCTAGTGAAACAACCAATACAATTTGACTAAACAATTAGAAAATTGTATTAATTATTACTATACGGTAACAATCAGTTTCTTGGAATGTATTTGAATTTATTCGTACATTTTTAAACTTTACAAAAATAGCAGTCAATTCTAAATTCTGCATCTATTGAATTTAAAGTTCAAATTTCATTGGTACACATATATCAAGTAGCAATACAGTATTTTACAAACCGAGAGGTGAAGGCAAAAAAGAATCCATCAGCGTGAACGATCTCGTAAATATCCTGAGATAAAACGCAACCCTCCATCGGTTGTTCCGTCTCGGCGATTCGTAACAAAACCAGCAGCCCGCCAGGCTCTCTTAGTTTCACATCATTTACTTTCTCCACACACTCTTATTGTTTCCATTCTATGTTTTGAATGATTTCAAAAGTCAGTGTTTAAAGACTTCTATATTTGTCAGATTGCACTGTACATATCACTACTGATAAGTATATCTAAATATACTGTACGATATATAAATATAGTGCCGTCACTTTCCTATGTTATAAAAAAAATGTAATAACGCGATTTATACACTGTTAAATTAACCAATGATGAACCTGCGAGAGTGGCAATAACTTTATATTAATACAAAAAGCTACCAATATAAATGTTGATAATCTAGTCATAAAGTCTGTAATGTAATTGTTGAATACCTCTTTATAATTTTCTTATTTTTGTATTTAAAAATTGATATTTTAAAAAGACATAATAATGACATAATAAAGACATAATATGTGAATCATTGTAAAAAAGGCTACGAAAGTAAACGCGTACGAATTTGTAAATTTATGATTTTATCTCATTATATAAGTGTAAATCATCTAGTATACTGACATCGAAACGAACCTGTAAATTATTATATTTACAGTAATATTGACCCATTGGAACCATGACGACTTAATGGTTAGCATATTTGAAAAACGCGTCGATCGCCGGTAGACATAGTAAGGAGTTAGGGCTATTTCTAAGTCCACCTTACTAGTTACCATCATCAAGTTGAAAATCTGTCACTAAGCATCTATGAGTATGTTTTGGCAGCAGCACTTGAGAGTCAGTTCTAGGTTTAACGTGTTTACCACAATTGTCCGTATCGCCATTTAGCATCAAAAAATGACATAAAAACGACCAAATGTCGTTCTTATGCAAAACTAGCAGGTCCGGCGCACGTTGTCCTGCCCTGATAATAAAAAATACATACTTATGTGCAAGAAATGCTTAAGGTAACGAATGTATTCAATTTCATAAGACATAATACTGAATCCGTCTAAATAGCCTTCAAATTACCTCATTGTATGTGACCATGTTTTTAGAAGATAGATAGATGGGTTTAGTAAGCTATCCTTAAAATATAGGTATACGCAATCACAGACGTTTTTGTAGATCTATAAGGAGAAATATCTCACTATGCATTATTTTGTTATATCTCAAAAGAATTAGGCAGCGTTTTCGATGAAAACTCCCAAGCGGCTTGACTTCTTCCAACACTTCCAACAATTTTTGTTATATTTCAACACATTTACACAAAAACTTGACAAATTATATACCTTAACGTTCCTCGCGTATTACTTTATCTATTGTTGAAGATCGCATTACAATCAGTTCAGTAGTTTATCGCGAACATACAGACAGTCGCGAGACAGACAGGCAGACGACTTTGTTTTATAATATGTAGTGATGTTCGTGCTATTCTTATGATCTGATTGATCGTCGAAACACATTCTCGTTAATTTGATATTTGATATGCATTCAAGTTAGTATATAAATTTAGCGATTTCAAAAATAAACAATAAGTACTTTTATAGGTTTTGTATGAAACTATGTAGGAGTGAAAAAATATATATAAAAATAAAATGATAGAAGTCTGCCGTTGTAAAAATACTGCATAAACATCGAGTATTTTTTTTTACTTTTACTTCTTAGACACAATCTGTCGAACAATAATAGCCAATTTTACTTTAAATAAATAAATTTTCTTAATGAAG
Organism: Antheraea assamensis; assembly: GCA_035772565.1. Taxonomy (NCBI): domain Eukaryota; kingdom Metazoa; phylum Arthropoda; class Insecta; order Lepidoptera; family Saturniidae; genus Antheraea; species Antheraea assamensis. The sequence continues at coordinate 188,981 of JAQQSE010000193.1, read as the reverse complement.
GTCCAAGGAAAAATTTTATTCATAAATTCAAATTATTCGCAAAACATCTGTATGTGATGGAACGTTTTTGAATGATGAGATTGAACTGATTGAATGCTATTCAGAGTAACTGGCATAAAAAACTTAAATCAGATGTTTAGCTACAGACCGTTTAGATACGCTTTTGAAATAAAATATTTTAAACACGTGTTTAACAAGGTTTAAAATTTTAGCCACTGTCTAGTAAAACTCGTGTTAAACGCGTGTTCATTTTTGTTTTTGTGATACTACCGTTCGTCTTTATGTTAAAAATTATTACGATAGCTTAATTCAGCACAACATTATTTACAGTTTTAACCATGATTTTTATAAACAAAATCACACTTATAGTGTTATTTTTTCTTATCGCGTAGAAATGAGGCAAGCGATGTGGTGCGCATATTTAAGTCTTGTAGCGACACAGTATATGCATGGTAATTCGTCGACATAGACAAGTTATTTTTTTATACTTTATAGGTTGGCGTTTGACCACAATCTCATCTTATGTTAAATGATGATGTGGGCGCAGACATGGTAGTCACGCTAAACCTAGAAGGAGACTGGCTTTCAAGTGCAGCTGCCGGAACACACCAACAGGTGCTTGGCGACAGATTTTCAATTTGAGTGTGGTAGCTAACTATCCAGGCGGACTTAAAAAAATCCCTACCACTATGCTACGGTTTCATCACGATGTTTTCCTTCACTGACATGTTTTCGCTCCGACTCAGTTGCTAGGATTCGAACCTAAGTCCTTCGACGCTATGTCCGAACACACTACCAATTGAGCCATCATCGCTAAAGGTTGCGATGCACACGCCCAGCGCTTACTGCACCACTCTTCAACGATCGGGTCGTAGAATACGACCGCTTCTAGATTTGTTATTATTTATACAAATTAAATAAATGTCAAGCATGGAGATAGGTTACTTTAATGGATCACCCCTCTTTAGTAATTAAAAATGAGTAAATTGGCAAATTCTCTATATAGAATACATTACTAAGATAAATAAACAACGCGGACGAATTCACGGTTATCACCTAGACAAACATAGAAATTGAACGTAGGCAAAATCGCTGATATAAACTAGCATATTATACATCTAATCCGAAATTAATCAAGTACAGTAATTTTCGATTAAAACCACAAACGACAAAGCCACATTCGATGATACTACAAAAGCCGAATATCCCACAATAATTATAGTTCATGATAATTGAATTTCCATAAAACATTTTGCTGTGTCATTTGCAAACGAATTCCAGAATACATTGTCGTTATTAACAAATTTTAATATTGCCGTTAAATGTGAAATTATTGTGTATATTGTAATTATAGAATGGTATTATAACAGAGCTTAGTAATTCCAAATACATTTATTTGCATATGAATCACAAAGCTAGATATAATATCATATACAGTCTGTGGCCAAACGTTTTGACCACTCTGAGTATAGTAGTACAGAACAAATATTTGGATATAAATAATTTTAGATACCTATGATTAATATTTTACCTTTCTTTGTATTAAAGTTTTCAGAGCGACCAAAAATATTGTTGAGAATTACCTTACCTTGGGTGCATCATCGTAAATTTTTCTAAGGTAAACTATTCGTACATATAGGAATATAAACATGTATTTCATATATTTTGTATCAATCGCGTTTTTTATTTTTTATTAACGTGTTGGGGAACAACCGGCCGAGTGCCGCCGCCGCCCTCGTAATTCGTGGTCCGAGCCCCGTAAGATGGGGTTCGAACCGTCAGCGCCCATCCAGGGTGAAGCCCAGGTCTTCATCTGGGTTCCCACCTTGATACGGTCGCCCTCGACCATTATGTGGGCCCCAGGTGGTAGCTCTCGCCGAAGCCCATGAAACAAAAGGGCCTCAGTCTTCTCGAGGGCCACCCTGAGGCCCAACCTACTTATGCGCCCGACCACGAGAGTTGTAGCCGTCGTGGCCAGGCGCTCCATCTCCTCCCAGCTCCCCCCCGGGCTACGATTGACTAAGGTGTCATCCGTGTAACACAATATGCGCGCTCCAGTTGGGAGCGCGCCGTGGAGCACCCAGTCGTAGCCCATGTTCCACAAGAGTGGGCCCAAGGCCGACCCCTGTGGAACCCCCCGCTGCGTGACTCGCCGGACCATACGACCATTGCCATCTATGTAGGTGACCTTCCTATCGACCAAGTACGCTCCAACAGCCGCCGCAGATACAGAGGCACCATGAAGTATCGCAGTGCCTCCAGTATCACACTGTGCGGCAGGCTGTTGAAGGCGTTGGCGATGTCCACAAAGACACCGCCAGAAGTCTCTCTCTCCTTGGGAGGTCGCCTCCGTAGACAACGATTTCAGGAGGGTCAGGGCGTTCACTGTCGAACGCCCAGCTCGGAAGCCGAACTACGCGTCCGCCACGTTCAGCCTTACCTCCTCCATGTGCTGGACGACCCGGGAAGCAATGACTCTCTCCAGAACCTTCCAGGCGTCGTCCAACAGCACCAAGGGCCGATATGCGGACGTGCAGTCCAGGGGGCGGCCCTCTTTTGCCAGCAGGCATAGCCGCCCTCGCTTCCAGGGTTTCGGAAACCGCGATTAACATAAACTAACCCAGTTCCAATAAGGAGGGAAAAACCCTTTCACCACATGTGTATCTACCGGTTGAAAATTGTCAGTGTCAGTGTATCGCGCTAGCAGCGTGCTCAGGAGCTTCCCCCGAGGTCACATTGTAATACAATATCAGGTGAAACTGTTGCGAAACACTAAAACTTATCAATTAATAAAAATAAATATATATTTTACATATTGCATATAATATAGAGAAAGGCGCGTAGAGAAAGCTTATTGCATATTATACGCAACCTTGCTCTAGTGTACTGTATTTTGTATACATAATGGAATACCTTTATTATGTAGAAATATTATGCAGCAACTTACTGTTTCATATTCTGTTAATTCACGAAACAAGAACGAAAAAGAACGTCTGTTCAACCGATATTCAAACAAATACTTAACGAGGTCCAACCAACAATGGGGAAACCCTCATTATATCTTCTTTCATAGCGCTATCCCCAAAAATATGACCCTTTATAATACCGTCAACCGCAGACCAGTCGAAAATAGACTATAAACATAAGGAGTTAAGCCATACTTTCAATTGAAAAGCTTTTAATCAGAAACTTGACACAATAGACTTTGGGAGTTTGCGGTCGTTCGAATAAATTCTTAACTTTAATCGAAGAAAGTGAAGAAGCATTTTAATGGTATAACTAGATTGACATTTGTAAGTAAATTAAAAAAAAAAACAGGACACGACATCATTACTGTTTGCTATCAAATTTTATATAGATTTCTCTACCGTTTCTTTCCCATATAAATAATAATTTATGAGTGTGTGTATAAATGAAGTAGTCCACGTATTTTCCTATTGTAAACATACTAACTGTGTTCTCGACTCTACTTGTCTGAAGTACATTATTATTATGGAAATATTTTTGATGTGAAACTTCTTATGGGAGGGGCTTTGAAATTCTGATCGGTAACTTTTCTGTGTAACAAAAAGTGTTGGGGGTAAACACTGTAAGGGTGAGTGTTGAAAACATCGGTTCTCTCCGATCACCGAAGTTAAGCAATGTCTGGTGCGGTTAGTACTTGGATGGGTGGGCGCCTAGCGTGATGACGTTACGTTGGCTTTTTGTTGTATTATTTTAATTAAAATGTTTCACTGTAACACAAAAGTTTCACTTCTGTCGTGTGTCTCTACGACACACCCTGTTTAAAAAAAAACAGTAGAAAAAATGGATAAACAGAAAGAACTCACGAATTTAAAACTAGTACAGTCCTCATCAAGTATTTTAATCGCTCTGAATATGCGTAGCAAACAAATTTAGATATAAATACCTATTATATTATATTTATAACATCCACACAACTTAAGGATACATAAATGCCAATTTTCGATTAGCATAATAATATATTGACTTCATTCTGTATTCAACTTGTGAATAAATTATAAACAAGCTTGTAGTTATGGTTATATTCAAAACGGGCCATAAGATTGATGAGGACTATAAATTAAAGTACGTAGAAGTTCTAGTTAAAAGTGATGATGGCTCAGTTGCTAGTGGGTTCGGACACAGCATCGAGGGACGTAGGTTCGAATCCTAGCAACTGGGTTGGAGTTTTCGGTGAAGGAAAACATCGTGATGAAATATAGCATGGTGGTACAGCTTTTTCTCAGTAAGCCTGGATAGCTACTACCTTCTAGTTGAAAATCTGTCGCCAACCACCTGTTGGAGTGTTCCGGCAGCTGCACTTGAGATCCAGTCTCCCTCTAGGCTTAGCGTGACTACCATCTTAGACCACATCAGCATTTAACATTAAATGAGATTGTGGTCAAACGCTAACCTATAAAGTATTAAAAAAAAGTTACCTTTGTTTACGCTAGATGGCAGAAAAACACTCTTTTTAGTCTATGAAAATTGGACAAATTGGACCTTTTTTATCTCGCTCTAACAACCCTATCTCGTTAACCGCGAGCACTAGACATTAGAATGTCCCTACATTTGCTCTATACTATTTTATATATTTCATTCACATATTGGGAGTAAATATCCAAAATAAGAAAAGAAAGTGTGTGAGGAAACCTCGGGGACTCGAGAAATTTTATAGTAGTAAGCGTTACGAGCAGTAAAACCATAGATTTAATTTTATATCGTCCAATCTAATGTCTATTGCTCGCGGCTAACGAGATAGGGTTGTTAGAGCGAGATAAAAAAGGTCCAATTTGTTGCGCCCATAAATCTAAACTGAAAATATGACGTGAGAGATATTTTTATTGGCGCACACAATGCCCGTTCGTTTGATATTTCGAGTATGGCTTTGCCAAGAAATGTTTGAAACGGGCGCTTTATCTCATTGGCAATATATAGGATATTATATCTTTTGAAATTACTTACAACCTCTTTTTTATAAGATCATTTACTTATTTCTATTTTCAGTTTTTATACTTTGTAGGCGACAACCGTAAGTTTCTCTATAACCTTCATTATGCCAACGCTAGTGTTGTGGAATATGGTATCCAGCACGGTTTTCCTTCAGGGCTCTTCAAGAAGGGACTGAAACGCGTTCTTCAAGATTGGCAACATAACAGTGTTGCCCGTGTTATTGCAATTGTCCATAAGTGACGGTAGCCATTTACAATCAGGTAGGCCGTCTGCCTGTTTGCTGTCTTTTCGCATAAAAGAAGAATACAATCTTATCTGGTGTTAATTGACGATTTGACGATGTAGTCAAACGTGGTAAGCACGTTGAATCTAGATGGGAACTGGCTCTCAAGTGCAGCTGCCGCAATACACCTATAGATAGATGCTTGGCGACAGACTTTCAATTGGAGGGTGGTAGCTAGTCAGATGGGCTTTGAAGCCATACTACTGTGTTACTGTTTTATCACGATTTTTTTTTTAAACATAAGCACCGCCTCATTGACAGTGATTTGAACTTAGCCCGATCGATGCTATGTTCAAACACATTAACCCCCGAGCTATTACCGCTTTAAATCTTTTATTGTCATCATTCGACTCGCTTTTTTCTTATGATTGTGTATAGGTAGTTCATATATAAAAAATTAACGGTAAGTAGCTTGATGAAGTGAATCTTCGACATAGTTGAACCGATTTTTAATAGTAGATGCAGGAATGTTCAACGTATTGTCAAGGTTACATTTTTTTATGATTTTCCATAGGGACTAGATAGTAATGATACAACTTAACAGCGGCTACTTACAATCTATATTAGTTTCGCAAGGGTATAGTGTAGTGATGGCAATTGAAAAAAAAGGTAATCCACGATTAGTCCACATAAAAGACGCGTATTTCTATTGAGCAAAACTTTAATAAAATATGTAATAAAGTATAAATAAATATATATGAAGCGAATGATTTTCTATCGTTACAAAAGAAAATTACAATACTGTTTGAAAAGCTTCAAACTTCACATTTCCATAGATCATTTCGACCGGCCTTGTCACAATAAGTGACACCCCGTCCTCCCATAAGTTCGAACGTATTTTATACACGGCCCATATTGTAGTCAGATGTGAACTTAAATAACAATTCAATTCAAAGATATGTATTCTATATATTATATGAATATATATGCATAGTAAGCAAATAATTATATATCAAATGTCAGCGTCCGTTTCCAAAATTTTAATTGCAACACCGGCCTCCCGCCCTCTCCGAGCCAACGGAAATGAAATATCAATTATGCAACAATGCGTCGACCGAGCAATTGTTTTCTGCGGTAATGTGCATAAAGCGATCCGTTTTAAATGATTTATTTCGGTCTCCCACTAACCGTTATTGGATCTTAAATAGTGTTTAATACAATATAACGTATTAAAACATCTATAGTACTAAAGACGGTATAGATGTAAAAAAATGTATAATTTTTAGCATCATCATCTTCTTACCCTTATCTTCCCTAAGTAGGGTCGGCACAACATGTTTGTCATGTTGTGATGTATGATTTCGCTTAATTGGTATAATCGGCCGCCTGTTTAACATCAACCCACCAGACGGATTAGACACCACATAGCTCCGAAGATCAGCCCCAGGAAATTCCAGAAAATACCACTGGACTTAAGAGTCAAAGAGGCGGCAACGCTCTATGAAGCCTAGAGGGGGAACCGCTGGGAGAAGAGCTTTGTGATAGGGAAATAGAACAAAAAAATTGCTACCTGAAAGCACTCTATCTAGCCCAAGACACCGAAATAAACTACAAAAATTTAGAAAAAAACCCAAAAATAACAGAAACACCACAACACAGTGAGGTACGAATATTTACAGATGGAAGCAAAATAAACTGTAAAGTTGGAGACGTATTGACAGTGTGGAAGGGTATCAAAACAAATTAGCTATAAAAAACTCAAGCTAAAACCTTACTATACAGTCTACCAAGCAAACCTTTAACCAATTAATAGAGCTACGAAATTTGTAGAAAAACTCGATAGCATCAAGATTTTGAGTGACTCATAATCTGCATTGGAGGTACTTAAAAATAACCAAGACTTCCACCTTTTAATTTTCAACACCCGTAACTACATCAACCAACAGCTGAAGTGGAAAGAAAAAAGAACTGTTCTGAATTAGAACCCATATAGGTATACCAGGAAACGAGAGAGCAGATGATCTGGTGAAAGAAGCAGCGTTGCATTCAAAAGTGACGCCACATTATGACAAATGGCCGATCTCATTCATAGAGAACCAGACGCGACAAAAGTCAATAGACGAATAGAATAGGAGATTCACCGAAAAAAAAGTAACAGAGACCACAATAACCTTATTGCCGAAAGCAATGCTTGCATATAAGAACTTAAGAGGAAAGACGTTCAATCCTGAATGCACACAAATCCCAACAGGCCATGGGGCGTTCGCCAGTTATCTGCATCGCTTCAAAAAGAAAACACACCCGGGTTGCATGTGCGATAATACAGTTGAACAAATTTTAGTTATTCACCTGTTGCTGGAATGCCCAGTCTTCTTACAACAAAGGTTCGAGTTGGAGCAGAACTCCCACTAACTAAAGGAAATTTAAAAGAAATAGTCAATGACAAAAATAGGAATGAGAAATTTTTAAAAGTTCTGTAAAATTATAGTAACAGTTACTAAAAAATATAACAATTAAAAGCACCAAGAAACAGAAGAATAACAGTTTTATACGCAACGTATAAAAAGTAGGAAAAAAAGCGACATAGTAAAAATAGAACCCCAAAACATGGAAATGAATAAAAAATAACCCGCAAAAGGGACTAAACCAAAATAAATACTCCCTAGACAAAACACAGCTAAAAAAAGTCTCTGACCTGCGTTAGAGGAGCTTAAAAAGAAAAACAACAATCCACCTTGGAATTATTTTGTAGTACCACCATAACTTCAACTTCCTAACTTCGTATGGATGCCAAACCTTGATATTTGACTTTTCGATAATAGGTAGTAAGGATTCAAATGACGCCCTTTTGTATGATGTACCTATGAATTGCATCTCCACAGATTCTGCTTTCAGGTCTCTCGTAGACATGAGGATTACTCCCTGCATATCTGATTCATGAGGTTCAGGGTATTTTTTTTTTACTTTTCTTGTCCTTTCCGGTTGGTTCACACGTGATGTTTTGTTAGTAACCCGTTCATTTTTGTTATATTAGATAATAGAATAAACATTATAATGTTTGTCATTGCATGGCAAAATCTTTGTCTAAACTGAGCAATACATTAAAGTATAAATCATTTTTAATAGAAAAAAATGAAATTAGTCTTATAAATTTAATTTACAACAATAGTCGCTATCGGCACTTATCTGTATGTGCCGTTTAGTTCTTCTAAACTACGCAACGTCTTTCGATACTGTTTTTCACTATTTATTTAGACAATATCTTCCAAAAGGTTTTTTAAGTATAATACATATATATTATTGTACTAGAAGATAGAAAAAATAGGTGTATTTTAATGAAGTCGTAAAAATATTTTTGGGTGCTTATATTGCTAACGTGGGCTTAATCTCATGAGATACATACATCAAAATAATGTGTCGCCTGCCTTTTGCCTGAGTTTGTATCTTTATAAAATTATGACACTATCTTTACTTGACTCTAACTAACGATTTATGCAGTGCACGCTGAGATGGCAGAATTTTGTCCCAGTTTGATGACAATGACACTTACCGTTATATTTTATCCAATGTGAGCTATTGCTGTAAAGTATAATGAAAACAAGCCCATTCATTTTTACGTGTAAGAGTACCAAACATCAATCCACTCACAAACTTTTTCGTTTATTAATTGAATAGCATTACACCCATATGAAGCCGGGTTGTGCTGCTAGTTATATAAAATGGATACATAGGATATATGCGTGAATTTTGTATCGTATATGCGATGTATATATGTATAAAAGTCATTTAGGTAGAATGTACATTACATCATTGCGATATCTTCAAAGCGACGGAAGCGGAGACAACGCTTCCTGTCATTAGGGTAGACCGCACGAGCCTATATAGTCTATGTATAGCCAAATGGAGAGAACATTTTACATGGGACGATTATGTTTCTTAAGGGATATATCTGCAGGCGTTCTATTTACGACTGTAATTTCATTCGTTGTGTCTAAAAATCTACAAATCGCCGTATAGTATTATGATTCGTTTAGACCTTTGGCTCAAAAACTTATTCCGATTTTTTTATACATTAGTTGTAGACAAATATTTATAGTGTAAATATTGTTACGCCCGTGAGTTAATAAAATTTTATTTAACGAAAGATATTTATTTATCTGTAGTCGTTAAGACAAAAAGTAAACTGATTCACTATTACAAGGTTACACTATGGCCACACTTACATCGTATAATGTTGCAATGGTTGTCCGCTTATAGATATTCACTCCAATGTCTAGGATAGAATTTGAACTTGAACATCCTGTAGCGTGTGTATGCACCTTGAAAAAACAAGGGTGGAAATCTCTGGAAGGCTCGAGTCCATATTCGACACATACGGCAAGATTCAAGACCGCCTATTTTTATAACACTATTGTTTCTGGTTTCCACACACGATTAGTCATCTATTGTTTATTTATAGCAACGATTTCATATACAAGGTATAAAAATATTCCCTCTGTATAAGTGTTAGCATACACTGCGACAATAAACAGTTCTTTTCTGTAGTGCGCGAAGTTTTATATGAGCCCATATACACAAGTTCCGGCAAAGCACGGCAAAATATCTGTAGCAATCGACAGAATTTAAATCAGATGAGGATTTTTAATCACAGTGCGCGCGCTTCTGTGTGATTTTATGAGTCATAAATTTTGTGAAAAATAATCGTATAATGTAGTGCACGCTTATACTAAATATCTACTGACATACAGCGCCAACTGATGATGAGTTATGGTAGTTATTATAATAACATAAAGACCTATTTAAATTTATCAACTTTTAAAATAATCGACAGACAGTGTTTTAGTGCAACATAACTCGATATACCAAAATTCATTTTTATATCTATAGTAGCTGCCTGAACGTTAATTCTGTCGATATATTTGAAGATTTTGCAACTGTTCCCTGTCTTGCTCACTTATTTTTTATATGGTGATTCTTTTACCCAAATTTTGGACTGTACGATTTTTCAAACATTTTCGTTCATACAAACCTTATCCTGACAAATACACAGACAAAAATAAAGAATTAACCAAATAGGGGGGCAGCCATTCTGATATGATGCGCTTATATTAATTCGGCAATTGGTTTTTATTTATATAGATAAAAAGATGGTTTAATAGCGTCTGGCTAAAATCTCGCCTAATGTAAAATAACTTATGTTCTCATCGTACGACAGGATTTTTATATCTTCTATAAATAAATAAGCAGAGGGAAAACAGTTAGGCGACTTAAGGCGACTTGATTTTTTCGATCCTTTCAACGATTATCATTATATTTCAACCAATTTACAAAAAAAAACTAAACAAATTATATACTTAAACCTACCCCGTGAATTACTATATCTATTGGTGCAGACCGTATTACAATCCGTTCAGTAGTTTTTGAGTTTATCGCAAACATCCAGACAGACAGACAGACGCGTCGGACGAATTTGTTTTATAATATGTAGTTATTGATTTCATTCCGAACACAAAATCTTCTGTCCGGTAAATTACTCGTACGTCATCTACGAGTTGGTTAAAAACTATGGCACAGCCTTTCTCTTTCTACCATATAAAGTTTCATTTCCCATATGAATAAACAAAACAATGATCCTAAAGATTTTGACACAGTAAAAAAGATATTGTCATCATATTTACGTAAAATAAAATACATATTTATTTTCGTAAATTATAATCTATTCTAAAACAAAATATTCAATTATTTCGCATTGCAACATTATATAAATGCGAACTACCACCGTTGGACTGCAGAATATGCATCTGCATTACCGTATTTCGTAGACTGTTCATAAAATGCACGGTCGATTGGAATGTAGTAAAATATGCACAAGCAATAAGCGAGCGATTCGCTATGAATGGGAACGATGGCCGGGCCTTTGCTCAGCAAATTACGTAGAACATTCTAGAATATTAATAACTATTCACTTTGATTAGATAATATGAATCATGGTATGTTTGATAAATAAAGCTTTAATATTCTGAATTGCAACGTAACAAACGGAAGTCACGAATGAAACGGATATGCGATAGTGATAGTAGACAAAGTATCAAGAAATATACTTTTAATTTTTTTATTATGTTTAATTCTAAACATATCCAAATTACAGTTTGGTTTCCCTTATTGTATATTGATATAAAATTCTATTGAATAACTAGTTATGCCCTCGGCTGCTAATCCTTTTTTATGCGCTTCGCATTTTCGATTTATTATTTTATTTTATTAAAATTTGAGGATCCTATACTAACTAATATTATAATAGTGAAAGTGTCATGTAATCAGGGATACCGAAAGGGATACCATAGCGTACTTTTCGTTAAAAAAAATGTACTGTTCCCAAGGGATAGATCAAATCTACATTGACATGAAAGAAACCGCGAGCAAAAGATAGTTATAGTTATAATATACGTCAAGATGGGCGTTTTTATAATGTTTTAATATAAGCAGTTGCTACAATCTCAAACGTAAAATACATATTCAGTGTCTACTAAGGTATCAAAGAATAACTATCACGTTAACCTATTTTTATATTATTGACTCAGTGACTAAAAGTTACACTAATTACATATTAACCAATAATAGAAGCCACAATAAAAAAATCGAGCAATTACAAGTCGCACCGTTTGTACCATGCGTTTACCAAAAAAGTTTTTTCTTCCATTCAGTTTAGAATTCTTAGCGTATATCGAATTCACCCTTAGCAGTATCTTTATTATTCGTTGCTATGTTTTTTTCCAGAGTTAACACAATGACCAAAGGGAATTTAACGCATATGTATTTTACCGTCTTTACCATAAACATAAAAAAAAAACATTTATTGTATGGGACTCCTCTTAATATAGTACTTTTTTATTATTTGTTGAACCACTCACGATAATAACACAGATATTTTATACAAAAAGAATCAGCTACTTATAATAATTTAATTCATAAAATCTATTACACGTAGGAGGGTCAACGTTATTCTAACAACTCCAGAAATCATACTAAAATATATTATTCAGGAGTAAGTTATTAAAAAAACCACAAAGCATAGTAAAAGGAATGACCGTGAAATAGAGGCGAAAGCCTTTCGCCCTAAGCTATTTACGCTATTAGTCGAAAACGCGTGTAGGTGGGGACGTGCATTTTAAACTTACTACCCACGGATACACGATTTCATTGAGGATACAAATCGTTTTAGCTTGCCTAGTTTTTAAGATATTTTACGTAGTTTTAAATATTTTTTAGTATATTATTGAAATAATGACAAGATAAAAATGCTCTAAACAAAGTATGTTGCGTAACAACTGTGATATAAATAACAGGTTCACTTAACGTTCACTCTACACCCGACTTCTCACCGCTAGCCGTTTCAGGTTTGTAAAATTTAATGCATCACAGCTTCTTTTAACATGAAATGTAAAATTATTTATCACGTGATAATCATGCATTTGTAGCACTGCTATATTTATACTTTATCAAAATCATTTGTCATGTGATAAATATAGATTTGTTTAGCAACTAGTTTTCATATAATATAGTAAGTCCAAAGTTTCCGTAAATTATATAATGTACTAGATGGCCCGGTGAACTTCGTATCGCGTGTAGTCCGGTGGAACTGTAAAGGCCTTATTGGCCAGCAGTGTAGGTCAGTTCGAAAAAAAAAAAACTTCGTATCGCTTACATATATTTGTGTAAAATATGGTCAAAACATAATACAATATTTTTATTTACATTATAAATATAACACAGTTATGCACTGAATCAATTTAAAGCTTTCTCGTGTATTATTTTTATTTCTGAAACAGAACATTTTTGTATTCAAACAAAACAGACCAAAGAGACCGGATCTCATACTATAGCTATGAAACAGACAAATTTCTAAACGCCCCTATAAATATTTGACAAACTGGTGACAATTTTTTATTTCTAAAATGACAAAAGACATCAAATATTTCATAGTAAGAAACATTTTGTATTTGAAAATTAAATTGTCTTTTTTAGTATTTTCCTTTACTTATTATTTATTTTTCTCACCGTTTAAACCTTCCCTGTTCTTCCATAAATATGTCAAGATAAAAATTTGCCAAATCGGTTCAGTGATTCCCAAGTCTTAGTGAGACAAACGAACAGCAATTCATTTTTATATGTAAATAGACTACGCCGAAGAGCTAAAAAATATAATTTTGGTAGGAGTCTTCTTGTGTCATTACTTTTTTGTATAGAAATAGGATATAGGCTCAGGAACTGAGTTAGAGAAATATTTCATTCACCGGGCTATAGTTTAATGATTTTAAAATATAGCAGGTTTCCTATATCACCTGTGAAATAGCAATAATAAAAAAAAATAATTTCACTGTTATAAATATAAAAGAGCTATAGCTAACATGATATAATGTTTATCTATTTGTAGGTGGTAGAGCTACGCTGAAGCTATTACTGGTTTCAGCATGAATGGGTCGGCTCGCCCGGGGTAGTACCACCCTCTCACAGAAAACCGACGTGAAGTAACAGTGCTTGCGTGCTTGCATATTTAAAAGGCCGGCAATGCACTTGCGACTCCCCTGGTGTTGCTAGTGTCTATGGACGGCGGTGATCACTTACCATCAGGTGACTCACCTGTTCGTTTGCCCCCTATAACATATTAAAAAAAATCTAATAATCATGTTTAACTAAAAAACAAAAATAACTGAATATGTAGTTTACTGATTATAGGTATAATTTTACCACTGATATAATTTTGTTATAAGTCATATTATTCATACAGCGATTAACTTACGATCAAAGTGATATTATATAAATAAGTAAACTAATATTGAATACAAAGTGTACAGCTGAAAATGGTTTAAGTTAAATGGTTACAATATAGCGGGGGGAGATTCGCTGTGAGCTATTTACGCGTAGAGACCCGATAAGTCGAGGCGATGTCATGCATTTTCAAACAGTTTGCAAAATGCAGGGTGACAAAGATTTTATATTTTCTCAGAACTGTTTTTGACAGTTTCATACTGAAGTTTCGGTAGTATACTTTGCAAATCACTAGCAAGCGTACGCGACTTCTTCTATATTAAAATTATAACACAAAAAAAAAACACTTATAACAAACTTAAAAAACATGGTCTGCCAACTTTTAAATGATATGTCAAATTACTTTGGAGTTAATATATATAGAGATAACGCTTACGATCAGCGGAAAATTAATTCGATTTCCGTAGGTTCAAGCTTCAATAACTTGCCAAATGCTTTGACAACCGTCTTTGAGAGGTTATCCCCATTTGTACTACAAAAAACGAGTTGTTCGAACAATTTAAGAAACGGAACCTCGTGAATCACTGGGTAATAATTCTAGGAAATTTACTGTCTTAAATTTACCTTCCATATACGTCTTTGAATGTATATTGTATCTTTGGAAAAACATACATAAGTTTGAACTTGGAAACGACAAGTTTAATTCCAATATTAGAAATCAATTGTAAGTTTTTTATTTATTACATTGTCACGCCTTTAATACTCAATCAATCACCATGAAATTTTGCATGTCATTATCAAGGATACAGAAAAGGACATACCAGTATTTTTCATCTAGACAAAAATATTGTTTCCGAGGGTCAGGTCCAATTTACATGAATGCGAGCGAAGACGCGGGAAAAAACCCATCTTCTAGCTTAGTGGCGTAGTAAGACACATAAAACATTTTAATTCAAGTTAAATTACAAAAGAAGCCTAACGATAAAATTAACCCAGCATAAGCTTGTAGTACTTATGAAAAAAAAAACCTATTTTCACGAGTAAGAATTCGTAGGGTCAGCTAGTAGCAACATAATAAAATTCCTTCTAAATATCCTTGCTGTTCTGGTAATCTTCCTAATTGTATCGTCATAAGGAAAATGAACGCATCTAACTAAAACACAGATGGTAGTTTATTTAGAAAGTTTGTAGCCTGTGACTTTCATCGAAGTATAGTCCGCGCCAAACTTTTTGACCGCTCTGAATGTAGATGGACACAACACAGATCCCGGTATAAACACGTATTACAGTATATGTACAATAAGGAGACAATTGAGGTACATCAAAACTTTTATAATAATATTTTAACTTACGGATCGATGAAAACTATTGGCCGAAATCGTTTTTTGATAAAGTGTAATAATTTGAGAATTATCATTTTTTTTTGCTTAAGCCACAAGGCAGCAAACAAGCAGACGGCCCATCTGGTGTCAAATGGTTACCGTCGCCTATGGACAACTGAAACACTATTGGCATCACTGCTGTGCTGCAAGCCTTGAGGAGCATGTTTCAATCCTTTTTTGAAGAGCCCCATATATTAACCCTGGGGATACACCGTACTTGGTAAAATCTCATAGGTGAAGATAATTACACCTTAAATGCACCTTTTTTCCTGATTCTTAATAAATATACATATAGTTTAGTTTAGTATAGTGTTTAACTAAATTAGAATTAATAGCGTATCATGTATTTATTGTTTAAAAAATAGTAGTTAGAATCAAATAGCTAACTATAACTTGTCTCTAGAGTGTAATCAACCAAAATAAAAAATAAATAAATTAAATACTAGCACATCCACCCCTCCTTTCTACACTAAGTTACATAGTAAATACAAAACCCTAGATTTATTTAATATAGAATTATGAAGCTTTTTTAACATTTTGTCAGATCATTAAAACTTTCAATGTTAATTTTGAAACACCTTAATTTACATTTTGCTTTAAACTATCTTGTTGAAGCGATGATGGCTCAGTTGTAAGTGTGTTCGGGTAAAGCGTCGAAGGACGTAGGTTCTTGAATCCTAGCAATCAAGCCTGACATGAAGTTTTTTTTTTTTTGCAGCAGACTATGCATATACACTTAATCGACATAATTTTTACCCTATTTGAGATTAATCATTTGTACATCACTCTGAATAAAGTCAGACCGAAAAAAGCAGTTTTTTTTCCTTTTTGAAGAATTTAGGGAAGACCCTATTTCAGAATCATAATATCTTATGTACCGACATAATGGATGACCATATTATAGTCGCATATTAATTCGATCATAATGTATATGGACGAACAGATAGGTAATGAAAAAATACACATGTATCAATATCAAAAATATTCAAATTCGTATACACCCTAACCTGCGCCCTTATACGTCATTCACCCTTTATTAGAGAAAAGCCGAGACCCAAGCAAGCTCGCTTTTGTTCCGAAAACCATAGTTCGGAATACTTCGGACAAAGAAATCGCGAGGGTGTAAATAGGTATTCATAAAATTCTGCTCGACTGACAAGTGATTGGCGTTTAACAGGCTGCCGAGTTCGTTCGCCTTCGGAATGGAAACACAATATTGGACGGAATTATGGTTGGATTTTGACCAGATGTTTAAAAAGAGCTTTAATTCTGGGACTTATCGAAATTAATGTAACGTTTAAAACAGCATATCAGGCAAAACCTACATCAACTTCGTTCCTTTCTAATGATACCTTCTGATCATATGTCAGAAAGAGACGTTGGAGAACGTTGGCTTTGTTTACATATTTAGGAAAATGTGTTTATTCACAGATCGAGCCATCAGTGCCTCGATCAAAAGTAGATTTTTTTTTTATTGCATTTTTAACATTACTGCTAAGCTCTCATAGAGAAGCGTTATAATATACAGTCGAAGTCCTTTAGATTTAACTCTAAATTAATCTGAATACTAATATACTTTTTGTACTTTATAGATTTAGCATTTGACCACAATTTCATGTGGTGTTATATGACGATGTGGTCTAAGATGGTAAACACACTAAGTCTAGAAGAAAACTGTTTTTCCAGTGCAGCAGATTTTCAATTTGAGGATGATACCTAGCCAATCGGGAGTAGAAGAAATCCTACTATGGCATGGTACTATAGTTTCATTAAGATGTTTTCTTTACCAAAAAATCTGGGGCTCATTCGCAAGGATCTGAATTTACGACGAATTAGTGATGCGGTGTTTAGTTTTTAGTTTAGTGTTTAGTTATGCGCGTTTTAATACGGAAAGTTTACCTAATTTATTTCTATAAAAATACAGCCAGTTAATACAAAAATTATATAAGTAGGTATCTAGATCTGTTTTATATTTGTACTACATATCATAGTATACACTCATCAAAAAAGTCTAAGCAATGTATGTATGTATGTATGTATGTATGTATGTATGTCTGTATGTGAACGCGCATTGTCATGCATTAACCTAAAATCGGAGTCAAAGGTTTATGCAAATGGATAGACATAAGGTCTGAGAATATCCTTAATGGAATTTTCAGCATTCATGTTTCCATTTACAAAAACGAGCTCAGTTCGCCTGTTCTTCATAATACTCACTCGTTCACTCATTCATTTACTCAAGCGTAACCGCGACCAGAATGTGATAGAAACGGAAGAATACTATATGTTGGATAACGTATGAAGCAATCTTTGTAAGTGCTATACTGTTTTCTCTCATGACATCTAATGTTCAAACATTAGCTATATCTCGTTCAGTTTTATACTTTACTAGCAGCCGCCTAACGCCATCTGTGTTTGTTTCTTTATTGACGACTAGCTCTTGTTCATGGCTAATAATAATAACAAATATTTAATGCCAATCAAATTATACTTTTCTAAATATAAATTTCACATTGATCTCTACACTAGGCCCGAGACCTGTCTTGTAGATTTCTATTTTACAGAGGTTTGTCTTTGCGGTTAACAGCGTTTTAACAGCGCTGGTTTGTGTTTGTGTGTATGGTTGGTATGTGGTTTTGCTTGTATTATCAACTCATTCCCTTATCACACCTAAGTAGGATCGGCATAACATGTTTTCCTTTTCCATTCTCCCCTGTTAGGCGTCATCTCTGTATTTACACCTTTTATACACATATCATTTTTCACGCAATCTATCCATACTTTCTTCGGTCTTCCTCTAATCCTATATATACCTTCATACTTACAACTTTTCTAGTTACATAGCTTTCATCCTCCTCATGACATGCCCATACCATGCTAACCTAGTAGTTATGCTAATATATTTTGTACTTTATATAATTACTTTTAACAGCTCTTCTGTGTTATGGTAAGTTAAAATTTGAAACCATGAACGTATCTTGTATTTGCTTCCCATATGTTACAGTCCTTGATATTGCAGTATTTGCTTACTTTGTTGTATAGAAAAAGATGGAGAAAAGAACGAGATCTTTTTGCAAATGGCGATTTTATTTTCAGTGTAAACACTTTGAAAACTTTAGAATTAATCATAGTTTTGTAATCGTGGGAGTGTAACATTTTGTGGTGAAATTGTATGGTGACTTTGGCCATAAACAATTTGCGAGTACTTAAGATTGACTACATACATTCAAAATGTAATAATGATAACTTGAATGGTTATTACGTGAAAGCATAACAATTAAACAATCTCACATTTATAATATTAGTAAAGATAGCACCAAAGAAAATCTTCGTGTAATTCCAACGATTTGAGATGTTTGTCACTGGGCAGAATTTCCGTGAACTCATTTCACACTTGTACTTCGGTCAATTCAAACTATGTTTCTAAATTATTGCTTAAACATTATTCTGTTATATATTCTATATTACAGTAAAGTTCAATTCAAATCCGTTCAGTAGTTTTTGCGTTAAAGATTGACAAACCTTCAACAATCTTTACAAACTTTCTTGTTAATAATATTAATTAGATGACGTCACAAACAATTATAATTTAAGCATTTTGAAAATAAAAACAATACAAACAAAATAAATGGAATATATTTTTTAAGAATGACAATATTTGAACAATGTAATTTATAAGATCAAATAACAAAAAAACCAACAAGCGTGTTTTATTTCAGCACCTATATTGGTGCTAAAAGGTAATGGAACTTCGATTTGTACAGTCATCGCTTGCGACAAGAAACAAAATAATTGCAGTTCTTCAAATAGTTATTAAAGGTAATAACTACCACCGAAATATATGATCGTTCTTCGTCATCCTCAAGTTATATTACTTTGCAGATACATATGATTATTAAAGGCCTGCTGCTGCATCGATAACATAAGCCCCAGTATCGAGCCCAAACATTGCGGGCTCCATCCTCACGCATGAGTGACTTTACCATATATGAGACGTATCAGTTACGTGGATGGATTTATCACATACTCGTATTTAATATATTGACTCTGTAGTTACGATAGTACCAGATAATTATTAATATACATGGGAATGAAATGAAGAATTCTATCGTCCAATAAAAAACGAGCGTATCTAACGTTTTTTGCAATATTTAGTGTACACATTCGCAATCGAGGAAAAATGCGACAAATAGTTTTGTTTTAATTCGCTTATAAGCAAATTATATTTAATCCTGAAACGGTTTAGATATATTTTGTTAAAGGTACGGTCTACAAACGTCTACGTGATCTCAGTATTTACACCTCACACAATCTATTCATACCTTCTTCGGTATTCTTCTACACTCATATCCGTCCACCTCCATACTTAAAACTTTTTTAGTTACACGGTGTTGATGAATGTCACCAACTGATGCTGGTCGACTACGAGCCTTCGAAGGACCTAAAACTGTAAATGATTTTTTACCCCTGGATTCGGTAATAACGTACCCCAAGCCAGCAAAAGGTCTACAATTAACAATAGAAATCCACTCACCGTTCTTCTAGAGCGACCAGCTTCCCGTAGTAGATTCTATCGACGTGATGATGGTCACTTAGAGATATTTACAGCGCACGACGCCAGAGACACTTTCTGGTTGTTGGCGGTCGAACACCCACGAGCGTAATGTCAGTTTTAAATTACCGATTCGACCGTTTAGTTATGTCACGATTAGAATGTACCCTATCGTTCGGTATTGCTGTCATTTCCATCGGTTCAGTTTATAAATCTATATTATTATTGTAAACCTAACCAACAAGTAATACTGAATACCGAACACATGGCTTTCACCTCTCCTCATGATATGCCCATACCATGCTAACCTATTACTCCTCAACTTGTGTCACTCACTGGTGCTATTTTCAAACTTCCTCTTATATACACATTCTTAATTTTATCGATTCTAATTATACCAGACATCCATCTTAACATTCTCACCTCCGACACGTGTAATTATCCCTGATCCGTCTCTTTAGCGCAGCACATGGATGCATACAGCATGACCGGTCTTTTAATAGTTTTATACACTTTCCCCTTAAGTTTGATGATTATTGTTGAATCATATTGATTTATTATTGATGCTAATATCGAATTCGGGAAAACAACGATAGGACTATTATATGAACGTCATAAATCTCATTGGACAATATTAAAACACTCATAATGAACGAACTAATTACCTTGATTGGAAAATTTATTTACACTTACGGTCTTATTACAAAAAAGAAAAGTGAACACGAGTTTTACTAAACATTGTTTACAACAATTAACCTTTCTTTGAATGCACGTTTAAAATACTTTATTACAAAACCTTACTCTATTGGATAAGCGATCTCTAACTAAGCATCTGGTTGAAGTTTTTATGCAGGAAACTTTGTATAGCATTCATTCAATTCAATCTCTCCATTCAGAAACGTTCCATATACATATATAATCTATATATAATCTACATATATATAATCTATATAATCTATATAATATATAATCTATATATATAATCTACATATATAATATCATTACTTTATATATAGCATACAGATATTTTGCAAACGATTTTCATTTAGAATAATATTTTTGTTCAGATCTCCATTAACAGAATTTATTTAATTTAAAAAAAATGGCTATTATTATTATTGTGACATTTTAGTTCAAAGAAAATGATGTAATTGTTAAAAGAAGTAATATATAAGTTAATATATTTCGTCAATATGCGTAAAGTGGAACAGCAGTATAATCTCAGATTAAATACATTGTTAAATGTCATATAATAATAGTTATGACTTATAACGAATTTCTACAATTGTTAAATTTATCTACATCTTCCAAATTAGTTATATCCACGAAATCCATCAATCACTACCAAACGTGATTTGCCAGTAAATAGAAATACAACAAATCACAAGAATAACATAAAAAACTGTCAATTTAGATCAGCGTTGGTCATGTTTAAAAATTTAAACGGTGTCTATCTATAAACTAACATCCTTTTGCAATCGAACTTTTTTTAAACAAGTTGGTGTAGCGACGAGTAGAGTAAAGGAGTAGAGCCAGTATTAACAACTATTCAAATCATATGTAACATTTTTGTAATAAGTTTTTGTTCATTTCATTATAATCATCATAAGTAAGTTCATTTTTGTAATTTCGCGAAGAAAGAACTACGCTATCGATTTTACAGCACGTTTATTAGAAGACCTCAGAATTAAGTATACATCAATATTTATGAACTAGGTTCGCGAGCAGACGGTGAACGTGTCTCGAGTGCAACGTAAACTGTTTAACATTGCACTTTCAAGTGTTTGCCGCTGCGGTGGTTATCTGAATTTTAAACATAAAGTACTAGCTGTCCGATCCGACATCGTGCGGGTGTAATAATGAAGAAAATGGGACGAAATCTTTCCATTACATACTTGTAATTACAGTAATGAAATAAAATGGGGAACAATTAAACCTTAGTCTGTAAATTCTGTAATTATTTTTTATGCTTACCCTAGAGTCTCTCGTCTCACTCACATTTTTAAACCAATTTTTTTCAGTTTTCCGTACGATTTTACAAACAACTTTTTTCATACAAACCGTGTTGTGACAATTACAAATACAACAAATAAAGGATTAGTAATATAGATGAAGATGTTCTGACGTGATGCTCTTACATACATACAGCAATTGATTTTCTATTAGATTATGCTTTATAGGTTTTAGCGTTTGTACCAGAATCTCACCTGATACTAAATGACGATGTGGTCTAAGATGGTAAGCACGCTAAACCTAGAGAGAACTGGCTCCCAAGTGCAGCTACCGGAACACACTAACAGATGCTTGGCGATGAATTTTCCACTTGAGGGTGATAGATAGCCAGGCGGGCTTAGAAAAAGCCCTCCCACCATGCTATGACATATCGACCATGGTGTTTTCCTCCAGCAAAGGTTCCAAAACATTATCTAGTTGCTTGAAATATTAAAATGAGACATAAAGAGAGAATTTTGGCCATTGGACAATCACTAGTTGTTATAAATTAAAACACAGAACAGCAGAATAATAATTGGTAACAGATTGTAACAACAACGAATGTAAAATAGTCGTTGTTCCTATAATACTCGTTGTATCACTACATAGTATAAAACAAAATCGCTTTCTCTGTCCCTATATCCCTATGTATGCTTAAATCTTTAAAACTACGCAACGGATTATGATGCGGTTTTTTAATAGATAGAGTGATTGAAGAGGAAGGTTTATATGTATAATAACATAAATTAAATAGTGGAGAAGTAGTGTTATTTTTGAGGTTACTCCAAAGTTAACGCGTGCGGGCCACGGGCAATTATGAATAAGTCAAAACTACTGGATCGATTTTAATCATTTTTTCAGTGAATGACATATGCTATATATTTTATACCCGTGCGAAGCCGGAGCGGGCCGCTAGTACAAAAATATAATGAATACAATTATTTATTCGTTTTTCAAACTGTCCTCACTTTGATAAAAAATGTTATGCACCGTCTACTGGAAGTTAATCTTTGATTTTACCTCACGGACTAAACTTTCTGAGTGTTTCTGAAACTGTATGCAATTTCATTTCACTCTGGGAGCACGCTGGCGCAGTAATTGGTTATTGATTTTATGATATTCGTACAGTTTCCGTTATAATTGGTTTATGCTTATCATTAATATACAATATTAATGGATTTTATATTCAACTAATCAGTGGTTGTGATTACGTTCTCATGACAATGGTTTTACTGTTTCATGAGAAGAATTGTAATATTATAACACTAAAAAAAACTCGATACAAATAACCAAAAATTTCATGTTTTTAATGAACGGTAACAGTTAAACCAGCGGATTACCTCCCGCTTCGTAGGCAATAAAAAAATGGCAAAAGGTCAATCAAATCCAAAAACAATAAGTAGTTAAGAACTGTCTCTGAAAAAAAGTGTATTGAAAGGTCATAGTTCTAATAGTAATTTTATTATGTAAGTCTATATATATATAGAAAAAATCTGTCTGTAACAAATCAAATATATCTAAATCCACTATAACCTATAATTTGAAGAGTAACAAGTTTCTAAAAGGAGAAAGGAAAAATTGTTTTCCAGGAAAACTGTCTACATTACCATAATACGACAAGGCGTGAAACTTTTCAATCTCGAGTTATACAAAACTATTTTGTCTAGTTATTTGAAGTACATTGGTTTATTTCTTCGATTTTTTTTTTTCGAATTGATTACACACTGTTGACATGAAGGGCCTTTGTATTCACTGGGCTCGGTAACGTGTGAAAGGTACTCAGCCGAAATGGCAACTAGTGCATGGGTTCCAAAGTGGACGAACCTTGGCTCGGGCTGTGGCCTTGTACGCAAATTTCACAAATTTGAAACTAATTTTTCAAGCAAGCCAACTAACCATACATTTATACAACATACTTACAATGTATGTAAAAAATCTCGTTATATTTTATTATTTTTATATTTAAAAAGAAACACATTTTCCATGACAATGACAGTAAAAAAAAAGGTTTGAAAGTAAAGCATACAGATTTACAAGTTATAGAATAAAATAAATATATATAGAATAGAAAAAATATAAATTATCTTATTTCATTTTATAAGTGTATTTCTTCTAGTCGACTCGACTACAAATACGAACCTGAAATTTACAATGTACATACACGCGACACGTTACGTAAATACATATATTTAGAATGTATGAAAGGATGACTTTTGCCTTTTGTGTATTCTCTATTGGTATAGAGTGAACGATGATGTGAAAGAGATGGCACTATGAACAAGCCAAACGTGTGAGTGAAAGAGACCATCGGAATGATGTTATGGGCCCGAAGGACCATCATTGACGGAGAGTGAGTTTTAGAGTTTGGACGATAAGACGGGTCGTTTTTGGAATTTTGGGTTGGATCTTAGTGTGATGTGATAACTTTTATATTTTACTAGCAGGCCCGGCGGACGTTGTCCTGTCCTGATAATAAACATATATACTTAGGTGCATGAAATGCTTAAGGTAACTAATGTATCTTATTTGATAAGGATTAATACTGTATCCGTTTAAATAGCCTTCCAATTACCTCATTATATGTGACCATTTTTACAAGATAGATGGTGGGTATAGTAAGCTATCCTAAAAATATAGGTATATGCAATCGTAGACTTTTTTGTTGATCTATAAAAGAGGAATATCTCAGTATATTTCAAGTAATTTACAAAAAAACCTAACAAATTATATACCTTTAGTTTTAGTTCTTCTCGATGACTAGGTTATTTTTCGAACCGGTTGGTAATTTTGACGTTCATAAGCGCCTTCTTAAAACCTAAATTGAATAAGTTATTTGGTTTTGATACATATTATGAACCACGAGAACATCGTAGAATTTGTGGCTTCAGTACAACGTGTACTCTAGTTCCCGAGTCGCAACCAAACGTACACTAAGGGCCGTTCGTTAAGCGCCTTTTGTTAGATTTCGTAGCTCTTCCATTTGAAATTTCAGTCAAATTACCCCTCGGACGGCCTTCATCTTTCACAAGACGGCAATTTGATAAGGCACTAGGAATCATATGATATTAATTTATCCAAAAGTAATTGAGTTGGAATTATATACGCCCACAGTTTATCAAAAATTAAGCTAGATAAGTCAACTAAAATAGATAATTATAAAAAAACACAGGAGGTACAAAAAAGGAAATTGGGTAATTTTCATAAAGAAAAATAGTGTTATTCCCGAGACATATATATCAAATGTACCTTAACACGAGCGACGCTATGAGGAAAAACTAATAGGTACATTACATTTTTATCATTCTAAAACACACGCCGAGTTTGCTCTCGAGATTGCTGATGATAGTTTTTTTTATATAGGTTTTAGTGCTTGACGACAATCTCATATGATGTTAAATGATGATGTGGTGCAAGATGGCAAGCACGCTTAACCCAGAAGGGACTGGCTCTCAAGCACAGCTACCGGAAAACACCAACAGGTGCTTGCCGACAGATTTTCAGCTTGAGAGTGGTAGCTAATTGCACAGTTTTTATTTTAATTGTGCAGAACTTGATATTCATCACTATATTTTGTCAAAATGAAACAACCCCTTTATATATTATAAATATAGACTTAGGTCTTAGATAAGTTAGGTATTAAGATATAGGTCTTAACCTAATGTAAAATCTGTATCACTGTACGGTTTCATGAAAATCAGTCGAGTATTTTTTTTTTCGTTTTTATGTGATTGGAGGATAACGAACAGACGAGTTACCTGAAGGTAAGTAATCACCGCTACTCATGGGTATCTGCGATACGAGAGGTATTACAGATGTGTTGCCGGCCTTTGAGGAAGGTGTAGGCTCCTTTCTTGAAGGTTTGTACGTTATATTCGTCCGAAAAAAGTAACTAACATACTCACAAACTTTTTTGTTTTATAACATTAATAGAATTTGGTTTTGACTTTTTTATCGGACAAAGGTGTTATCATAATGAAATCTACACACTGCAGTAACTAAGTGCAAATGCCATAACATCAGTTTTTGACAAAAAAAAAACAATTTTTTGGCTAAACAGGCGGACATCAGAAAAGGCCCTACCACCATGCTTATAGTTTCACCTTGCTTTTCTATCCCCGAAAATTCACCTCATTTTTTGTCCCTTTTTTTTTATTATTCGAACTGACCTACAATGTTTGCTTCGTGAGACCTCTACAGTTTCATCGGAGTACAGCTCACTATTGTCTCATTACCGCTTAAAAGTAGTCAATATATGACTCTAAATAGGTAGATAACTCTGAATCTATATTATTATTATTAGAAAAGGATGTTAGTTTTACTCCCCTATTGAATCATTCATTCGTGAAATTCGCCGTCTGAATACCCTAGTTACGTGGGATACAGTTCATCAGACAGCCATTGTGTTTTGTTTTCGTTCCGTGAGTTTTGTGCAGAATGTTTTATAGCTCTATCTTCTATCGACTCACCATACCAATGTACAGGTATGTCTATAATCTATATGACACTACATAAATTAAATTATAGAAGTTTGTCCTTATGCACGCATTACTCAAATACTATGTAACAGATTTCTATCATTTTACTTCTTAAATACTTGGTCTTTATCTAAAAAAAACTATCACGATATCTTCATGTAATATAAAGTTATTAAAGTCTTAAAAACTACCATTTTTATAAGCACTACGCGTTCAGCCATGTTTATATCTTGTTATGAAGAAGTGGGGTACGTGATGGAGTGTTTGTTCTTTTCCACCCTAGGTTCGATCCCCCAGAGTGGAGCCGTCAAGCACGCTGCTAATGCGATACAGTGACACTGAATGTTTTCACTCACTAGAGTAACAGGCACAAAATAGATCACCTCCACATACGTGCACACACACGGGTAGGTACACATATGGTAGAAGGGTTTATTCTTTTTCCCCTTGTTTTCCGAACTTGGTTAGTTTAGTTGTTGACAAATACAAAATACATGTTTGAGTTCGTACGGCACACATGCTGGTACACAAAATGTGTGCTTCACTAATTCGGATATGTATAGTCAACTTAGCTAGGTTAGCTTAGATTGATTCGCGTTTTTGCATCCGAGGCAACAACCAAAGCTGAGATTCAGCCACTTTGACACTCTTGAGCTTGTTGCCAAGCGGCCGTGCACCATAAACGCTCACCTTATTAGTCCAGTGAAACTGTGAAGGTCCATCAAGCCAAAAGCGTATAGACAGGAAGAAAAAATTTTTTTTCACTATACATAAAATATATTGTTAAGATAATAAATAACGCGGACAAAGTCGTGTGTATGAGCTAGTTACGCAATATATCAAAGAAATTGTGATTAATGCAAATTAAATCGACACAAAATGACCCCCATTGGCGATGTAATAGATTTGGAGATTAAAAATGCCTTGGGAGATGAGAAATAAATCATGCAATGTTTGCAATGCTTTATGGGAAAACACATCAGAAATTGTTTTATAGAGCGAAGTCGCAAATAGAACTATTTTATAATATGTAAGGAATAGGGAAGGATATTATAGATTTACTAACAATTTCCCAGGGGGGGGGAGATTGGGAGGGGTTGGTGCGTCTGGTCACGGCGGCCACAACCGTCGTGGTCGGACGCATCCGGCGTTTGGGCCTCCAGGTGGCCCTCGATAAGACCGAGGCCATCTTGTTCCATGGGCCTCGGCGAGGGCCACCACCTGGGGCCCATATAATTGTGGAGGGCGCCCGCATCAGGGTGGGGACCCAGATGAAGTATTTGGGCCTCACCCTGGACGGGCGTTGGCGGTTCGAGCCCCACTTCAAGGGGCTCGGACCGCGGATTTCTGGGGCGGCAGGGGCGCTCGGCCGATTGCTGCCTAATATAGGGGGGCCGAGCGCCGGCTGCCGCAGACTCTACATGGGGGTCGTGAGGGCGATGGCCGTCTACGGGGCACCAGTATGGGCCGACGCCCTCGGTGCCACCAACGTGCGCGCGCTGCGTGCCGCGCAGCGCATCATGGCACTGAGGGTGATACAAGGATACCGCACTGTGTCCTCGTCGGCGGCCTTCGCGCTTGCCGGCTCCCTGCCCTGGGAGCTGGAGGCGAGGGTGCTTGCCGCCGTGTATGATTTCACGGCGGCAAGGAAATGTTTGGGGGAGCCTCCGGCTCCCAGGGAGATAGAAAGTAAGCGGAGACAGGGGAGGGAGGCCGCTATAGAGCGGTGGCGGCAGGACCTGGCGGACGCGCGGTATGGACGATATACGGTGGACGCCGTCCGCCCGGTCCTGCCGCAGTGGTTAGAGAGGGAGTGGGGCTCCCTGACGTTCCGACTGGTGCAGGTGCTAACCGGCCACGGCTGTTTTGGCTGGTACCTGCACCAGATCGCTCGCAGGGAGCCAACCGCCGCATGTCATGAGTGCGGCGCTGAGGAGGACACCGCGCAGCACACTCTGTCTGAGTGTGCTGCGTGGGAGGTGCAGCGCCGCACTCTGGCTGCGGCGGTGGGAGGAGATCTTTCGCTGCCGAGCGTGGTTGCGGCCATGCTCGGCAGCGAGAACGCGTGGACGGTGATGGCCTCCTTCTGCGAGGAGGTCATCTCGCAGAAGGAGGCGGCGGAGAGGGCCCGAGAGGCGGACCCTCTCAGCGGCCGTCTCCGCCAAAGGAGGGCCGGTGGAAGGAGGCAGCGATTTGCCCGCCTCCTTCCACCTCCGTAGCTAGACCTGAGGAGATGGGCCGGGGGGCCCATCACTTCATTGCACAGGTTCGGCGGACGATGGGAGGTAGCTGGTCGTGTACCTAGTGTACCTCTCTATAAGGACGGAGCCCGGCGGCCATCTTTCGCTGGGCTGACCGCTGGGGGCGGCATGGTGATAGCTCAGCACGGTCCCATGCCGCCCCAACTTAAAGCGGTGGCCGGTACACCGTGGGGTTTTAGTCCGTGTGAGTCGGACATAACCCATTCTCTCCCCCGGGAGGATGGGTATCCATAAGGGATTTCCCCACGTTAATAAAAAAAAAAAAAAAAAAAAAAAAAGATTTACTAACAATTTCCCGCGGTTTCTCACAAGTGTTCTATGCAGTAATTATTGTCGACTCTTTATTTTATTGGAATATATTTAAAAAAATCACAGAGAATACAGTTTATCATACAAATTTGCATCCCCTTTTTCACCACCTCAGGGTTTGAATAGACAAAAATCCTTCATTAATGTTGAGCTATAGTGTAAAAGGTAACTGCGTTCAAATTTTCTCAGCCATTTTCATAATAGCTTGGACTGTGCGTTGAAATAACAGTCAGTTGTTATTTTATATATACAGATTTTGTAATATACAACCAGATCAGAGGGCTGTCAAATACACCATAAGCCGCGTTAAACTTTCAAGTATCTAAGCACACAAGTCAGCTAATGAAATGGGCTAGCGTGTTCGTAATTACGGCGGTTTCGTTACATACAGGCTTCGGAATTTCGGAATTTGTTGGCGGCGGTGTACTACTACATAGAATTTATGTGAAAATGTGCGGAGCCTCTGTCACATTTAAGAAATTTTTAAATTTACAAGATAAGCAGTGTTTAAGACTCGTTTACATAAATGAGAAAATCAGTTTGTTTGTCTGTTTTTATGTTTCAACTACTCGACCGACCTTTATGAATGTTTCGTACAGAAGTAATATAGATCAAAGCAATGTTAACGCGAGCGAAGCGGAGGGCGAAGGCTAGTTTGTATTATTAATAATTATTAGGGCCAGGATATTGTAGGCAAACGAATAGGCGGGTTACCTGGTGGTAAGTAATCACCGCCACCCATAGACACCTGCGAAACAAGAAGCATCACGAATGCGTTGCCGTCTTTTGAGGAAGGAATAGGCTCGTTTCTTGAAGGTGTATGGGTTGTATTAGTCCGGAAACGCTGCTTGAATTCATTCCAGAGGGCCGCCGTACGTGGGAAAAACGCACGCGAGAACCCCACAGTAGACAATTTCCAATCATCGAGATGACACTGATGGAATTTAATTTTATAATGAGTCATTCGTTAATGGAACTCAGCAGCAAGTATCAATCCCAACATCTCTTCAGAATACTCTCCGTGGTAGATTTTGTAAAGGACGCAAAGTGATACAACATCCCTACGAAGCTCGAAAGTGTCGAACCCTGAAGAAAGAACCCGGTCGTCGATGATTCAAGCCACTCTGCATTGGATTCGGTCAAAAGGCAGTAGATGGCATAGTATCATTGCTTCTCTGAATGCCAGAAACCGGCATACCAGTTTACTAGTACCTGGTACGCCATTTACAGACATGTGTATTCTGGGTTTTTGGGATGGAAAGTACGCGCATGGCATTATGTTACTGATTAATATAATTCAACCAACACAATATATTTTATTACAATGAAATAAAAAAGAACAAAAAACAAATTTAAAAACTTCCGTCGATCAATTAAAAAACCTCGAAGGCAATATTCACAAGAAAGGAACCGTCGAATTCTGTATTTGAAATGCGGAATCCATCTTTCCGTACATTGATTGCGAGAGTCTCATTAATCCTTCATTCGGTTCTATCCGTTCATTCATTCGTTCGTTTGAATGAGAGCTAATTCGCAATGCCTAAGTAATACCGTTTCATTTGACTTCTATTCGTTTTCAATTAATTCTTTGAATTATTAGGTCTTCACTATTTATGTTCAAATCTTTAGAATTGTCAACGCTTTCATTTCATTCCTATTTTCGTATGACGAAGAAGTTAAATTTATAGACCGTGTATACATACATACATATATGTAGTATTTAGTAAATTTATATTTTAAATGAAATATTTTTCTATTACCAATTGCACGTGACGTTGTCTGTATATTCGGACACAGCATCGAAGGACTTCAGATCCCAGCAATTGAGTCGGAGCTTTCGGTGAAGGAAAATATCGTTATGAAACCATAGTATGGTGGTGGGGATTTTTCTAAGTCTGCCTGACAAGCTATCACCCTCGAGTTGAAAATCTGTCGCCAAGCAACTGTTGCTGTGTTCCGGCAGCTGCACTTGAGAGCCCAGTCTCCTCTAGGTTTATCGCATTCGGCATCTTAGACTACAACATCATCATGTATGAATATATTTGTGTATCTCTACTGAAATAAAACACGTGTTGTATATTCATATACATTATAATTAATAACTACTTTGAACATAGTTATTAAGTCTCATGAAAATTTGTTACAGACAATTACCAACCAACTTCATTGTGTTGCCTTTAGGTGTCGATGTACGTGCGCGACGTAAAAATTCACTCTCGCTATTTTCCCCATACGCGCCATAACAAGTATAACTTCCAAATAAATTAGCCAAATATGTGTATGCGGTCGTTCTACAGTGATGCGCTTATTTGGCAATTCATTTTTATTTACATAGATTTATTGAGAAAGCTTATTTAACGTCACGCTATGACTTTTGCAAATCGAGCATTTCTCGTATAATGTATAAGTCAGAAAATATTATAAGAGAAACCGAAGGTATATAATGTAGGCGAGCTTAGAAACCGCCCGTCATTGTTTCATCACGATGTTTTCCTCCACCGAAAACTCCGACTCATTGTAGAAGGAATTTGAATCAATTACAACTGAATCGACAGCTTATGTGGCCCACCTATACGATTGGATTACCGACGGTTAATCTATAGCTAAAGCATGAAATCGTAATAAACAAACTCATATTCGCATTTATATTATTAGTAAGGAAGTATGGATTAAAAAATAGTCAAACAACGGCATATAATGACATTAATGATATCTTGAAGTAAAATAATTTAGAAAAGTTGATAAAAACGGAGTAAAAATACAAGAAACCGATAGCCAAATTTCAATAACACATTAAGTAGATTTCCAGATTGTTAAAAAAGTCGAAAGATACAGACCATGTGAAATAATCTCCCTCGAGCAAACATTACTATATACACCAAAGTTAAGGAATAGTTGCGTCTCGTCATTAAAATCAAAAACCCGTGCCGTGTACAGCCCCTGGCAGAAATGTTATCTATCTTATATACCTGTAACGTCACTCACAATAGAGGCTTTGAATTTTATTCAAGCTTTACTTTCGTATCCTCTCATGCTTATAATATTTCTGTACTAACATATTTATGATTTGCAATGCATACTTATTGCTTTAAAAGTTTGTTTGATTGATATAAGTAATCATCAGAATAGATATCTCCTTCTATATATATATATATATATATTTGTGTGTGCGTGTGTGTCAGATCTGACGTTGGGGGAGAGCAGCTGTAAAGGTATGACATCCTTATTGTCGTTTAATCGATCAGTCACTCAAGACCGATCTAGTATTATCTTTAGAGATGTGAACGTTCCGGTGCTCCGCGCGAGAATGATCCCCACTCCTTTCTGTTTGACGAAATGACTACGCTATGAGCCTGAATAGCCTCTACAGCTTCACTGGACTACTGTAACCGTTTCTATTTCGCTATGTGTTTTATAGGTTTGTTTCGTATTGAAGGGTAAGGTATAATATTTATGTCAGGACAAATACTTGTTAACGGTCGAATATAGTTTTTCGAGGTTCCACCACATCCACATGGAATTTATCGTAGATCGCTCTAGGCTTTATATTTTTTGGTTTCGAATGACTATTTGCCATATTATTTCTTAATGCCTAACGAAGCCGGCGGGAATGATTATTTTGAATTCAAAACTACTTTTATCTGTTTGTTATTCTTGTGATTACATTTTCAACAGCTATACTAGAGACCGAATTCAATCGATTAGTTACCTATATAAATAATATAATAGAGGTCAGCCGTTTTGCACGTATCATTCATAAACTATTGGACAAATTTCGATCAAGTTTTTATAGTTTTATTATTTGCCACTTAGTCGATGCACTTATAAGGACTGCCGACAGAAGTGAAAATAATAAAAAAACTGTCTTCTTTTTTAAATCTTTAAATCAATTATAGTCTGAACTATTTAAATTTCATAATTTGTAAATTGAAATCATTAACATTAGTCTGGTTTTCACATCTATTTTATACATTGTGTATATATTTATACACATATCTTATACATATGTTCAATACAAAATATCAATAGTAGAGAAAAGGAGTCTCGTTTGAGCAGCGGCCGAGTGCGCACGCGCCCGCTCGCAGCTCTGACGATCCGTTAGTTCGGCAACTCGCGCGCAGTTGTCGGATATTTTCGTGTGTGTCCGGAAGTTTAGTGTGTTCGAGCGGCTACTGTCGATCGTACGCTCTTTTCAGAGCGACGGTGCACCTCCATTAGTGCACCATTTAAACCGCACTTTTCGGTGCGAAGCCGTGCACACTGTTTGCAGTGCGTCGAGTCGCCGTGCTACGCGTCGTGCCTCGTGCTGCGCTTCGAGAGTCGTGCAGCGCGTCGTGTGCCGTGCAGAGCGTCGTTCTTCGCGCCGCGCCGTGTGCAGTTTTGAAGAGAAGATTCGCGTTCGCGTCGCGTCGCGATTTCCCTTTGGCCCGGACACGGATTGTCCGTTAGATTTGAATTAGGCGCACCCCCCTGCCCCTCAGGCAGGGAGGTTAGTCATGTCTACCCCCGCGACCCCGCGTGCCCATCCGGCCCTTCCGGCCGTTGATGATACCGTCCACCTCGAAGAACTGTTGCGCTTCCACATGTTCGTCGAAAAGGAAGACCCGAATCTCGTCACGGAATACAATAGACTCCGGAAAGTCTACGCGCGCAACCCTCCCGGTAAGATACCGCGTTGTTTCTCCGCGAACCCTTTCGCGAATCTCCCGGACGACCCGTTCACGAGGCTCTCGGAATTCGATTCCGATGACGACTCGGACATGGACTACGATACAGTCCCCGCGACCGCGCCCGCGACCGTGCCTGCGCCCGCGACCGTGCCTGCGCCCGCGACCACGCCCGCCGATGACGACGGTTTCACAACCGTCACGCGCCGCGGTAAACGCCCACGCGCCGCGATTCAGACCGATAGCGACTCTGCTGCGGGACGTCCGACCCCAAAGCAGCCCAATATAGGTGGCGCTCGGGTGCCCCGAGCCTCTCCCACGCCCTCTGCCGCGAATTCGGCTCGAGCCTCGGCTGCGGAACCCGCGGTCGCGGCTAAGAAGCCACGCCTACCGCCTCCCGTCACCTTCCGTGACAAAGCTCGATGGGTAGAGATTTCTGAAGACCTTAAGTCGAAGGAAATCGTCTACAAGTCTGCCGTCAACACTGTTGCCGGCATTTCTATTCGTGTCTCGACCCCCGATGAGCATCGCGAGCTCACCAAATACTTCAGGGAGCGTAAGCTCCCTTTCTTCACCCACGCGCTCGAGGAAGAGCGCCGCCTCCGTGTCGTCATTCGGGGAGTTCCCTCTGAGCTCACCGAATACGACATCTGCGATTGCCTGAACGGTCAGGACTTCCCAGTCCAGAGCGTGCAGCGCATGCGCCACCCCCGTACGAAGGCCCCCTTCAACTTGGTGTTGGTCACTCTGGACCGCTCCTTGGAAGGTGTAACGACCCACCCCTTCGCCATACTGAGACAGCTTAGTCGCCACTACATCTCTCTCACTATCCGCCATATATTAACTAACCAAAGATATAAAATCCTGGTTAAAGCATTATATTGATATCATTATTGCCATGATCGTTTAGAAATTAGGACCCTTCTACGTTGTGAATTGAAACAAAATTATAGTAAACAAATTCTTTTATCTGGTACTCAGAAAACATTACATAGATCAAATCTAGTATAATTAGAAAGATCAAATCTAGTATAATTAGAACTTTAGCAAACACATGACAATAAGTTATAAATGTAATTATTTCATAATCAAATAAATAAATTGAAGATAATATCTATATGTAACACTGTATTAATAATATGTTCACTTAATTTCAATATACATCCTAATCTTAGTTATAATAAAAATATAATTGTGTCTTAAATATGTGTATGTTGGTTGTGTTAAAATGTTCCCTAATTTCCCCCGGAAGGGGGGGAGGCCCCAATACCGTCCCAAGTCCCGCCTCTTAGAAGCACTATTGACTATAAATTTATAGTGACACCCAATAGTCAACTACCACAAGCATTGCTAGGGAGTTAAGGGCAAAAGGCAGGATATAAGGATTCTGGAACTAGCTCCTTAATTGTATAATGTAAAAATATAATGATTCAATCTAATAAGTGATTATAGCTATTCTACTATCAGACATACCATGATCCTCACCGAAGTAGCGAAAGCTCCAAGGTGACAAAGTCAACCGAGGAGAAAATAAGTAACTTGCTTCAATCCAAACCTCCCCGCACAGGAAAGAAGGCCAAAATAGACACTGGGATAAGTAGGAGGGAGACAAAGCTCAGCTCCAATCCACTCGTCTGGCGTCTAACACTGTGTGGATCGACGGATATGGATATAGGGAAGACAAGAAACACCCTAACAAGTATT
This sequence comes from Antheraea assamensis, assembly GCA_035772565.1. NCBI lineage: Eukaryota > Metazoa > Arthropoda > Insecta > Lepidoptera > Saturniidae > Antheraea > Antheraea assamensis. The sequence goes on along the minus strand of JAQQSE010000193.1, from coordinate 153,691 downwards.
CAGATTGTTTGGAGGAATCACAGCAGCCTGCATAGAGATTTCGCTAACACACCCATCGGATTAAATTACTGCCTTTTAAATGGTAGACATAACCAGTAATGAATTATTAAAATCACACTAGTTCCAGAAGGATAGTGGATAGGTTTTAGTAGCATTATGTGCAGAGTTAAGTCAGCACCAGCATTTGTATTACAAAATAATATTGTAGATATTAATTTAGATTGATAGTTGAACATCTGATTGGTTCCAGTCACCATTAATTTATAATGTGCTAACCAAATCCCACACAGATTATTCATTTTACCAATGTTGTTATTATATAACAATAAATTAATTTAATAATGCTGTGCTAACTCCTCTCAACACACATTTCAGCCGTGAATGTGGTAGTTGACTATTTAGGCATAAGGGCTATTTTGTCCCTTTAGCAAATCAACAATACAAAAAGTGTAGTGTGGTGTGGTGTGGTGTATTTTTACATGATTTTGTTGGAAAAATAAACTTAATACTACAATCACTTAAACATAATTCCTTTCTAAGTTATCTATGTATGCTCATATAATTCTAAAATATATGAATTTAGATTATCTTTAATTAAACTTGGCCTACATATATTCCTCATTGAAATTATAAGAATGTTACCTGAGTTTTATAGAATTCAAACTTTAATAATTATTTGATATTATATACATATATATAATTCTATGGTAGGTCTGTACAAGAGTTGAGTGTGAGGTTGTGACATTCATAAAGAGGTTTATTATAACTTTCAGTGTATTCCAGTACACATTCTTTTGTATTATAAACACAAGAGGATGTCGAATGAGTTACGTCAAGGCTAGGGCCGACTAACACCAGGCGGAAGATTCACTAGGTAGATGATGTCGGACAATGAAGGCTACCGGTTCGTACTTTGGTAAAGAAGAACTATGTTTCTAAGACCAAACCATTCCCCGGATCAAGGCAAACGTATCGCCGACAACTACCCAGTTCGTCTTCAGGCATACAGGAACCTCTTCGCTATCCAGCAAACTAGTTTTACTTGACAGAGAGAGAGAATTCAAGAACCGCCGAAGCGTATATGCTTTAGGTGCCAACTCAATTCAACGCCTACTGGGACTTCCTATAATAAAACACTGATGAGTAAAAGCTTGTGTAGTGGAATCACCTCAGTTTAGCAAATGATGTATTAATGAATTACAATATTGTCACGAATCTACCCGAACCAATTTTACCTCATTCTGATAGTATTATCAGAACTACAAAACCTTTAGCTGATGTACAGTAGTGTTATGTACGTATGTGTCTTTGTTTGAATTCTATAGATGATTGTTACAATGTACATATAAACAAAGTATAATATTAAATTACTCACACTCTTGTAGATCTAAAAATATACCTTTTTAAATGGATTAAAATATATTTAGCTTACCTTATATTATATAAACTAATAATTTGTTGAAATTCTACTACTATGTTATAGAATTCAAACTCAAATAGATATTTGATATTTTTAGCATTAGATGTATATTTACTTGAAGTTAGTTGATATGTCTGTAAAGAGTTGTGTGTGGGGTTGTGACATTAACAAAGAGGTTTATTATAACTTTCAGTGTATTCCAGTACACATTCTTTTGTATTATAAACACAAGAGGATGTCGAATGAGTTACGTCAAGGCTAGGGCCGACTAACACCAGGCGGAAGATTCACTAGGTAGATGATGTCGGACAATGAAGGCTACCGGTTCGTACTTTGGTAAAGAAGAACTATGTTTCTAAGACCAAACCATTCCCCGGGTCAAGGCAAACGTATCGCCGACAACTACCCAGTTCGTCTTCAGGCATACAGGAACCTCTTCGCTATCCAGCAAACTAGTTTTACTTGACAGAGAGAGAGAATTCAAGAACCGCCGAAGCGTATATGCTTTAGGTGCCAACTCAATTCAACGCCTACTGGGACTTCCTATAATAAAACACTGATGAGTAAAAGCTTGTGTAGTGGAATCACCTCAGTTTAGGGAATGATGTATTATTGAATTATAACATTGTCACGAATTTATCTGAGCCAGTTTTACCTCATTCTGATAGTATTATCAGAACTACAAAACTATGTACAGTAGTGTTATGTATGTATGTGTGTGTTTTGTTTGAATTCTATAAATAGTAGTTATAGTGTACATATGTAATAATGTATATTTTAAATTACTTACAGTCTCGTAGATTTAATAAATGTACTTTCTAAATACAAATTACCGACTACAATGCTTAACACAACAATACCTCTTCTTTTAGATATTTCAATATTTCTAAGACGGAAAATAACTGATAATTCGTTTACTATAATACCAAAATACTGTGGGATCTCCCTGACACTATTAGCGAACTCACGCGCACTATCTGAGACTACTATTAACACCCTAAATACTAGTAAATCGAATAATAACTTGGAAGAACATTATTTACTTTTGTTCTATGCGCAAACTACTTCTAGACAGTCATTACGACCGCTAAAGCATTTCCTGATTCTATCAACTGCCTAAAACTGCCCTAGACCGTCATTACGACCGCTAAAGCACACTGATTCTAAAATCTCCAAACTGCCATTACGACCTCTAAAGCACTCTGATTCTGAAAACTGTAAACTGCCATTACGACCGCTAAAGCACTGATTCTAAAAACTCTAAACTGCCACGATTCCCTAGTTGAAACCCCTTTTATCCATGTGCCCCTCTCCTAAATCTCGTCAAACAATCAGTCCTTTCATTCCTCGAATTTACTAATATTTTTCGGGTTTTTTCCGTTCTTAATTTACCACTTATTCCTCTTACTCCTACAATCCATCCTTTGTTTCAAGTATTAAATGTAAACAAATTTCTATAGTTCCCCCTTGTTATATGATTGTTGACCTACTTTTTTTTCATAATCTTAAACAACAGTCCATTCTTTGTTTCAAGTATCGAAAATTAAAAAAACTTCTATAAAGCCCCTTTGTTAAATAATCGTTGACCTACTTTTCATAATCTTAAACGTAAACAATGATCCCTGATTTGATTCCCCATTGGTCATTTATTATAAACAAAATACAACCAATAGAAATTCTTCACTTTGTCTATGATTTTACAAATGTTCTATATTTACATAAAGATTTTATTCAATCTTTACTTTAATCTAATTCACAATAACTGTTAAAATATATTACATAATTTTACGAATATATTTAATCTGCATTATAAAAGTTTCCAAAGTTGGCGCTAGTTACGTTATTGTACTATTATTTTGTTTGTCAAAATTTCGATACACCAATATTGACAAAGTATGGAAAACTATTTATAATTCTAACTAGATGGAGTTGTTCGTATAATTTTTTTTTTCTATAAGGGGCCGGTATAGATCCGTTACAATCGCCCCCTTGATTATTATGAAGTTTACCGGAAGAATAATCAAAACTACAAGCGTTATATTTAATTCAAATTTAAAAGTTCCATGCGTCCGGTATTACCCCAATCTCCTCTTTGACCAAGATTTTTTTGACCTAGAGACAGAATTAAAGCTAACATATTTTATTTTCTTTCCTTATAAGTGATATATTATTCATTAATATGTTAACATTTAATTATCAACATTATTTATCATAATTATATATTTTTAGTTATAATAGATATAATGTATAAGAGTGTTTATATGGTATTACTACTATTTATATCAAATCTATAACTTCTGTAATTAAGCTTGCATGATTAAAGATCTATATTTTATTATGGATATTACAATCTACACCTATATTACATAGATTTTTGTTGAATAATAGATAACTAAAATATTTGAGAACTACTGTATGTAAATTCTTTACTAACAGGTAACTAATTTCATATTGCCTTGTGACTATTTATATTTATTCTGAATTTTCCTAAAATAAATTACTTTAATCATTAAGATTTCTTTTAGACTCTTATCAAAATTGCACCAGCTATTCTTAATTATTACGCCCCCTAGCTAACTATCATTTTCATTATTTAGATATTATTATTCTATTTACATCAATTGATAAATTCATACACCTAGAAATGCTTGAATTGATAAAATTCAAACTTAAATCGTAAACCCGAATTTCAATAAAACACTTTCTTTATGACTGCGCCCCCTAAATACTGTAAAATTTTATTGTCTAAACAATGTTATACCTATAGTAATTCCTAATAACCACGCCCCCTAATTATTTTAAGGTTTTATTATTTATTATTATTATTTTTTTTTTTGTAAAAAGATTCCTAATAACCAATATATTTATACATAATATAGATATGCACAATATAACAAAGTATTTGTATATACACACGACGATCATCCAACCATTCAAATTCCAAACATAGAAACATCAGATATCTCTACATAACAAATATTCAGATACATATTAGTAACAAGTATGCCTGCCACGCAAAAGTCAGTCGTGTATGTATATAATTGAATCTATGATTCATGATTCTATAATCTCTACCCAATTCTATAATCACTGAACCATAATGACTAAATATACACAAGAGTACTTAAATTTGTATGAGACTAACTATAAATCGTTAAATGTATCCTATTATGTTTTTAATTGGAAAAATAAAATTATTAAGAAATAGTATTTTATTAATTAGAAACAACCTAACAGTAATATTTCATGTTAGTGTTCCGGCAACACTGATAATAGTAACGCAATCAGAAGTAGTCGATATAGATCTAATATATTGATTGAAATCGATCGACGATATCGATTAACCGTGTATTAATTTTGTAATTTCCGTTATATGTTTATAGATTACCCTACTATAAAACAATGTTTTCTTGTATTAAATTCTTTAAACAATAACTAGATTATTTTAATGAATTTATAAAAACCAGAACTTTAGCAGTAAATTAAATTTATTAATTTATGTCGATGTTTCAACTAAATATTGATTTTTCCTGTCAAATCGGATACCTCATTCCTATTGCAAAATTTGTAAACAAAACGGTTGTATACATCGTTATGTATTATTAGCAATGAAATATGTACCTACATTTGTTTTGTAATCGCAACGTTCTCATAGGTTTCGGTACATCTTTATCTTTTATTATTTACGTTATATGCAACCTATTCTCGCAATGTTTTAGTTAACTTACTACGCATTTGTTATTTTCAGACAAGATTGACTAATTCAAAGGGATATGATAATATTTGAATGACGTTTAAAATCATTTTGCTAATAGTATCTCATAAAACAAAAGATGAAGAAGATAGTATTGTTGTGTCAAAGCATGCACACAATTTCTTAACATATATGATATCGTTTCACTTACCTTAAACTGAACAATCCTATATAAAACATAAACATACACAAAACAAGGTACAGACAGGTAATAAAAGTGCACACATAAATAGAAAACACACTTAAATTACAAAAATATAAAGTCAGTGTTCGCTCAAGCTCTAACATGTTTTCCGAGTTTGAATGACCAGTATCCTGGTCACGGCACCAAATTGTAACGACCCACCCCTTCGCCATACTGAGACAGCTTAGTCGCCACTACATCTCTCTCACTATCCGCCATATATTAACTAACCAAAGATATAAAATCCTGGTTAAAGCATTATATTGATATCATTATTGCCATGATCGTTTAGAAATTAGGACCCTTCTACGTTGTGAATTGAAACAAAATTATAGTAAACAAATTCTTTTATCTGGTACTCAGAAAACATTACATAGATCAAATCTAGTATAATTAGAAAGATCAAATCTAGTATAATTAGAACTTTAGCAAACACATGACAATAAGTTATAAATGTAATTATTTCATAATCAAATAAATAAATTGAAGATAATATCTATATGTAACACTGTATTAATAATATGTTCACTTAATTTCAATATACATCCTAATCTTAGTTATAATAAAAATATAATTGTGTCTTAAATATGTGTATGTTGGTTGTGTTAAAATGTTCCCTAATTTCCCCCGGAAGGGGGGGAGGCCCCAATACCGTCCCAAGTCCCGCCTCTTAGAAGCACTATTGACTATAAATTTATAGTGACACCCAATAGTCAACTACCACAAGCATTGCTAGGGAGTTAAGGGCAAAAGGCAGGATATAAGGATTCTGGAACTAGCTCCTTAATTGTATAATGTAAAAATATAATGATTCAATCTAATAAGTGATTATAGCTATTCTACTATCAGACATACCATGATCCTCACCGAAGTAGCGAAAGCTCCAAGGTGACAAAGTCAACCGAGGAGAAAATAAGTAACTTGCTTCAATCCAAACCTCCCCGCACAGGAAAGAAGGCCAAAATAGACACTGGGATAAGTAGGAGGGAGACAAAGCTCAGCTCCAATCCACTCGTCTGGCGTCTAACACTGTGTGGATCGACGGATATGGATATAGGGAAGACAAGAAACACCCTAACAAGTATTCAGATTGTTTGGAGGAATCACAGCAGCCTGCATAGAGATTTCGCTAACACACCCATCGGATTAAATTACTGCCTTTTAAATGGTAGACATAACCAGTAATGAATTATTAAAATCACACTAGTTCCAGAAGGATAGTGGATAGGTTTTAGTAGCATTATGTGCAGAGTTAAGTCAGCACCAGCATTTGTATTACAAAATAATATTGTAGATATTAATTTAGATTGATAGTTGAACATCTGATTGGTTCCAGTCACCATTAATTTATAATGTGCTAACCAAATCCCACACAGATTATTCATTTTACCAATGTTGTTATTATATAACAATAAATTAATTTAATAATGCTGTGCTAACTCCTCTCAACACACATTTCAGCCGTGAATGTGGTAGTTGACTATTTAGGCATAAGGGCTATTTTGTCCCTTTAGCAAATCAACAATACAAAAAGTGTAGTGTGGTGTGGTGTGGTGTATTTTTACATGATTTTGTTGGAAAAATAAACTTAATACTACAATCACTTAAACATAATTCCTTTCTAAGTTATCTATGTATGCTCATATAATTCTAAAATATATGAATTTAGATTATCTTTAATTAAACTTGGCCTACATATATTCCTCATTGAAATTATAAGAATGTTACCTGAGTTTTATAGAATTCAAACTTTAATAATTATTTGATATTATATACATATATATAATTCTATGGTAGGTCTGTACAAGAGTTGAGTGTGAGGTTGTGACATTCATAAAGAGGTTTATTATAACTTTCAGTGTATTCCAGTACACATTCTTTTGTATTATAAACACAAGAGGATGTCGAATGAGTTACGTCAAGGCTAGGGCCGACTAACACCAGGCGGAAGATTCACTAGGTAGATGATGTCGGACAATGAAGGCTACCGGTTCGTACTTTGGTAAAGAAGAACTATGTTTCTAAGACCAAACCATTCCCCGGATCAAGGCAAACGTATCGCCGACAACTACCCAGTTCGTCTTCAGGCATACAGGAACCTCTTCGCTATCCAGCAAACTAGTTTTACTTGACAGAGAGAGAGAATTCAAGAACCGCCGAAGCGTATATGCTTTAGGTGCCAACTCAATTCAACGCCTACTGGGACTTCCTATAATAAAACACTGATGAGTAAAAGCTTGTGTAGTGGAATCACCTCAGTTTAGCAAATGATGTATTAATGAATTACAATATTGTCACGAATCTACCCGAACCAATTTTACCTCATTCTGATAGTATTATCAGAACTACAAAACCTTTAGCTGATGTACAGTAGTGTTATGTACGTATGTGTCTTTGTTTGAATTCTATAGATGATTGTTACAATGTACATATAAACAAAGTATAATATTAAATTACTCACACTCTTGTAGATCTAAAAATATACCTTTTTAAATGGATTAAAATATATTTAGCTTACCTTATATTATATAAACTAATAATTTGTTGAAATTCTACTACTATGTTATAGAATTCAAACTCAAATAGATATTTGATATTTTTAGCATTAGATGTATATTTACTTGAAGTTAGTTGATATGTCTGTAAAGAGTTGTGTGTGGGGTTGTGACATTAACAAAGAGGTTTATTATAACTTTCAGTGTATTCCAGTACACATTCTTTTGTATTATAAACACAAGAGGATGTCGAATGAGTTACGTCAAGGCTAGGGCCGACTAACACCAGGCGGAAGATTCACTAGGTAGATGATGTCGGACAATGAAGGCTACCGGTTCGTACTTTGGTAAAGAAGAACTATGTTTCTAAGACCAAACCATTCCCCGGGTCAAGGCAAACGTATCGCCGACAACTACCCAGTTCGTCTTCAGGCATACAGGAACCTCTTCGCTATCCAGCAAACTAGTTTTACTTGACAGAGAGAGAGAATTCAAGAACCGCCGAAGCGTATATGCTTTAGGTGCCAACTCAATTCAACGCCTACTGGGACTTCCTATAATAAAACATTGATGAGTAAAAGCTTGTGTAGTGGAATCACCTCAGTTTAGGGAATGATGTATTATTGAATTATAACATTGTCACGAATTTATCTGAGCCAGTTTTACCTCATTCTGATAGTATTATCAGAACTACAAAACTATGTACAGTAGTGTTATGTATGTATGTGTGTGTTTTGTTTGAATTCTATAAATAGTAGTTATAGTGTACATATGTAATAATGTATATTTTAAATTACTTACAGTCTCGTAGATTTAATAAATGTACTTTCTAAATACAAATTACCGACTACAATGCTTAACACAACAATACCTCTTCTTTTAGATATTTCAATATTTCTAAGACGGAAAATAACTGATAATTCGTTTACTATAATACCAAAATACTGTGGGATCTCCCTGACACTATTAGCGAACTCACGCGCACTATCTGAGACTACTATTAACACCCTAAATACTAGTAAATCGAATAATAACTTGGAAGAACATTATTTACTTTTGTTCTATGCGCAAACTACTTCTAGACAGTCATTACGACCGCTAAAGCATTTCCTGATTCTATCAACTGCCTAAAACTGCCCTAGACCGTCATTACGACCGCTAAAGCACACTGATTCTAAAATCTCCAAACTGCCATTACGACCTCTAAAGCACTCTGATTCTGAAAACTGTAAACTGCCATTACGACCGCTAAAGCACTGATTCTAAAAACTCTAAACTGCCACGATTCCCTAGTTGAAACCCCTTTTATCCATGTGCCCCTCTCCTAAATCTCGTCAAACAATCAGTCCTTTCATTCCTCGAATTTACTAATATTTTTCGGGTTTTTTCCGTTCTTAATTTACCACTTATTCCTCTTACTCCTACAATCCATCCTTTGTTTCAAGTATTAAATGTAAACAAATTTCTATAGTTCCCCCTTGTTATATGATTGTTGACCTACTTTTTTTTCATAATCTTAAACAACAGTCCATTCTTTGTTTCAAGTATCGAAAATTAAAAAAACTTCTATAAAGCCCCTTTGTTAAATAATCGTTGACCTACTTTTCATAATCTTAAACGTAAACAATGATCCCTGATTTGATTCCCCATTGGTCATTTATTATAAACAAAATACAACCAATAGAAATTCTTCACTTTGTCTATGATTTTACAAATGTTCTATATTTACATAAAGATTTTATTCAATCTTTACTTTAATCTAATTCACAATAACTGTTAAAATATATTACATAATTTTACGAATATATTTAATCTGCATTATAAAAGTTTCCAAAGTTGGCGCTAGTTACGTTATTGTACTATTATTTTGTTTGTCAAAATTTCGATACACCAATATTGACAAAGTATGGAAAACTATTTATAATTCTAACTAGATGGAGTTGTTCGTATAATTTTTTTTTTTCTATAAGGGGCCGGTATAGATCCGTTACAAAGGCAAGGCTATTTTCAGCCTCAACTCAGTTTGCGGCCTGTCCCCTGTCTACGTCGAGCTTCCTCGCAAGTCCCAGGTACCCTCGCAGTGTCACAACTGCCAGGTGTACGGTCATTCCGCCCGACACTGCCACCTGCGTCCCAGGTGTGTCAAGTGTCTCGGGGATCATTCCACTAAGGAGTGCCCCCGCACTCCCGAATCCGTCGAGCCTCCGAGCTGCGTCCTCTGCGAGCAAACGGGTCATACCGCGAACTATCGCGGGTGTCCCCGTGCGCCTCGCTCGACCTATCACCGTCGCGGCGGTCGTGCGACCCGGTCCAGGGCGCACGGCCCGCCGACTCGGACGAATCGGCCTCCGCCTCCGCCCATACAAAGCCAGAAGGCTTTCCCCGAACTGCCGGGCACCTCCAGTGCGCCGGCAGCATCCGCTACTCCGCCGAGCGCGCTCTCCTGGCGCGTAAGGCCTTCCCCGCCAGCTCCCTCGGCTCCTAAAGCCAAGCCCCAGCCCCCAAAGGCTCTGTCCACTCCTGCGCCACCTATCGCGGTTTCAGCATCGACCTCCGGTATAGACTGGATAGCTCGCTTACTCTTGGTACACGATGTACAAGAGATAATCGCATTTAACGCGTTAGTTAATAGTACGTCTGAGCTCGGGCTCCTAAACGCTATCTCCGCTTTCCCGGCCGTCGCGACCACGGTACAGCAATTAACCCGCGCCGCGCATAAATAAATTCGCGTAAATCAAAATATCAGATCGAACCCGCGTGTTCATTCATACATAATAGACCGATATATTAGGATTTGTTACGTAATTATTTAGTTAAATCGGCACCGTGCCGTTGTACTTTATTTTTTAGCTCGATTCCCTCTCAAAAGATGCGTGTTTGCGCCCACGCCCGCGACTCTCTCTGCTCACGCCTCCGTGAGCGGGGGGTGAAGATTCGATCCCGCACACTCGTCGCGATTTTTCTTGTAACTGCTCGAGCCTAGGTAGTCCCTCGTTGTGGAGCCCTCGAGTATGTTACTCGCGCGAATACAGTGATTTACACATGTTCTACACTTACACGATCACCCCACACTCTTGCACATCTAGGCACTCAGTGGTGGGCTGTTTTTTGTGCCCTTTTCGGACTGAAATAGGTCACATAACACAGTAGTCAGATACCAAATACACATATACATTCGTGAAACATGCATGGTCACACATGCATTTTTCACGAATTCATATATGTGTATTGCATGGATAGATAGCTTAGCTAGCTTAGTTAGTTCGGGAATCCGGCGACAGCTCAAGCCGAGGTGCACCGAGTGCCCTTGAGATGTTTCGCCTAAAAACAATCGGGTGAGTGCCCTAAGCGCTCCCCTTAGTAGTCCGGTGGAACTGTGAAAGCCTAATAAGCTGGCAGTGTAGGTCAGTTCGAAAAAAAAAAAAAAAAAAAATCAATAGTAGATGTACGCAGGCTGCTATACTACGCGTCGCTAAATACGTCACGAGCATGTCGAGATCATCGGTGAAGCGAACCCATAAGTATTTCTCCTACCAAAAATCGCTCAACACGGCTAAAGAAGTTTTCACTTCACAAAATATGGGTTATTTGAAAAACTATCTTCACTAATTAAATTTATTAGTTACCTTACTGATTTAATGTAGTTTACGATAGCCCTTTACAGCATTATATATATAGAAGATAGCTAGATATTATAAGTGTGTTATACATATGAATTTTTCAAATGAATTTCTCGAAATAATAGTGAAAACTTTGGTAAAATCCGTTGCGTAGTTTAAAACAACTAAGAACATACGGACGAGCGCGAATAGCGTTTTCATTTTACACTATTTTATTGATTTAATATAAATATGTATCAAATCCGACCGTAAACAAACATAACTTTGCAAATAAAGTGTTGCATTTCTCCGTTCGTTTGTCATAAAACGGCAGTTCGACAAATGCGAAACTGGACACGTGAAGTAGTTATAAAAATAACAAAAAAAAAAAATCACGCTGCATGAACACGCGGGACACATGAGAAGTGATAGCGCATACGAATGGAAACCGTACGTACGTTCCATTCGCTCATTCATTCGTAAACCACAGTTGAGTAAAACATTGTTCTGTATTATTTTTTTCTTGTTTTTCAACTTCAAACATAAACATAGTTAGTTTTTTATTCTATAAATTGTGACAAATTATTAATTAGAAATACGCGCTAAATTATTCAAACTAATTTTAATGTTTTCATAAGAAAGCTTAATTATTGGATCTGCTTTTATAATCTATACCGATTTATGCCTATAAAAATTGTTGTCAGTACGTATATAAGACTGAGAAACGAACAGGATTATAGTTTGTACATCTAGTTTTCTTTTCACGGAGGTTTTTATGGTATCCATTTGGCTATATTTTGCCACTTCGCTATGTTTTATGGTATTTACATTAGTATTTTAGATGGTATTTAAAGCGAAGTTTAGTAGTCGAAGATAAGGAAGAAATTAAGCAAGTCAAAAAGACGAGTGAAGTTTAATGTTTAGAGAAACAAATGCACAACAAAAAAACGTAAATAACGTGTGGAAGGTCAGTATATCTATTTAATTGTAATTTTAAGACGGTGGTGGTACAGTTTGTTTTCGGGGAGCGTTTGGGCATACTGTTCCACAAAGGCATTCTTGATAATTTTTATAACATATTAACCGTTTAACTAAATATAATGTAAAGAAATAACATGACAATAAATTTAAAAAAAAAACTATTGATATGGAATATTTCATTTTTATATTTCCAAAATCATTATTGATATTTTTATAGTTTGGTGTGAATTATCCGATTCGAAAGGACCAATTTTGGTGTGGATATGATCCGGCTCGAACCGAACTCTTCAGCACCACTAATCTGCGGTTGTTAAATGTGGACTGTATGTTTGAAGAGCCGCGAGGGCAAGGGGTAGGCGGAAACGCTCAACCGCGGGAACAAAAATATACAATCAGTTGAGCTATAAGGATAATAAAATATACACACTTACTTGGCTTGAAGTTGCGTCACACCTCGGTTTCCAGAGTTGCTGCGGTGGAGGATCCTCTTATACACTCGGAACCCGATGCGTGGCGATATACTGCGCACACGCTAGCGCACGACGCGTACTTAACGCTACTCGGCTGTATGATTAATAATGGCACGGTATTGCGTCCGTGTCCAACGGCGAAAGAAACAACACTCTCTTCGCGGTGCAGCGTTGCAATGCAAAGTGTGTATATTGGGACGGATATTAGGCACAAAAGGAATAGGAGTTGCCCTCGCGGATTCAAACAACTATATTCTTACCATAAATAACTACCACAGTTTATCAATTATAGGCAGACTTGTAATTATAATATACAAAATTTTATCTAAATCAGTCCAGTCGTTTTTAAGTTAAATTCGAAATAATCAGACAGACAGTTTTTTCTTTACATCACTATCGAAGTTACCTTCTTTTATTCGCAGTTTCACTCGCTTTTCAGTTTTTCTACTCTTGACCCTAAAACTCCGCACCGTACTACAGGGCTAGCTTGCGCTATTACTTCGTTTTCGCTTAAATTATGTTCTAACCTAAATCTTTTACAGTATTGTTCCACTCCCAAGGGTGGTAGCGTGATCGTAGATTGCCTATAATCTTTCTCAATAAATGGACTATGAAAAAGATACTTTTAAAATAGACGTATATTTGCAGAGATCAGCGCATCCAATTCAACGAGCTCTTTAATAATATTAAGTATGCTTACCACAAAGGTAAAAAATACAAGTAAAAACAGAATTACAAAATTTTTAAATATAGATAGATAATGTATACGTAATATTTTTCTATGTTACATATTGTTACTACAAAATTAAGCCTTTTTTCGAGATCATAGACAATAATATACGAAATCCATAGTGAATACTATTTTATTCGTTCAAATTAATAGCTAAAATTCAAACAAGTACTTTGTGAATGAGTTCATTTTATTTAACCTGTAAACAAAACTTGTTGTAATATTCTTTACTAGAGCCTCACCGATTTTAAAATTATACAGATTAAAATAATACGAATTAAAAGTACACAATATTATTATTTTTACTCTGTGATTAACGAACAAATGAGTGAACGAGGCGACAGTGCATACTCAGTCACTTCACTTCACAAGTTTCTTCGTGTTCGCGCACCGTGATATATATTGTAGGCGTTAATCTCCACTGTATTTTGTATTGTTGAAAATTGTTTCGTCCAACAAAATTGAGACTGCGATTATACACCGTATTTATTATATTATGTCGCAGTCACTTATGTTACTAGAAACTATAATTTAGCAAAACACTTTGCACATTTTTATTATTATTTTACAAAAATTTTCAAATTCGTCTATTTTTGTGTCATCCTCCATTATTTCTTTAACAGTACTTTTCTGTAATCAGATATTCAGCTCTTGCTCCAATTCAAACCTGCGCCTGCCGAATGCCGCGCATCGCAGCAGAAGATGAAGTACTGTTTGTTCACTTGCATCGTCACATATGCAAGTCGGAGTTTTCTTTCTCTTAAAATTGTATAAGTAACTGGCAATCGCTCCATGACCGGTTACCATTTGTACGGTTTTCGGGTGAAGCGATCTCTTCTTCAATACCTTAAATGCCTTAATTACCTAGGGGAAGAATATTTTGGCGGTTTCGCTCTTCTCTTCGTCCTTGTACCTTGCACCCCACAGTTATACCGTATTTTGCCTTATTTTATTTTTTATAAATTAAATAAGACAGATGTCGTAGTTTGATCTTTCTTTAAGGCGCAAAGCTGTTTCTTTCGCCAGGCGGTTGAATCTTTCATTTCCAGGCATTCCAGCATGAGCTTTTATCCAAAACAGTCTAATCTTTTTATTTCTGCTACGATGCTCCGCCATTTTGATTCTTATCATGTAGGCTAGTGGATGATATTCTTCCAGTTTTTTTAATCGCTTCTAGTGCAGCTTTTGAGTCTCTAATAATGTCGATTTTCTCGTATTTATCAGTTAAATCAATCACCTTGTAGATCGCATATAGCTCAACCTGGTATACGGTGCAGTAAGGTTCCAGTTTGATTTTTTTCTTTGTTATTTCTCTACCCTCTTCCCACACTGTCAGAGCTGAACCCACTTTTCCTTCTATCTTACTTCCATCTGTATATACTTTAATCCCCCCCCCCCAATTTTCTACTATTTTCCCTTCTTCCTTATACTTGATTAGTTTATAGTTAATTTCTATAGCTTCAGCCGGATGCGTCGCTCTTCGATAACATATTTTTTCCTCAGCTTTTCTGTCCCATAGTTCTTCAATTATTGGCTTTCTTCTCTTAGCTTCATACATTTTTGCGGCCTCTACGGCTCTGAGGTCCAATGGTAGTAATCCAGCAAGCAGCATTGATGACGAGGTCGTTAGATATGGTTTTATTATCTTTTGGCAAAAGCCTCGGTGTACCGTCGCCAACGTTTTCCTAGGTGTTATTTTGGCTGCCTCCTTGTACCAGACACTTCAGGAATAGAGGACAACTGGTTCTATTACAGCTGTGTATATTGTCTTGATGATCTTAGGGTTGAGGCCCCAGGAAATTTTTGCTGTTTTTACCAATTGTTTAAAAATATTTAATGTTTTCTTGCTTACGTTACTGATATGTTTGTTGAATGTTAATTTGTTATCTGTTATTCCTAAAATTTTGATGTCTTCTATAATTTTAGCTTGTATCCCCCGATATAAATTATAGGAATTACCCATTTTAATTTTTTTGTTACAACTATTGCGTTAATTTTATTTGGAGCAAATTACAATTATTTTTACACCCCCATTTGTATACAAAATTTAAAATATTGTTAGCCTCATTTTCTATTTTGTTTATTGTTTCACCGGAGAACACCAGTACAATGTCGTCAGCAAACGCCTGGGAATATAATATGTTTTTCTGAGTTAGATCTTTTAGGAGTGGGTATAATAAGATGTTCCATAATTTCGGTCCTCCAATGGAGCATTGTATGCATCCCTTTGTAGTCATTCTTGTACATATTTTCCCTAACTATCTAACCACTACTTCTCTATTCCTCAAGTTTATAGGGCAGCTGTACTCTCTCAGCTGATTCTTAATAGTGGGCCACCATGCGCAATCAAACGCCCCTGTAATGACACAATCACGCTGATTTGTTTGTTCCTCATATTTTCCTTTATTTGTGTCATCAGGTCATACAGCGAGTCCTCCGTGCTGTGTCGTGGTGTGAACCTGTACTGCCTGAGGCTTAACTGTTATGCCATATGTCATCTTATCCGTCTCATCATTGCCTTTTCGAGTATTTTTCCCATGACTGAGAGGAGTCCGATTGGTCTATAAGCTATTGCGTCAATATAATCGGCTTTTCCTTGCTTTCTAATGGTGACGATCTCAGTCTTTTTCCAAAGCTCTGGGAAGCAGGATAGTTTTAGTCATCCATGCATTATCCTGAGGAACAAGTTCTTATTTACAGCTATCGCCACCGCACATATGTCTGCTGTGAAGCTATCGGGATATGGGACTTCCTTTGGGTTAAAAGTTATTATGTAGTTTAGTTCAGCTTCGGTAAAAGGTGAGTCAATTTTATCGTATTTTGTCTGTACATCGGTGAATAGTGTCTTTTATCTTATTTGTTTTTGCTATTCTGTGTCGTTTTCAGGATCATCCGCGGGGAAGAAGGTTTCTGCCAAAAGTTCTACTGAAACTTTTGCGGCTTCATTTTGAACCAACAATGGATCTTCATACTTTAATGAAGTCTGTTTTTGTTATGTAAATAAATATAAATTTTATATATGTTAGGTAATTATATTACCTAAACGGATGGAACGGAGCGAGACAAGTCCGAATATATATAATAATTATATACTATGTCAAGCTTTCGATCGCAAAAATGTGATCACACCGGTTCTCATTACATCACTGAGGTTAAGCGATTACGTAGGGCGCAGTCAGTAATTGGATGGGTGACCACCTAGGAACACCGCGAGACCTTGGCTTTTTGTGGTACTTTTATATTTTTTAAGTGACCTCTCTTTATTTGTTATTTTCTCATTGTCCGTGGTTACGTGTACTACGTTCAAGTGGCGTGGCGATCACTGAACACAATCTATTCAAAAGTCATTGATAAAGAATTAAAACGCTTCCCTTTAGTACAATGATATGGTACAGTCATTTCTATGATATGTTCTTACAATACACTCTGTTTTATTTTTGTTAGAGAACCTACATCGGTAAGCTTAAATAGCAAATGTTTATCAAAATACAAAATTTTATTCAAATCATTAGAGCTATTTCCGAAATACGCGAAATAAATTTATGGATACTTACAAGAATTAACGTTATATACAATAATTGGTTGTTCAAAGTTATTACAATTGATATATTATGATGGTCGCGATTCAAACATAAATATCGTATCCTATCAACAGTTCAATTTCCTAAAAAGTAAGATTGTGTAATGAGCTGTATGGTCTTCACTAATAAAACTAATGTTAAAGTGAGTTTGTTCGTTTGTAATGTTTTCAAGCCTTAACTGCCCATCGTAAAGTTTAGCATACTCATTATCGGGGCTCTAAAGGAGGACATAGTGTATATTTATCCAGAAAAGTTATACCGCGAGAGAGCGGAAGCTAGTATAGTAAATAGGAAAGCAAACACAAGAAAACAGTAGGCACGTATTTCGAACGGTTCAATGAATGAGAGCTAAATTGACGGGAAGTTAAAAAGGTACTCCGATAATGATATTAGAATCCGAATAACCCTTTGAAGGTGCGGAAGGGCATCCTTCCATCCTTGAACGAATCACGATGTTTCTTAACTTCCACCTTCTTTAACAAATTTTTTAACACCGAATTTTCTGGATGATAGATGCGACTACGTCATATCCGCAATTATGGCATGCTTAGATTGGTAATCAATTATGGCATCAATTATGGCAGCAAGGTATCTGTGCCCGACTAGATCTATACCAACATTAAATAACACAACACATACAGAAACTCCATCATAGTGACTCTTTTATATTATGTTACAGGGTGAGCCTATATATTCAACTGTTATATGCTTTAAAGAGCTCCTATAGTTACCATCAAACACTATGAAGTCAGTTTATTGTGCTCTGATAAAAAATATAGTTCTATACCGAGATAGCTGACGTTCTAGTTAACACCATCTTTGTTCAACGCTAGGAAGACGAATCTCGAAAAAATATTGATAAAACACAATGTATTGGCGATTTAAACTTTAGCAAATGAAAAGCTATCTATTTTTCCTCTATGCTGTGGTACACCGAGAGTATTGCTCAAGCGCTTTGCATGGTAAATATTTGTCAGTAGCAACACGGGTGAAGCTGCCGATATTAGTAGTAGGGTTACCACCGTTCATTTTAATACTACTCCTATACCTTCGTGTATCCCGACGAAGTTTTGCCTATGGCGACATTAAATACGTGTGGGAATACATTATCGTTACTATACCCGCGGTTTATACACATGTCAAAAGATCTTAGGAACGCTAATATAGAGTTATTATTGGATTGATAAAGGTACGCAAACGTTGTTCCGTGCCTTTTGCCAAGCTACTTTTGAGGGTAGTTTTTAGCGCGACAAATAGCCGAAGCTAATCACGCAGGTATGGAAGTACCATTACAAATAAATGATTACGTTGTTAAAAGTAGATTATATTAAAACATATATTATATATTTAAATAGATTATATGTCATTTCATAGGAGTGATAAAGGGTTGGATTTGTTATAGTTCCCATTCTTGGAATGAGGGATGGCGATCACAGTTTGTTTATAAAATACTCAAAAAACTGTACTGCCTCTTTAATGTAACTGCTTCACTACTAAGGATCGTAGCTTAATATTAGTTAGCCATCCTAAATAAATTCACTATAAGCATGCAAATACATTTTACAAATATTACTCGTATTTTCAGAGATTATATTGCTCAAAAAACAAATAAACAATCATTTGTCTGTAAGTTTTTATGTCATTAGTAGTAGATACTTTATACGCAAAAAAATCTACAACCCTCTTGATACTTAACCATTTATGTAAAATTAAGGGAAATTAAACAATGTGAAATTATTGTGTGGTGTTATGAAACCACGATGCAAGTGAAAGTTTTTTTGATCACACCGCTATATTTGCCTTGGCTGCTATGCCGAGCGCATTTGATTTTACTCCTACTCCGCGGCCAGCTGTAATGCGACATGCGATATATGGATGAAAAAATTTAAATCAAGGTAAAAACAACTTTCACTTCAAAAAAAAGTATTCACGTACTTTATTTTTACAATAAAGTAAATACTTGTTATTAATTAATATATTAAGTATACTTATTAAAAAAACATTGAATATTTTATTACAAATACTTTGTTGTAAAGTTCAGGTGGCAACCTTAATTAGTTAATCATTACAATAGTCTATGTACTTACGTGAATCAATGCACATGAGTATAACAAAGGTATTCCTGATTGTAAACATTTTTCGTTTTAGTTATCTGAAACAAGAGATATTAAATATTAATTATGTTCCAATTGTATACATTTAGATCGAGTTTTTGTTAATACATTTATTAGTGGAGTACGTAATATTTCACATTACTTCTCAAGAAAAAATATTTTTTTAAGGTTATCTATATTTCTTTACATACACTGTAATTCAAACCAGCAGTTCTCAACCACCGTGTCGCAAGCACCTATCAAGTCTGTCGCAACATTTATAAACACGATATTTTTATTTATTACTAGTTGAGCCCTTGAACTTCATACGACTTACATATATGTGTGTAAAATGTGGTCAAAACACAATACAATTTTTTTATTTACATTATAAATGCAACACAGTTATGCACTTAATCGATTTAAAGGTTTCTCATGTACTGATTTATTTCTGAAACAGAACCATTTTGTATTCCAACAAAATAGACCAAAGAGATCTGATCTCATAGTACAGCTACGTAACAGACAAATTTCTGAATCCACCTATAGATATTTGATAAACGAATGATTTTTTTTAAATTCTAAAATGACAAAAGACACCAAATGTTTCATAGCTAGGAATATTTTATATTTCAAAACTTAATTGTCTTTTTTAGTATTTTCCTTTACTTGTTATTTATGTTTCTCTGCGTTTAAACCTTCTCTGGACGTCTACATATATTTCAAAATCAAAATTAACCAAATCCGTCCAGCTATTCTCGAGTTTTAGCGAGACAAACGAACAGCAATTCATTTTTATATATATAGATTTTATACTAAAAATTTGACATGCACGTAAGGATGTCACGTATTAGTATATATGTCCACGCGAATTATTAAAGACTAAATTTCAGGATTTCGGTATTTCCCTCCCAATACATTCTTGATGATTTAATGTATGTCCGGAAAAATTTGTAAAAGCCGAATTTCGTAAAAGACCGGCATGATCTAAATACTACAAACTGTGACAAACTAATCCTCCCATGTTTCAGACTCAGTAAAACCAATAACAGTTTTTGAGGTAATAGTTTGAGGTTGTATAAGAAAGTCCCAAATATATGTTAAAAAGACAAACTCGATGGAGTTTTTTGCCGGTTCTTCACGATGACTGTGTTGTTTGTCCAAGCCGGTGGTAGTTTTGACGTTCCTAAGCGCCTTCTAAGAGCCTAAATTGAATAAAGTGTTTTTATCCAAATAGGTGTATGCATTCTGAAGCCATCCGCTTACTGTCCTCGTGAAACTTTTTGGCCACTATAAATATTGCCGTGAATTCATGCTTACGCGAAATATTGTCAAAAGTTTAATACAAAACAATTGTAATGATCACTGGTTAAGGTATGACACCGATAGATGTCACTAGTTAATACATTTGTGACAGGTACTGGTTTAGGAATTAAGAGAAGGTAAGGCGGAAAAAAGGACAAAGCAGGAGCGTTGACCGAGACTGAAGAAATAAGTTAATAGTTCTGTGATTGTTCTAATAACAAGTTTGAAACTTGAAGTGTTCATAGTTTCGTCAACGTATATAATTTAATATATCAGTGGATTGCATCCGACACGGGGAGAGCCATGCAAACATAACTCAGGTTCGTAAATTTTATCCCACTTTACCGAAACGCCCCTACGAGGTATATTGAATCTTACTTTCATAATAACGGCATAGGTTGAGCGGCGCAATCGGTATGGCTTCTCGTCATACTTGGAGCTGTTACCCCTACGGTGGTGCACGGACCTATGGTCTGGGTGCACTGGGGCCATTAAGGTCCGTAAAACTTAGCTGTGTAAAACTCATCTCCGTTGAAGATGAACCCGTATTATTACACCATGTTAAAAAAAAATTAAATATAATATAGGATTCTATAATTATGCTGTCACGTGGATGCACATTGTGTGTTCACACAATATGTTTTTATATCTTAATTTGTGTTCATTTGCACCTATATTCAAAGCTATATGCAAGGGGTCAAGTTTCTCGAGTGCTGTACATACTACAGTAGTTGATTTTTATTTATATGTAAGAATAGTACAAAAGAACAATAGATATATGGTGTTTATATGTAAATTTTATCGCGTACTCCCAACGATCAATTGGAGTACCCAATTGGTACACGTACACGCTTTGAGAAACCCTGCCGTATATTAATTAAATACAAGCTATTACCCGCGATTTCGCCTGCGTGTGCAATATAGCAAAATAAATTTGTTCAAGGTACAGATGCGCGCGAGGTGATGCTTCTTTACTTTCTTATATTTCCGAGGAACCCAATCTTTTCTTTTTCAAAATAAAAGTAGCGTAAGTTACTCTTTACAATATAATCTATCTCCCAATTAAAGTCACATGAAAATCGGCCCAACCGTTTCAGAGATCAGCCGAAACAAACAGACAGACAAGAATTTACACATTTGATTTTTTATAAAATAGCTGTTATTTTGACATTACAAGCAGACACTTTCATAGCTTTTATTCGCTTAGATGTATAGATATCCTAGGTGCGTTAAAAAATATTGGAATCTTGAATTACTTCTCCAACTGAATTGAGACTACTTAAGTTCCAGTCAATCTTATGAAATACAAAAACGTTAGTGTCTAGTATAGTTAGATACAACAAAAGTAACCAGCTTTACCTACTTAAACATAGATTTATAGCATGATAAGTACCAAGGTCCCCGGATCCATCGCTTTGTTGTTTCCGCACCCCTATTATGAAGGGGATTTACTAAAAATAATAAAGGCAAGCTCTATGATCAAAGGATTATCTCCCACCGAACTATGTAATCAAAAGATCTAAAAATATATCTTGTAAGGTGGTGAAATAATCTCATAACATATATAATGGAATCACACTTATTTTGAGGATAAATAACAGCAAAACTACTGAAAATATTATCGTAGGACTATGATCATTCGATGTTGAATTTTTTAGAGATGATTCTAGACTACATACTTTTAAGATTCGATTGAGTTTGGTGTTTCTTATTGAAGTCTGTTAATATATTATTTACCTACATACATACATTACATAAGCCTTTTCTGACAATATAATTAAACTAATGCTTTTCAATAAAATTTAAACTCCAGGCATCATAATCGTTGACTTACTGATTCATGCTATAATAACCCTTATTACATCAAACCCGCTTGACATGGTAATTGAACTTCCTATCTGGCAAATCGGTAATACACTTCGAGACTTTGTTGTAAAACCTAATGCTGTTACTGATTTTACTAAGTTTGAAACACAGGACAAACAATATGTCCACTGTTTACAGTATTTTAATATAAATATGTCGGTGTTTTATTAAATACCACTTTTCTAAGTTTTGCAGACATACGAGTAGACTAAATTATCATTTTTTTTTCTTTTTATATTATTGGGGGCAAACGAACAGGTGGGTCACCTGATGGTAAGTGATCACCGCCGTCCATAGACACTAGCAACACCAGGGGAGTCGCAAGTGCGTTGCCGGCCTTTTAAATATGTGGGCCTCCCCGAACGAAACGCAACAGTGCAACCACTGTTACTTCACGTCGGCTTTCTGTGAGAGGGTGGTACTACCCCGGGCGAGCCGACCTATTCATGCTGAAACCAGTAATAGCTTCAGCGAAAAAAGTGTTCATCATTGGTTTTCCACCAGTATTAGGGATATATATATATCTATGGGTATATATAGGTATTTAAATCCCTGTTTAACCTCTCTAAGGGGCTTACTTTCAAACAATCTACAAAATTGAAGTTTATTCAATAACCCTTTTTTTAAATTACAATTTGCTTTCGAAGATATGTTTTTATGGAAATAATTTGTATTAAACGTACACTCTCAAGCTTGACTTTTCTAAATATGTCTTTTTTTGCTAGTGACTAACTGTGCTATTATTGCTAATATTTTGTGAAAGAGTCAGATCCAAGAAGCAACAGAACCATGGTTTGCCGATCATAGTCCTATACCCATCGGTAGTTGCGCGCCGTCTTTCAATTACCTTTTTACTTTGATTGCTTGTTCAGTGATTAGCTTATTAGGGTACCACATTGATCAAAGTAGATTCGAATCCTTGCAAATGAGTCAAAGGTTTCGGTGAAGGAAAATATTCTGATAAAACCATTACAAAGTCCCTTTTCGATTTGATTGACAGCTACTGAATTATAGTTAATGTGTTAAAATCCCGACATTGATGGACGTAGGTTCGAATCCTTGTAACTGAGTCGGGGCTTACGGTGAAGGGAAACTGCCTTTATGAAACCATAACATGATGGTAGAATTTTTCTATGCCTGCCTAGCTAGTTACCACCCTCAAGTTGAAACTCTGTTACCAAGCACGGTTTAGGTGTTCTAGTACAGGTGCATTTAATAGTCAGTTCCCTCTTGATTTAGTGTGTGTAAAAAAAAACATTCTTCTATTCTAGAATATCACTGGCTAAGATTAAGTAAATGTCTCACCCGATGTAATATGGCGACAAAACTAAAATATGTTTAAAGTGTAGCCGCTTGAAAAATCCGTTAAGTGTTTGAAAAATAGATCCACCACTTTGCAAAACATCTCGTCGCATCTCATCCAAACGAGATATCCCATGATCACAACCATCTCTTTGTGGGTAACTCCTGTAAATTTATTCATGAGACACTGATCGCATTCGTAGATATGGACGTTCAATGCGCAGTGTTAGGAAGATCAGTAGGGTAAGTTTTCGCTTTATTATTATTTTCTTTTTTGTACGAAGTTTTTTTTTTAATTCAGATAATAATTTAAAACACATTTAAAATTACGGGTTTAATAACATTATTGCTATTTAAAATTATACATAAAGCAAAAAATTTTTTTTTTTTGCAAATAAGCAACGATATACACAAGGAATTAAAACATATTAAAACACCGATTTGTGTTTTGTTAGATGCGTCCTCTTTTGTTACGACGGGAGGTAACTGGATTCAATATGCGGCAGCTGTAATCTTTGCAATAATAATGTAAACGTAAAACTAAGTTTGCTTGGTACACTTTCACACCTAAACTCCTAACTGATAATTATGAAATTTTGTATAGATATTGTAAGGGTCATATCATATTTAAATGAAATTGAATGAAGTCGCAACCGAAAGGTAGTTCATAATATAGAAAAAAATCAATGTGATACTTCTATCATCTACGAGAACACGTTTTAATAACCATTATCTCTCATGCTATACTGTTTTTCTCAACGTATCACACTTTTTATGAGCGTGTTTACGACGAGGCTCGGGGATCGCTTACGGTTTGGCCCCGTGATAATGATAATGCCATGCCGTCGAATATTCAGGACAAAGGCATAAATTGGTGCGTTATTGTCTAAGGAATGTAAAAGGGTTTCATCTGCACTAATGTTATTAAGGGATAACTTATGTTTGGATTATTTTGGAACTTGTGTGTGTACGTACATATATTTACATTATTCCTTAGTGTCTGACCAATAATACTGTCTGGAGGATTACTATTGATCTGCGTACATAATACTGACTATTAATGACCCGTACTAAAATGCTCGAATGGATCTTGATTATTATTGGCCATCTGCTTTAGCTGGGTACATCAAAATTCGGACAACTGCTAGACACAAAGCATTTTCATTTGATTGTTATACTGGTTGCACTTATGAATAATATGTAACTATATTCAGTATTGCATATTCGATTGGTTTTTGTTGATTACCACGGCTAGCATAAAGACTTGACCGGAAGAAAGCGTTACATAAGGAAAAAACGTTATGCTCCTCTGTCTTTCTACTTTAACGCGAATTTATCTCTGTCTCTTTCTCTTGTATACGAGTTTGTACAATACCACCAAATTATTTTTACTGATTTTTTATTTAGCTTTATTATAAAAAATATTGTATGCACCAGTTCACTACCTTCGCGGTGCTAGTTGGCCAATCTACGCCCTCGAATGCTACGTGGCGCAATTTGGCCAATTAGGGTGCTGATTCACTATGCGTGATTGGTTGGGACTTTGGAAATGCAATGCAGCGCAACGCAGACGATGAAGGAATTAAAGAACAAAGCATCGAAACCAATACATATCTCTGTTGGACAAAATTGTAAAAATTCGGATAAAGGTATGTTGTAATGAACAAATACTAAGCGTCCCATGAAGTGGGCATAACGCTTTTTCTTTACTTGACGACGTTAATTAACAATCTAAATCTCCATATCGAATTAAAAGTGTAAAAAACATTGTTTCTGATGGGGGTCCTCTGACCGCATACGTTTTTGTATTATCGAAGAAACCGTTTCCAAAGTACAACAAAAACGATTCAATTGGAAAAGTCTACACCCATGATAAGCTCACCGTATCGCAGTTACCGAAACTCTGAAATCAGTCGCGTCTCCGAAAACTTTTTCCACATCTGTATGTGACGCGATATTAATATTCGACGACGCTTCAGATACGAATCACTCTTTCGCTTTAGCAGATGTAAAATCAACTAGTCGACAGCTCGACTAATATATTTGTCGTCCTATCAAATCTTCGCGGTGTAATTACATACTATAACGAATATAAAGGATTTTGATACGGTTTTTTTAATAGATAGAGTGATTGAAGAGGAAGGTTTATATGTATAATAACATAAATTAAATAGTGGAGAAATACTGTTGTTTTTGAGGTTACTCCAAATTTAACGTATGCGGGCCACGGGCAGTAATGAATAAATCAAAACTAGTGGATTGATTTTAATCATTTTTCAGTGAATGACATAGGCTATATATTTTATACCCGTGCGAATCCGGAGCGGGCCGCTAGTATATATATATATATTTATATATATATAGGTATATGTCTTCCCTTTTAAAAAAACACCGAAGAAATGTAATTGACGCAAAAACTACTAGTAAATAAATAAATGTCTTCTAAGTAAAAAAAAAGAATTAATGAATTTTAACCAAAAGTCAACCACTACTCATTGTAGATATAAGAACGATCATAGATTTCCCACAAAGGTGTTAAACAAGAAAGCAATTAATAACCAATGATAATTTTGATATAATTGATATCTGATTACCGTAATTAAAATTTTATTACAATTTAGGTTCGTATTAACGCGCCTTTTAATTACGATGTGGGGAGGGGGGCGATACAATTCTTCCGCGGTATAATTGGGTAGGGCCACCATTCACCGAGTATTAGCTTAATTAGGATGGATTCCTGAATAATGTAATTTGGGTTACCGCGAGTCCTCACGGGTCGGACTTTCTCCGTAATCTTTTTAATATTTATATAAGACGTCCTGGTTTAATAAACGTTACCGTGAGAGAGACTGTCTTATGAAATGTTTATAATAGTCCCAAAATACATTAAAAAAACCTAGGTCAAATAATAAATACGAATTTCTTTGTTTATTACGCTTTCACGTCCTAACAACTTAACCGCTCAGCTGATTTTTTACAACCCAGATCTCAATACGGCGGATTATGTTTTTATTTTTTTATGTAGAGTACACTGTAAATTTAATAAAAAAAAATCGTACAAATGAAAAATAAAGTTAAATATACATTGTACATAAAAATTGTAATTTTACAATGTATAATTTGTTATTTTTCCAAAGTTTTGTAATAATAAATCAGGTATTTTTTGTAAGCTTATGCTGCCAACAATCTGTTGACCTGCGCCTTATGAGGTCTACATTCGTTTATACGGAACTTAAACCTTTACGGTTTTGGATAGTTCACAGCTTAACCCATTATCAAGACATTTTACGATCAAAGCCAAGATGGCTCAATTGATATCGTGTTTGGACACTGCGTCAATTGACTCCTTCGAATCTTTCCAACTGAGTCGGAGCTATTGTTGAAGGAAAACCATCGTGATAAAACCATAGCATAGTGGTAGGACTCTGTCAAAGCTGACCTGGTTAGCTACCACTCTTCAAGCCAAGGGCATACGGGTATGTTTCAGCAGCTGCACCTGAGAGTCGGTCTTCTTTTAGGCTTAGTGTATTTACATTCTTCAACCACATCGTTATTTAACATCAAAAGATATTGTGGTTAAAACGCTGAACATATAAAGATAGGAAACCCAGAGCAATGGGTTCATTTTATCCAAAAAACATGCTCTTCCTGAGGTCAAATCTACATTATTGCTAGTACTATTTTTCAATATCACGATACAATTATAGTGTTCAAAATGTTGTACAAATACAAATGTTTTTGTAAAATATAATATGGGCAAAACTATAAATCCGTGTGTTGCAAATATAATGTACCTACAATACAATACGAGTGATGTACTAAAACAAGTGAGGAAACCTACTAAGATGAGTTATAATGTCACAAACTTTATGTTGTAGGTCTACACATCATCATCATCATCATCTTACCCTTATCCCACCTAAGTAGGGTCGCCACAACATGTTTTCCTTTTCCACTCTCCTCTGTCAGATGTCATCTCAGTATTCACACTTTTTATACACATATCGTTTTTCACACAATCCATCCATACCTTTTTCGGTCTTCCTCTACTCCTATATCCGTCCACTTTCAAACTCAAAACTTTTCTTGTTACATGACTTTCATCTCTTCTCATAATATGCCCGTACTATGCTAACCTACTACTCCTCAACTTCTCTGTCACTGGTGCTATTTTCAAACTTCCTCTGATATACTCATTCTTAATCTTATCCATCCTTGTTACACCACACATCCATCTTAACATTCGCATTTCTGCCACATGTAATCTTTTCTCATCCGTCTCTTTCGTAGCCCAGCACTCGGATCCATATAACACGGCTGGTCTTATTATAGTTTTATACATCTTCCCCTTGAGTTTCAACGGCATTCGTGGGTCACAAACCACCCCAGACACCTTTCGCCAATTCATCCACCCTGCATTTATCCTATTCCTCACGTCCTTGTCTATTCCACCGTCATTTTGGATTAATGAGCCGAGGTACCGAAAATTGGAGCAGGCTGGTAAGAATACACCGTTTAAGGTAATATGACAAAAACTGGATGGACCTCCGAAGTCACAGAACAAATGTTCAGTTTTCATCCCACTAATCTTTAAACCAAAATTCTCCAGTTTCTGTTGCCATTTCTCCAGCCTACTCTCATTTTCACCAACAAGAACAATATCATCAGCGAATAGCATACACCAAGGTGCTTCCTCCTGTATGTCTGATGTTATTGCATCCATGACAAGAAGGAATAGATAAGGTAGATAGATAGATAGATAGGTAGGTAGATATGTGTAGGTCTACACATATTGTAATTATATAGTAAATTTGCAAAAATTAAAAGACATTTTCATTGATTTTTTTTTTTTATAAATTACTACAACGGTTGTTTTGTAATTTAACTAAACGCAATTGGAATAAGTCGTGTAGGAAATTCACAAAACTGAATTTCACTATCATTATATCATTGTGTGAAAAAACTTCTAACGCTATTATTAATTTAAAATTACTATAGAATTTTTTACAGTGTATATATATATGAAATGAAATATAATAAGCAATTTATTTTCTATATATCGAAATATTATCTTATATAATAATATTTATTCAAATTTTGTTCATAATATTTAATATCTTCATTCGAAGTATGGACTCGGTTCAAACTAGTTGAAATGTGTAAAAAATTCTTTATTATAGTCACATCAAAGGAACATAGATTTTTTATTGTTCGTTGTAATCAATTGTTTAGTTTAGACAAAATGGACTTTTTGTATATACTCTACTTTTTCAAATATCTATAAATATCAAGTTTAATGGTGAATTACTGCAGGATATAGAAATATATGTGCTCTAACACCACCTACTGCCAATTTATAGTAGGTACAATTGATTACATAAAACCATCCACTAAACAAATAGTTAGTTGTATAAACTTTCAGGTTTATCCCTCAAACGATGTTAAAGTTTATTGATCTCGTATATACCGACATCCATTTTTGTTCATACAAAATAGAAGGCGCCCCGACGTTATGAAATATACAAAACATTCCCTCGCAAATTAAGTAGAATTTCCTACGATTGTCACCGCAATACGGAGTGAGACTTCAGCGAACATAAAACTGTCATCCGTAACAAGCTATCGCGCACCCACGTCAAAAATTGTGACACCCGCTATTTCAACAAATTGGGCAGCCTCTATATAAATGAAATGAAAAACGTTCATTTTTATTTTATCCCAAAAATATTATTTATAATGTTTCGCGAAACGAATACAGCTTACTTGTAATTTAATACATCGAGACGAATAGAATTATTAATATAGAGAAAAGAAATCAACTTCAAAAACGCTATATTTTTTTATTTAAATGAAAGAGTGAGTTGTTTAGTTAAGTATTGGTAAACTACAAGAAAATTTAAAAAAATGAACAGATTAAAAAAAATCTGCTCTAAAAGAATTCACCAGAATGTCTTTGACTACAGTTAGATAGGTATCTAGAATTAGATTGTCATAAACCTACCAATCCCAATCACTACACATATTCTATTCGATTTTTATGTTGAATATTAAATTGCATACAATGCCTCATTACCATTTTTCCTATTGTTGCTTTAATTACTAAAATAACAAAAAAAAAAAACAAAAAATTTCTACAAAATTTGACTTTAGACCTATATTGCCTCACCGGTGAAGCGTAACTACTCAAAGCTAATATTAAGAGCTCAAATTTTAGGCAATTTTTTTACATATTTCAAACTGTTTACTTCAGTTCAGTTTGCTTAGTTTGTTTTATATTCCTTACTGGAGAAATCATTGCTATACATTGCCAATCATGTCCATACAAATTTCCACGTAACTTCACCCCCACACGGGATAATTTCCGGGATAAAAACTGTCCTGTTCTTCCCTGTATGTCAGACTATATTCATAACAAAATTCATTTAAATCGGTTTGGACACTTAAGCGTGATAAGATAACATACAGACAGACAGACAAGGTTACTTTTGCATATATAAAATTACTAGCTTTTGCTCATAACTTCGCTTGTGTTAATAGAATAGCTCTGATTTATCCCTCTACGTAGAAGCAACAAAATTACAAAGTAATATATCCTAAATTTAAGGACCATGTCAAGGTTTTATTGTTGCAATTGTAAGGCAAGTCGTTATGTAAATGATATTGTCTGGAAATTACTCCCGTCTCGTCGACTGTGAACAATAACTTTGTATCATCATCATCATCAGCCTGTAAGAGACCCACTGCAGGGTCATAGGCCTCTTCCCAAAGGAAGGTATAGGGCATAATCACCATGCCAGCCCACAACGTATTGGCGATTTCAAGCTCTGAGAAATCCACAGTTCTATATTTTTCCCACATACTGTGGTAATACAAGAACATTTCTCAGGTTCAGGTTTCCTCACGATGTTTTCCTTCAACGTCAGTCGACAGTGTTACCTATGTAAATTAGTAAATGTGCGCGAAATCCGAAAAATTCGTTGATACATGCCGGGGTTCGAACCTGCGGACATCGGATTGATTATTGATTCCACCGACCAAAGCAAAATTGTATAGTATAATAAATATATATATAAATGTTAAGACAGAAGATCTACTTAAGATACTCTGTTACCAGCCATTCCAGGATCTATACGTCACTGTCCTACGACACCTACACTTACTTACTTTCATACACACATTCATCATAAATATACATACACACACTTTCTTACACACTAACATTTATGTAGTTTTTTATCAATCATTATAACAATACAGATATTTGTATTTGTGAACTAACTGTCCGCCCTGGCTTCGTACTGATGAACACTATCTGATAAATTAAACTTAGACCACATCGTCATTTAACATCAGATGAGATTGTGGTCAAACGCTTACCTATAAAGAATAAAAAAAAAAAAAAAAAAAAAAAAACCGAATGTTCTCTTTACAGTACTTATAAATAGAATCAACTAAACAACTGACCGTTCATTTGTCACATTCCTACTATCTTCTATCTCACGCACTCACTATTGTTTTTTTTGTATCGAGGCTTTTAACCCAAATGTTCCACTTTTCTGTAAGATTAAAAAAACAATACTTCCATACAAAACTTGTCATAATAATTAGTGACACGACAAAAAAGAAATTAGTCAAACAGTTTCAACTTTTCTGAAGTGATGCGCGTTTGTTGTCGACTGTTCTCGATTACTGGAATGTTATACGAAACTTCTTTGTGACTGAGTTGAATTGAAGTTTGTAGGTGGTAGAGCTACGCTGAAGCTATTATTGGTTTCAGCATGAATGGGTCGGCTCGCCCGGGGTAGTACCACCCTTTCACAGAAAACCGACGTGAAGTAACAGTGGTTGCACTGTTGCGTTTCGTCCGGCCAGTGAGAGCGCCGGAGGCCCACATATTTAAAAGGCCGGCAACGCACTTGCGACTCCCCTGGTGTTGCTAGTGCCTATGGACGGCGGTGATCATTTACCATCAGGTGACCCACCTGTTCGTTTGCCCCCTATAATATAAAAAAAAAAAGTATTTTTAATTTTAATGACCTCTTTAGTCGTTCGTATAACCAATCCTTCACGACACACTACGGTAAGGCAGTTGTCTATTTAGATTTTATATTAACTCACCATTGCCACATAACTCATTAGATAAATTATATACAACTGTTTCAGGACAAGTAATGGAACAGATCCACTCCGAATTCCCGACGATACAGGGACGTCTCGTCATTTACAACTGTCGGGTCGTGATGAGGGTGTTATATCTGTCCAGGGATGCGGTATGGAGGGTGCAGACATTTCATTAAGTCATTCAACCATCATTGTATCGGATATACTAAAGAACTTAATTAAAAGACAGTTATAATTTAATATTGTTTTTTTTATATGAAATATCTTAACGAAGACTGTAGTAAGTACACTACAGTCTTCGTCCATTTTTATCTTTAAGTTGTCTCGATGTTATACATATCGTATAATACGTGTTATATCTAAATTTGTGTTCTGCGCATCAATATTCAGAGCAGTAAAAAAGTTTGGCGAAGATTATAGTTATTGTTTGATTCCTTGCATTCAAATAATTCTGTCAACTACCGGAGGTGCGCGATAGCGTGGTGATGTCAAATAGTAGAATTAAGTTCATATGACAATTTGAAAAAATATATCAAAATTAACTTAAGCCCTCGGCTTTACTCGTGGTAATGTAACTTCGATAATATCCTCGTAACAATATCTCTTTAAATAACCTACCCTTTAGTACACCCCTGAGAATGTACATAGAAAATTTCATTACTAGTAAGAAACAAACCAACGTACATTTTCACATTCACAGACATTAGAATTCACAACGATTATGCACGATAACAGAAAACATAAATTCCAGAAAGTTAACGCGCGAATCTCAATTGTTAATCACTAACAACTAACTGCATGCGGCTTTGTACGTACTAATAAGATTAAAATAATTATCGCTCTGAACGTATATTTCAACGAGTGAAAGAATTTTCAGCAGCGGATCGTTCATTCCAGAGATCATTTCTACTATTAAAAAAATTTTTACTATCAAAAATTACACAAACACTTACCTAAAATTCAGAATATAGTCAGTTTCTATCCTTATAACCAACTTTCACATAAACGAACAAATAACAACACAAAAAAACTCATTTAAAAAAGTTTCATTCTGAAAAAAAAGACATACGATCTAAGAAAAAGTGTGAAAAGTCTTTCCCGTCGAAAAAGTTCGTGTAACAACCCTCTTCCGTGAACGGCTCGGGCGGCACTGGCCGGTCGGTAGCGCGGTAGCTAGAAGCTGCAAGTGATAGCTTGTTCGAACTTTGAAATTTAAGGATTGGACTCATTCATGACAGGTAGCGTTTTAAAACAATATTTAAAAATGAAGTCGCAGAATATATTACAAAAGCGGCCCAGAAAAAAATTGCAACAATTTAATTATCCCGAAACCACGATAAATATTAGGGTCACAGCGTGTAATACGACAGATATATAACAAAAAATAATTTTACGATACCTAATCTAGATTCCTTGAAATTGTAAAACGTAAATGGAATCTTTTGTCATAAAATACATAGTTACATTGTAAAGTTTGACATAAACTTCAAAATGATGACAATATATTATTTATCTATAAGTTATGTACGGAATTAGAAGGGACTGTATTTTTATTGAGTTTCATTACCTCATTCTATATACGAGTCTATTCCAGAGTGAAAACGGATACAGGTGCTGCTTGCGCGGATGCATGTAACTCAAATATAAATAAACGCCGCTAGTACCACTGTGAATGCTAGCGGTATCTATGTGCATTTGTACTATACACATCCGCGCAAGAACTCGCCACCCGGGTGCCTGGACTCTGAAGACGGCCATACACGTCAGTTCTCTTTAAAAGTGCGAAAATAGAACAAAAATTCTTGTCAGTTTCCGGATTAAGGAAATACAAGTTATAATTTGTCCGACCAATTTACAAATAAATAGAAACAAATTTAGATATTCAGAGATGAGATCAATCATTCGATTAATCGTAGTGTAGGAAATATATATTCCCTATGGTAACGTCATACAAAAAGCGATAAATAGTTTGATACGCTGAGTTCTGTTAAAGAATTTATTTTAAATACTAATTAGTATAAGATATCTTCTAAAAATATTTACCCAGATATTGATTATTGAGATAAAGTGGTAATTTAATTTAAGTTAACATTAATTTCAATCTAATCACTATCGCTCATCACTATGTGTGTGAAGTTAAAAACCGCGCGACCGCGTTTCGCGCGCCGTTCGCATTCATCGAGTTATAAATTTCGGGACAATTTATTCCCAATTTCGGCCATTATTCAATATGACGCATTCGAATTAGCGAGATTTCAATTCTAGGCGTGTTTTTGATTATAATTTCATAAAACTGACACTGTTTTGTATAATTAATATTCTATAATATTATATACAAATGGGGCCAAATGATATTAAGAAAAAAAGTGTGTGTATTCGCCTGTAATTTACTTATGGGATGGCTCATATTCTAATGGAAATTTGGTGTATATTTCTTTTATAAAAGGTACCCTATGTCCACCTGTGTAGACCCTTGTAACCTGTATCCAAAATTTCATGAAGATTCGTTGAATAGTTAACGCGTGACAAACAAACAATTCATCACATTTAGCAATAAATATTAGTTGAGACAAATCTTTTTACACTTTTCAACCGTATTAATCCGAGTCGAAGATTCAAACAGTGGAATTAAATATTATGAAGAAAACTTTGTACAAAAAAAGAAAAACGAACAAATTGTATACAACACAATTTAAATTTATTGAGAAATTGTTTACGTAAATTTGCAAATTAAAAAATTGTGTCTAGGAGCATTAAAAATTGTATAAGAGATACTTATATAAATCAGGTAAGTACTAAAAACAGGATTTTTGTAAATTCGTCCCGTTATAGGGATTAAAACATAGGAAACAAACATTGATTTATAGATTTTTTTTTATATATAATAGGGGAAACGAACGAAAAAACGAACAGGTGGGTCACCTGATGGTAAGTGATCACCGCCGTCCATAGACACTAGCAACACCAGGGGAGTCGCAATTTTTTTTTTTTTTTTTTTTTCGAACTGACCTACACTGTTAGCCTGGCAAGGCTCTACAGTTCCACCGGACTACTAAGGGGAGCGCTTAAGGCACTCACCCGATTTTATATGGACGACTAGCACAAGGGCGCACGGCACGCCTCGGCTTGGGCTGTCGTCGAAAACCCGAATCTAACTAGCTAAGCTAAACTAAGCTAAGCCTATCCGTATCATACCTGTATGGGTTCGTGAAATATACATGGTTACCAAGCATGTATGTTTTACGATCCCGTACATGTATTTTGTATCTATCTATCTGTGTTCTAAACTATTACAGTTCGAAGGGCAAAAAAACAAACAAAAACAGCCCACCACTATGTGTACCTACGAGTGAGTGTGTGTGCACGTGTGTGGGGTGATCGGTGTTGTGTTGTAGACGAGTGTTTGATCGAATCAGTGGTATTGGGGGATCGGACCTCGGCTAGAGCAGTTGCCGAGGGAGGCCTAAGAATGTGTGCTGGGGCAAAATTCACAGCCAAACCGCGGCGGCGTGATCTGTGATTACGCGGGCGTGGGCGCGCACACGCTGTGTTTCGAGGGACGGAAGGGTAGTCTTGATTACCTAGCGAAATTTCTTCGGGAGGGTCGGTGAAAATGTAACGCGGACGTCTTTTGTAACGCGGCGCGCCTGGCACGGTATCGTAAGTCGCGGCGGATACCACTAACGGATTGGGATGATTCATGGCTCTGTCGAAATAACTAGTCGTGAGAGTTTTTACGTACTCCCAGATAGACGGCATCTCCAGGTCCCTATGGAGGTCGACTCTCCGGATGTACCACGGGGCACCGATCGCCTTTCGTAGAAAACGGTTCTGTATTTTTGTAAAATCTTGAAGTTCGCTTTTGACATATGCGCGAAAACGGGACAGCTATACGTCAAAATCGGACGAATACACATTTTGTAAAGTGTGAGCTTATGTCTGACGGACATTTTGCTCTTAGCACATAATAACGGATGCAGACGACCCAAAACCATAGCGGCTTTGTTTCGTACTCTCACTGCATGCTGCTTAAACGTGAGGCGTCTATCTAACGTGACACCGAGATATTTGACCGTAAGGGCCCAAGGAATCTCGGTGTCATACAATTTAAGGGACTCTATATTGCTCGGACGCGGACGCTGAACCGGATCGAAAAAGATCGCAGCGCTTTTCTCGGGATTAACCTCTATACGCCATCGAAGAAACCATTCGCCGAGTTCCTCGATGGCCCTATTCATACGGATAGCTAAATGCGACGGCCGCCAATCGGAAGCGTAGATTACTGTATCGTCAGCGTAACAACCTACCTCGAACCCCGGGGACCGAGGTAGGTCACTGATGAACAGGTTGAAGAGGGAGGGCGCGAGGATGGACCCCTGGGGCACTCCTGAACGTATCGGGTGGGGCTGGGATAACTCACCTTCCACTCTATAGCGGAAGGTCCTATCTGTGAGAAATTCGCGGATGATGTGTACTAAACTATCCGGAATACTAGACTTAAACAGTTTATAGACTAGCCCGTCGTGCCAGACCTTGTCGAAGGCCTTGGCGACGTCAAAGAAGACCGCTATTGTACGTTTCGGTTTAGGCTTGGCCGGACTGACCTGGGGCTGGGGGTCTTCATTAAATTTCGAGAATATGTACTCCGTGAGGCGGTGTACTTGGTTCGTGCACGAGTGTTGTGCACGGAAACCGAACTGCTCAGGCGGCAGCAGATTCAACCTTGTTATCGTGGTCTGTAGGCGGTTCAAAAGGAGCCGCTCGTATAGCTTGCCTAGTGTATCTAATAAACTAATAGGGCGATAGCTAGCGGGAAGCGTAGCTTTTTTGCCGGGTTTGTGTATGCCTATCACTATGGCCTTTTTCCAGACGGCTGGAAAGTGACCCTGGGACATGGCAGCATTGAAGATGCATACCAGCAGAGCAATGATGAAGTCAGGAAGGAGCTTCAGTACCTCGTTCCTGATTCCATCGGGACCTGGGGACTTCCTAAGCTTCAGACGCTTGATAGCGGCCGTCACTTCGTCAAAAGTAACCGGGGTTAGGGTATCCGCGCGAGGAGACGCGAGAAAGCTATCTACCGCGGATTTTATCGATTCGATATGGACAGGGTCAGTGTTAGCAGTGTTTGGAGAACATTGCTCCTCTAAACTCGCGGCGAGACACTCCGCTTTGTCTATACTTTCGAACGCGGGAGGCAACCCATGACCTCTGTCTAACGGGGGTATCGATGCACTCTGCTCTGATTTGAACTTACGCGTGAACGTCCAAAACGCCACGTGGGACGGCTGGATATCCTCCAGGAGTTTGTCCCACCTGGCGGCTCGGATTTCTGCGATACTAGTTTTAACTAACTTTTGTAATGAACGTAATCGAACGCGATTGTCTTCGGTCGGGTAAGTGTCGTAGGCTCGGGTCGCGGCGTTATTTTCCGTGATCAACGCCTTAACGTCGTCAGGGAGTATAAAGCGGCGATCGTTCACCGCTTGTACCTCTCTCGAGGTCACCCTGACGGCGGTCTGGAGGTGGTCGACCAGGGAATCGATAGCCAGATCCGCGTCGGCTTTAGACACCAACACGTCCGGAATTCTATTTAGACTCTCCGAGGACGGATTGTCTTTCAAGTGACTGCGGAGTTTCGCGTAGTCAGCTGCGCGCACGGACTGACAGTCGATATCGAAATCTGAACCTAGTTGCAAGATAACGGGGCGGTGATCTGAGTCTAGTTCGTGTACGACTTGTATGAGTCGCACAGAAAGCTGGACGTTTTTTAAAAGAGCTACGTCTAACACTGTCGGGCGACAGCGATCCTGATAGTGAGTGGGTTCCGGCGGGGCTATGACGTCAAAAGCGAGATCGCCACTTAGTTTGTCGAGTGTCACCCCGTTGCGGGAAGTACTCGAACTATTCCAAATGACGCTCCCACTGTTGAGGTCCCCTGCTATGATGACACTGTTACTTAACGCGAACAGCGCCTCCAAGTCAGACTTGAGAAGCTCTTTACTCGGTTTAAGATAAGCAGAAACTATCGTTATGTTCGCATGACCGGTCATTCCTAACCTGCACACTGACACTTCCATATTTGTAAGAACGGGTGGCTCTACTGACATACAATATAACGAACGTTTAAAATAAATCAAAGTGCCGCCCCCGCGGGCGACACGGTCGTTTCTGATAATATCATAATTCGCGATACGCGGATTATTCATTTTCGGCTTAAGGAGCGTTTCCTGTACTAACAATATATCTATCTGCCTATCGTGTAAGTAGTCGGCTACTAAGTCGCGTTGCGTACGGAGATTTCTCGCGTTAAAAAACGAAAGACAAAGAGCGCGCGGTTTAATTTTACTCGGCGGTGTGAATACTATTTATTGTTATTTACTGCGGCGCGGGCGAGGCGTTGTATCGTCGCGGCAACGTTTGGGAATGCAGAGACCGCATTCAAAAGACCGATGTCCCTATTACTATTTAAAATTTTATTGAATGCGACTATTTCGCTAATGTCGTGCTCGAGTAAGACTTGAGACAGCCAATCGATGCCCGAGAGAGAGAATGAAAAAGCATGAGAGGGCTGAGAGGGCTGAGCGGGCAACGCTCTTTGAGGCTGAGGCTGGGGCTGCGCCTGAGGCTTGGAAGCCTGAGGTTGAGGCCTAGGAGCCCAGGGGGCGACAGGGGCCCGCCAGGACTGGGGGGCTTGCGGCACAGAAGGTGCCACGCACGGCATCGGGGCCGGAGTTACCGGGGTACGGGAGGAGCCCGGGAGGCCCGGGAAGGTCTCAACGGACATAAGAGGTGGAGGCGGAGGGCGGGCAGAGACAGCAGGAGCCCTACGGGCTTGTCTCGCCTGGCGTGGGCGTTGCGGGCGGGGCGCGCGGGGACACCCGCGATAACTCGCAGGGTGGCCCGCGTTACCGCACAGAACGCAGCTGGGAGGCTCGGGAGTGTCGGGAGTGCGAGCGCACTCCTTCGTGGGATGGTCACCGAGGCACTTGACGCACCTGGGACGGAGATGACAGCCTCTGGCTGTGTGGCCATAACTCTGACAGTTATGACACTGAGACGGGGTATGAGTCTTGCGCGGCGGTTCGGCGGTGATGCCGGTGAGGCCGCAGACCGTGGTGAGGCCGAAAATGGCCTTGCCTTCTACGGAACGGTCAAGGATGACCAGAGCCATAGGGTAGGGAGCTTTGGTGCGGGGGTGGTACATCCGGTGTACCTCCCGCACTGGGAAATTTTGCTCCTTAAGGGAGTCTGAGATTTCCTCGGTGGACAACTCCACCGGGACGCGCCTGAGTACGGCTCGGAGAAGGCGCTCTTCTTCGAGCGCGTAAGTGAAATAATTAAGCTTCCTCTCTCGGAGGTGAGAGGTCAGCTTGCGGTGGTCGATGGAGGTGGGGACTTTGACCTGAATACCTTGAGCGGTATTCAGGGCTGAGGTGTAACGGATACCCGACCCATTCATATAGGTCGAAATCGCGAGCCAGGAGGCCTTGTCCTGAATGGTAACGGGGGGCGGGGGGCGGGGCTTCTTAGCCTCGGCTACGGGACCCGTAGCGTCGGCTTGGGAGGGGGCGGGGCTAGCGTTGCCCGAGCGAGGCGTTCGATTGGCTGCGATCGCGGCTGATTTCGCGGGCACCCGGGCGCCATCTACTTTTAATGTTTTCTGAGCCGGGCGACCGGAGCCTGACTCAGAATCAGAGGCGCGCGACGCGGCGGCAATGGGCGGCGTTCGGACGCGTTTTCTATTTACGACGGTGAAGCCGTCGTTAGCTGGCGCGGAACTAATATTATCTAGTTCCATGTCAGAGCCGGCCTCCGAGCATGGAATAGGTGCTACTAAACTAATTCTATCTAGTGGGTTTTCCGGCGAACTAGGCGAGTCTAGCGCGGCGAAAGAGTTCGCGGTCGCTACGCGGGGTGATAATTCGTCTATACTAACCGGCTCAACTAATAGCTGCGGGGCACTACGTTGGACGCGCCTGATTATTGCTTCTAACCAATAAACTCTGTCTTCTATATTGGCCATCCCGGGGCCTGCGAGGGGGGCGGGGGAGGACATAATTAAACCTCCCTGCCTGAAGGGCAGGGGGGCACGCCAAAATTAAATTTACGGGACTATCCCGAGTCCGGACCAAAAGAGCTGTGGGCGAAGTGCAATGCCACACAGAGAAGAACCTACAAAGCCTTGGGGGAGGCCCTATCAAGCCCAGGGCAGAGAACGCAGACCGGTAAACCGGGCTACGCCCAAACAGACACCCGGGGATGGAATGAGGGAATAGGAGGGTGGGAGGGCGATACCTGGACCTGACTAGGCGCACTCGCCAAGGCCAGACAACCCAGGCCCAACTGCCTTTACCGTTTGCCTCGGGGCAACCGGCGAGCGGACAGGGCGCTCTACTCACTCGTTGGCACCGTGACACGTATTCCCGTGAGTAGCCACTAAGCGTGGTCTTCGATTGACAGCGCGGGATGTCGCACCGAAAAGTGCGGTTTTATATTTGCACTAAAAGTGCGGCTTCGCAGCAGATGTTTTCTCTCTTCGATTTCTCAGGCTCGAACACAATAGTACCGGACGATGATTCACTCGGCAACAATGCGGGTCGGGCAGCGACGAATTCGTAGAAATGCCAACACCTGGTGCGCAGGTAGCGCAGGTAGGCGAGCGCGGCGAGCCGGAAATGACCGAAGAAAGCCGAGCGCGGCGAACCGAACGGACCGTCAGAGCTGCGAGAGAGCGCACGTGCGTCCCCGACCGCGGCTCGAATCGCTTTTTCGGGAGTCGCAAGTGCGTTGCCGGCCTTTTAATATATGTGGGCCTCCGGCGCTCTCACTGACCGAACGAAACGCAACAGTGCAAGCACTGTTACTTCACGTCGGATTTCTGTGAGAGGGTGGTACTACCCCGGGCAAGCCGACCCATTCATTCTGAAACCAGTAATAGTTTCAGCGTAGCTCTACCACTTACCAAATTATAAATTATAAAATTATAAATAGCCTACCAAAACTAGACATCGAACAGTAGTGGTTGGGTTACTTTTCACCCCTTTTTCGAACTGAGTTACTTTAGATTAACTTAGTAGTCAGATTCAAGACACATGTATAAGTTTGTGGAACATACATGCTTGGTACACATGTATATTTCACGAATTCATATATGTATGAAATAGATAACTTAGTTTAGCTTAGCTTAGTTAGATTTGGGATGTTAGGCTACAGTCCAAGCCGAGAAGCACCGTGCTCCTTTGTCCTGGTTGCCATGAAAAAATCTGGTGAGTGCCTTAGTAGTCCGGTAAAACTGTCGATGCCTCCGGGTCAACAGTGAATTCAGTTCGAATTAAGAAAGACATCGACAAAATAATTGTAAAGCTAAAAGATGTTCCTATTAGACCTCCCAATCATAATGATATCTTGTTGCTACCAAAGATTAAATGAGACATTCCAACCATTAAGAGAGTTATAAGGTTTCAGTTTCATTTGAAATTGACATCGAAATTTTGATATTATTTGCTCCAAGTAAAAGTGATAATTTCGGCAGTCTTACTCATTACTTATATCTCATGACATACCTTCATAACTCTATATATAAATATTACATAATATCAGCCTGTATGTGTAATGTGTACCACTGCTGGGTAAAACTATCTGTCTGAAGGAATCAACTAAAACAATCATCTCTTCAACCCACATCATTGTGGTAAATGAAGAGAAATCAACAGCAACATCTTTTTCGCCACATATAGTGGTACTACAAAATAATCCCGAGGAGGTTGACGTGAGGCGCGCGCGGCCGATCGTAAAAACTAAGCCAAATCGTACATCACAACATGACAAAAATGTTATGCCGACCTTACTTAGGTGGGATAACGGTAAGTAGATGGTGATGATGTCGCCGATGGGAAATCTCATCGGGCATACGATTAGAAGGAGAAACATACTTCACAATGTTAATTAAATATCGAAAATTATTTGATACTAGCTGCTCACCTTGGTTGTACTAATGAAGAAAATGGGATTAAAGTAATTAAATAAAATGGAATTTTACCGATAGTTTTGTCAATGTAATTGAAGATCGTGCTACTATCTTCTATCTCGCTCATTCACTTGTGTTTTATAAGGTTTTGATACTTTAACCTAAATGTTTCACTTCTCCATACGATTTTTTAAACATTCTCCTTTATACAAACATTGTCCTGACAATTATAAACATAACAAAAAAACAATTTGCATAATTAGAATGATTTAATGCGCTTACATATATTCAACAATAGATTTTTATCTATATAATAAGATTGTAAAAAAGGGAAAAAAGAAAAACGAATTATCGAATTGTCCTACCATTACATTACGATTCGGTTGGCTACCAGCGAAGTCAATCTAAGTTTCGTACCAACTTAATAATGATTTCATGAATTACAAATCAAAACTTGCGAATTGTGGCGTACGAGAATTGCCTAACTTGTAAGTTTCCTGTCTAATATATAAAGTTTCGGTAGGATGGTTCATTTCACTCATATCGATTTCTTTTTGTAGTGAAAATTCGGGTGCGACT
This sequence comes from Antheraea assamensis, assembly GCA_035772565.1. Taxonomy (NCBI): domain Eukaryota; kingdom Metazoa; phylum Arthropoda; class Insecta; order Lepidoptera; family Saturniidae; genus Antheraea; species Antheraea assamensis. The sequence goes on along the minus strand of JAQQSE010000193.1, from coordinate 111,241 downwards.
AAGTCGTAACTGAATGCATGCGATGTCGTCAGCGTGACGGAAGTGTAACGGTTACGCGGTTTCCGCTTTGACACACAATAAAATGCGGTTCGCGTCGGAAGAAATTTATTTTGTACTCTCAAATCGACATTAATTTAAAAGATTGAAGAAATTTTTTGTGATCGTGTCACACAATTACGCTACAGTCATATCTATATCCTATGATGCTGTAGTCGTAGTCCTTTTGACGATCGTTTCCTTGTTTCTCTTCATATTGGCTCCGATGTCTAGAAAATAACTCACTCGGGTGCACCGCGGCACGCTTCATACACATTTCATTAAAGGAGGGTGGAAAACTCTAGAAACCTGAAGTTATTACTTGAACGATTCAATTAAGTTCGAGACGGGCTATTTAGAATCCAATTTCCCTTAATTCTTAACAATATATTAAAAAAATTATACTTTGCTTATAAAACTTATTTATAAAGAATGTTATCCGTTTACTTCCCCTCTCCTACGAAAGCGCACCACATCGTGTACTCTACTTGTCCACGGTAAAAAAACGGCTAGACGCGTAGTGCTTAGAAAAATAGTATTATCTTAAAACTTTCATAAATTTATTTTAAATGAAAATATCGTGATTTTGTTTTTTAAATAAGAACTTGAGGCTAAGAACTAAAACTATTAAATGACCGAAGCATATCCATAGGTTTTGCGTAATGCGCGCAAAATGGCAGACAGCTATCATTTTTTTCGTGTAGACAATAGCAGGACAAAGTGACAGCACTATGCCTTACGATAAGCACGACATAACCCAAGAACAACAGGGACCATCAAAAGAGCGGCAGGTCAATGGTTAATGAGTTCGATCAACGTAAGCCTGAATCCTTGAAAATGAGCTGGAATTTTCTATAAAGAAAACACTGTGAAGAAACTGTAGAATGGTGGTAGGGCTTTTTTTAACCCGCCTGGTTAGCTACCAACCTCAAGTTGAAAATCTGTCGCCAAACACTAATAGATGAGTTCCGACATCAGCACTTGATAGCCAGCCCTAGGTTTGGTGTGTATTCCATCTTGAACCACATTGTCATTTTATATCGGGCGAGACTGTAGTCAAATGTTAAAGTTTATAAAGTATAAATAAATTCAACTTGGCAGCCATTAGAGATTACCATGCTATAGTTTCACCACGTTGTCTTCTATCGCCAAAAGCAATGGTGGTCGACGCCAATATATTTTCTTATAAAAACGTCAATCTGACAATTTTCTGCCTCGCTCACTAATTTTCATATGGAGATTTTCCAATTTTTCAAACATTTTCTTTCATACAAACCTTGTACTGACATTTACAAAAACGACATGAAAAGAATTAGATAAACAGTTATAACATTTCGAAAGTGTTACACTTAAATACATTCAACAATTAATTTTAATTCATTTAGATTTAACCAGACATAAGTACTTATCTTCTGGAATTTAGACGCCATTTCGGCCGTCCTAATAATTACAACTCATATACAGAAGTATAAAAGAGAATAGTCTTCATCATTTATCTCCGTACTCTGATCTCTTAGATGAATAATTGTTCTACTATTGCACATAGAAACAAAATCAAAAATACTTTATACAGTTTAGGCCCTCAGAAGGCGCTTATGAACGTCAAAAATACCACGGATTCAGAAAACAACCCTGTTATTAAGAAGAACCGGTAAGAAGCTCGATCGGATTTATGTTTACACCATCCATAATTTTTTAAATACATACATAGTTATATCTTTTTTTTGTTCACATATTGACCCACCCTATAATATACTTTAGAAATTAAAACCAGCTTGACATGATACTTGAACTTATTATCTGGCAAATCGGTAATGTGCTTTGGAACTTTCTTAAAAGTTCTGATACTATTACCAAAAAAACTGTTGCTGATCTTAGTGAGTCTGATATATGAGATCAGAAACCTGTATTTATAATATGTAATTATAGAATCTCATCTAACCCCAACATGCGAGTCGTTAACATATCTGCTTCAAAGAGGAGCATAAAGTTTCATATTTGTGTACAGACCGCGTACAAATATGAGCAGACGATTTGTGTGTTATGTACGTATATACAAGCAAACATACATTTATATAGTGATATAAAGGGATATTCTGAACTGTATTTTAATTAACTGTCTCTTATAGTTTCATCCGCGTTAAATAAAATATTTTATTATCACAGTTTTACAAAATACACAAGCTTGTATTGGAAAAACAACGAATTATTAATAAATCTTATAGATTTAAAATATTGCATTTTATAGTTTATCTATTGAGGAAAGTGGAATCATTACTATATAAAGAGTAGGTTGAAATGTGTGTTACGAACGAAGTAACAGTGCGGAGAGTGTCTGGTGCGGTGCGGGATATTGGGGGACGAAGGCGGGTTGACCGCTCGGCAATAACTGTCTCAGCCAGGTACCATTCCGTGCGGCTTAGTCTTGTTAGATTGGCTTTACAACACCACAGTTGTTCTTTGTTGTTGTCTCTGGCAAAGTAATTGAAATTTTATAAATTAAAAACAATTAAAATCCCTGGTTACAGCGAGTAAGATATGAATATATTTTAAATACTAAAATAAATATAGACCGTAAAATTCTGAATCAATTTAAAATCGTATTACAAAATAACGAATAACCCGCGTCGCCGCGCGCCGGCACCCGTCTTAGCTAAATATTTGATTTGCACTGAGATGAGATTTAACTCGTCCACAAAATTATGAGCGTCTGCTAAAACCGAACGAACGCACGCGGTAAAGGGCTAAACATGGTTTATTTATTTCACAGTTGACTTCTGATATATTTCGCATCACTTATTACCTATGCGACTTTAATTAGACACATCGGTTTACATGAGATTAGTCTGTTATGCGTTATAAATCTAAACAATAGCGATTTCATAATTAAGCTGTTAATCGAATCATTCACATTCTAATGTCTTATTTTTATATCCTATATATCAATAATGTATAACGCTATTATCTGAATTTACAACACAGTTATATTATTATAAACTGTTATCAGTTATTTTGCTGTTGAATAACTGTCTGTATTGTATTGCAATTTGTGACAGTGATATGATAATTAAATTAATATACCTTGTTTGCATTCGAGTTTGAGTAACGCTTAGTGTTTTTCTTCCACATCGAATGATTATTGCGTAGTACTTGTTAATTCGCACTTTCCGGTAATATTAACCGGTCGTTATCGTTGTCGATAATAATAACGGGCAACGGTTATTCAACGACAGATTATTGGTTTATTTTATAACATTTGTTATTTGTTGCTTAGGTATAATGTATTATATTATTAGTTGCTGCCATTCCTAATCATCTCGACCATAATACAGGTAAATGTATATTACAATTGTAGTACTGTAAATCAAGGAATCGGTTATAGATAATTAATTTGCTATTGACATTATTTGTAGGAAAAATTCTTGATTATGCTATAATTTCCATCAACTAAATATAAATTATACGTGATTTAATGAAACCATTTTTTTTTTATTTTATTATTTTTGTAAGAATAATAAACAACGTAGACGAAGTCACGGACGTTTCCTAGTAATTTATAAGTAAATACGCTGTCATGTAGAGTATGCTTCAACCCTTAAGCGTTTAAGAGTAGACGCAATATGTTACTTATGAAATTTTAGATTACTGAGATCAGGATACCCTGGATTTTAGTCTGATTCGCAACTCTCATCTGTTTCCGATAAAAGTTGTTGATATTAAGAGAATATTTTCTAATGTTGTTACATGTTAATGTGGGATATAGATATCTCCAGTAACAAATGTATTACTTTTTTTAAATCTTACACAATCAAATATCATACGACAGTGTTCCTCAACCTTTTTCATGACACGACCCCGTTAGTATGTAAAATTATTTCGCGACTTCCTAACCCATCACTGTTTTTAACTTGTATTTTTTATGTTACAAATCTATACAAGAATGTTTGTTTATTTCCATGATTAAGTATCAATTAAGTGAATCAAATGTTAATATAACTCAGAGGTATTTTATTTTATTTTTTTGTTGATTTGTATGTTAATGTGTGAATGTGAATGTGAACTATATTTTTATTACAGGGGTTCGCGAAACACTGTCGTACAAGATATGACCAAACGAAGTAATATATATTCCCATGTTACAGTTTGTTAAATTAATCTAAAATGACAACAGTACTTTATATAGATTATTTATACTATATGAGGTGGAAAGCGATAAACATTGACACTGGCGAATGCTTATGCGGCGCCAAAGAAATATAAAAAATAATATCCTTCATATATCTGTATTTTCACACTAAGGACTTTTAAACTCCACTACCTTTATGTGTAAGACTAGCTGTGCCCGCGTATACGAATGTATGGAATTTCATGTACCAAACGATGATGGCTCAGTTGATAGTTTTCCAGTCCTTTCGACTGAGTTGGAACTTGGCCAACCTGAAATCATGTCATCAATGTCATGTCATCAATCAATCATGCCTAGTTCGCTATCACATTTAAACTGAAAATCTGTTACCTGTTGGTATTCCGGTAGCTGCAATTGAGAACCAGTCCCCTTTAGGTTTAGCATGTTTACTGCGTTAGAATACATCGCCATTTAAAATCTGATGAGATTGTGGTCCAACGCTAAAACTATAAAATATAGAAAGAAAAAAACTCGGTTCCAAACCACGTTTGTTGTCTGACAAAGAGTGCATTATTTATTATGTATGTTTTTTTATATAATAAGTGTATAATATAAAACATTTTTAAATATGAATATAAAATGTTTTCACTTCTATCGTGTGGTCATATGCACACACCTATTTTTTTCTTTTTATGTAATAAAACAATGAAGTATTAAAAATTCTAAAGGAAATCTTTTAAGTAAACAACGGAATGTCGATTTAAACGAGCACCGCGCATGCGTCACTCATCCCGGACGCGGGTAATAAGACGACACGAAAACTCAATTAAACTTTACCAACAAGTTCATAATAAAATTCATGAATTACTTATCAAAGTAAACGGCAGAAGACTAACGGTCAGATTATATTATTTTTTTTCAACTTATTGACGAAGCGTGATACGTTTATTTACAAATGTGTATTTATTTTTCATAATATACCCCGTCTATTTGATTTTAAATCTTAGTTGTTGCATGTGTTTTCCGCCTTTTTAAAACGCTTATATTAGTTTCGCTTGTGTGTGTGTTTGTATACTTGTAATTGACTCTTTTTTATATGTTAGTAACTGACTTTTTATCTTCGATTTTGCCCTATTTCAACCGATCAGATTTGAATGAAACTTGGCACTCGTGTTAAGCTAAATTATAGTTTTAAAAAAAGACTAAAAACACGCTTTTAGAGATAATCAAATTAAAAATTAATCTTTGCTAAAGAATAAAATTACTGATGAGAAAATTAATATCACTATTATAAAAGCGTGGGGTACCTACTCTGTATGACGTCATGACAGTCTGATTGTTCAGTAACATTTTTTTGTTATTTGTTTATATATTAAGTTCGTATATAATTGTATTGTTTTGATTTTTTATTTTAAACGTGTGATTTACATAGCTATAGGTGTACCTGTGTAAATAAATAAATGATGTCTGTAAGTGTTGTCTTTGTATTTATGTGTTACAATGGCCTAATCTGAATGAAACAAAATTCCATTAAAAATATCTACCCATAAAGTGACTCACCCAGGACTGATGTGACACCGGCAGAATTCGTATTTATGAGACCCAGTTATAAAAAGCCAAAAATAAATTTTTGAAGTGATTTTTTTTTTGTATTATAGGGGGCAAACGAGCAGGTGGGTCACCTGATGGTAAGTGATCACCGCTATCCATAGACACTAGCAACACCAGGGGAGTCGCAAGTGCATTGCCGGCCTTTTAAATATGCGGGCCTCCGGCGGTCTCACTGGCCGAACGAAACGCAACAGTGCAAGCGCTGTTACTTCACGTCGGTTTTCTGTGAGAGGGTGGTACTACCCCGGGCGAGCCGACCCATTCATGCTGAAACCTGTAATAGCTTCAGCGTAGCTCTACCACCTACCATCTTCTTAAGCCGTGTTGTACGATGTTCAATAGGGGAAAATGTTATGGGTTCGCGGCACCGATGACCTCGATATGCTCGTGATGTATTGCGCTTGTCACAGACTAATCAAATTTCAAAATTATCCAATTTTAATTTTTTTTTTATGCCAAAGGGCAGCAAACAAGGAGACGGCCCATCTGATGTTAAATGGTTACCGTTGCCCATGGACAACTGCAACACCAGGGTCATCACTGTTATGTTGCCGACCTTGAAGAGCGTGTTTTAATCATTTTTATAAGACCGCCATATCATAAGTCTGGGGGAACACCGTGCTTGGTAACTCATTCCACAACGTTAGCGTGCGCATAAAACAGACTTCAATTGATTTAAAATCTCAAAAAAGAACACATTTATGCCATTATTTTGTGTTGTCACTTCTGTCCGCAGACCGTATGAATACCTCAACTTTTTCTAGAAATATTTGTATTTTTATTACATTTTTTCATATGGGACTGGTAGTACCAGAGATTAGCGCGTAGAAGCACACAGAAAAGTCCCTTAAGCTTTATAGTATTTGTTTGGGTCTGGGATTTGTATTACGTTTTCAACTTACATCTAAATTTCGAGGCGACGGAATTTGTATACGTGTAACTTAGTTTGGATCGAACTAGCATTGGCCGTTGGACTCGTCGATGTTGCCAACATCACCAAACATTAGTTTATTCACTAACAACAACTTATCGGAGAGTGATGTCTCATTGGTTAAATGTACAAACATTCGTTAAACTTTAACCAATTACAGTTGTTTGTGTACTTTGACAAGTTCGCTTGATTGCGAAGCGTAAACGCGTCGATGATTGATAAATTTGTGTGTAGGCAGCGGTATTAGGAACAACATTTTGCTGCAGGTACGGCCATAAATGATATTTTGCATAGTCATGTGCGCGTGCAGGTTGTTTACTATTCATTTTGTAGGTGATAGAGCTACGCTGAAGTTATTACTGGTTTCAGCATGAATGGGTCGTCTCGCCCGGGTAGTACCACCCTCTCACAGAAAACCGACGTGAAGTAACAGTGGTTGCACTGTTGCGTTTCGTTCGGTCAGTGAGAGCGCCGGAGGCCCACATATATTAAAAGGCCGGCAACGCACTTGCGACTCCCCTGGTGTTGCTAGTGTCTATGGACGGCGGTGATCACTTACCATCAGGTGACCCACGTGTTTGTTTGTTCCCTATAACATAAAAAAAAAATCATAACGGTCGGAAAGAGTGACACACGGTCTGCGTAACGCGCGCTATTTATATGTCAGTTTAGCAACGCATAATTTCTATCCATTACATAATCAACGAATTTTTATATACTTTATCGTTTGGCCACAATCTCATTTAATGTTAAATGAGTGTGTGATCTTAGACGGTAAACACTCTAAGGCTAGTTGGAGTAACTCTTAAGTGCATCTGCTGGAATATACCGACAGGTGTCTCACGACAGATTTTCATCTTGATTAAGCCCTGCGACCATGCTCTGGTTTCGTCACGATGTTTTCCTTCACCGAAAGTTCCGGACTCAGTATCAAAGATTAGAAACTACGTCGAATGATACGGCGCAACATAGCCATAATTATCCTTGAGGCTATAGTTGCCTGTTACACTAAAAAAATCGCCGTATCTAAGTTTTATTTGTAAAACTGCAACTTTATAATCTATCTGTATAATTACGTTACCTCTGTTAAAATGTACCACTATGCTTAACCCATATAGAAAAGTATAATGATACATAGCTCTGATTAAACCCTGCAAGCTCCTCTATTTGTCAGTGAAATTTTATTAAAAACGGCTTTGTCGTTGCGGACATATTAACCTAAACAAACAATTGCCATTTTAATTTCATTTACATTTAGGAATCTAAATATCGGTCTATCAAAATTCTTAGTCAATATACAGGCAATAGAATTCTAATAATCGTTATTGAAGAGATTTTAACTATACTCGAGAATTCGTTATCTTCGAAGATTGGTTTGATACTACAGCAAGATAATCTTCGTTGAAGTGTTTGCTTTAATTCCTTCGAATTATATTGTAACACCGCTGTCTGAGACTTCAAGTTTAAGCCCGGAGATTGCGTTATATTATTTTTAGGTTTGAGACAAATATTAACTGTTTGGTTGGTTTGGTTTTTTAACACTTCCGTAGCTAAAGGACCTAGAAATATTATTCAGGTAATGTTTCTAATATTTTAAACCTCTATCCCTCTATGTAAGTTAAAATAAGAAAATCATGACCTTGGCCTTGGAATCTTTCAAAGAACATGCGTTATATATTCAAACTTAAACAAAGTGTTTTTATTTTTTATTTAGTAATATATATGAGCAATACTCTTAAAAAATATAAGGGGTAAGAGTGGTGGGTTTTATTGGCATGAGGGTAGGATAGGTGGTTAGGATTTTACATTCATCTGCAATGAAGATATCTCCTTACTTGTTTCTGTATATAGGTTTTCATGGGACATATTTCTTTACGCAACTAATCAGCTCCAACCATCACCTCCATTCGCATTTATTTTTCACATTTCGTAATATTCTATTAGCAGTGGTATATAATTTAATGTTATATATTAATAAAGGTTTTTGAAAATACTGTGTTCTTTATTTACCACATTAATAAATCCATAGAATTACATAAGCGTATTTTACATTATACGTTCAAAATATACAACGAATTAATCTAACCCATATCCTCTAACGAATAGTCTATTTAAGAGCAGCTCGAAGTGTAAAAATAAACAACACAACAATCAAAATATATAAACGAAACTTGATGCTTCAGTCTTTCCTATATTGAAATTGGAAAATTGACTCCAACATTCATCAGCCGGAAATAAACTAAAAAATTACTTTACATAAACATGTTTTCTAGAGAGCAGCAGACTATATTTAAAAAGAAGTACAGCTGCAAATCGATGCAGTTTCGACTGGCACTCACGTCGCTACTAGACAGGCAAGATTATCGCTTGTGTACAACTATCCAAAGTTCGGACACGGCTACCGCTGCGCTGTCTCACTATTGAACACAAGAAGTATATAATCCTGGGTCATTTCGATCATGATTTCTATTATCTAAGCTCAGTCATAACTACAGTGATGTAATAATAGTAGGATATTGTGTAATGTCCGCATGGTTAGTTATCACCCTCATGTTAAAATTAATAGAGATGCAGCGATACGTACTGTGACTGCTGCATATAGAAACAACGTTAATACTTTTAGAAATTGTAAATAAATAATATCTATTTATTATTAATAATAATAATAATAATAATAAATACATTTATTTGACTTCAAATTTACATTTACACTCTTAATACTATACAAATATTTTTATGAACAAAAAGAAAAGGTATATATTTTATAGAATAGTAAAGGTACCTACAATAAAAATATATGTAAGGTCTGGAGTCTGTAAAAGGTACATAGACTTGACTAACTACATGTAGCCAGTCGAAAAGGCTGCAAAAACATTTCACTTACCGAATAAAAGTACATATTTGTAAAAGTATTGCTTTTGTTAATAAAAGTTCAATTTTATCATCCATGAGAATAGAGATGTATTAAAATAAAATAACATTTTCAGAACAGTGCATGATAGCCCCTGTGGCCTAATGGATAAGGCATCGGCCTCCTAAGCCGGGGATTGTGGGTTCGAGTCCCACCAGGGGTACGATACTAGTCTTTTATATTTATTAAAGAAAGAAAGAAATGACAAAGATGGTTTTTTTTAAAAAAAAGGGGCTGTACTATTTGCACAAATCCATACTATTTGCGCAAATCGAATTTATAAGAGTATAAGGTAAATTATAGTTTTTACAGGGTTATGTGAACCACATATATTAAAAGCAAAATATGGCCTATTCTATCTAATACTATAAACTAGTTTTTGCCGGTGGTTTTGTTCGCATTAATATAGATTTGATTAATGAAAGTTCAATAAATTCTTAATACAATTAATTCACCTAATTCAGAATATTTGTGAATACAGGTAGAGTTTGAAATAATTACAAAACAAAAAAAAAGCACCTACATGATATATTTTATTTATTTTATATCATTATTTTATATAATTTAACTGAATATATTGTAGTAGTGTAAATCTTAAATGTAACATTTTAAATATAATCGTATATATAGTTTTGTTAGGGATGCATAGCAAGATTTTTTTTTTTACTGTGATTGAAATCTCTTTTGGCTAAACCAATATGTTAATAACTATGTATGTAAAATAGAATTAAAAGCTGTTGATTTCTATAAATAAAAAAAAATAAATAAAATATTATAAATCCTAATACAGTGATGAAGTAGAAAAGAGGTAGCGGAGACTGTGCATAGGGCACACGCGAACACGTTACATATAGCCGGTCATGAGGAAAGCATCGCTTTTCCAAAATTACAGTTCTATTACCTGTAATAATTTCTTAATATAATTAGCAAAAGTAACTTTAATTGGAAACTGGAGTGTCATAAACTGAAATGATCAGTGGGGATTATTACAATTCGTGACAGAATTACAATTATCCCAACGCCACGAGAGCCTATAGCCTATCTAGCCGTGCCTTTACTAATCTTCCCATTAAGATATAACTATTGGAAATCCTTAATGTGTGTTTAAAGAAGAGTTGTGATTGAAACCCTGCTGGTTAGTCTTACTATAGCAGGAGCCACATCCAACGAACTCACCGTCTGCATTTTGCTGCACTGAGTAGTTGGACAAAGAGTGCAATCATTGGAAACAGCTTCATTAAACATGTAATACACAAGCTACGAGATCTGGTAACAAAAAAGTTTTTTTATGAATACGAGGACGCTTCACGCTTCTACGACGCGATATCACAAATGAAGATTTATGTATGGAGGCGATGGCCTTCTCGAGAAGGAACTACGCGAGTTTTCTGTTTGATTGAAAATCCCCCATGGGATCTGGCAACGAATGCACTCATATCGTTTTAAAAGACGTGTGATGATACGCGGTTACGAGACCTGTAACCTTGTGAAATCGATGCAGTAATGTCAGTACTCTACTAGAGTTACTTTATATTGGAACGACACTGACGTTTAGGACATGCCAATATTAGCCTGGTGACCATAGAGACCGTAATGCTGCGTTATTTTTTTACTCTCCGTTTTGGAATCAACCCGACAGAGTGCTTGCCCATAACTCGGTAAGAGGACAAATGTACTTGCATACCTATGTTTCTAAAGAACTTTGTTATTTACACTTTATGATAAATTCTCTTGTTTAAAAAAGATTCTGTAATCGTTACCCGTTAAATATCAATCGACAGTTTTTTGGGATATTGTATGCAGCACTGTCATTAACAAGTTCTATTATTTAATTAATTTTTAGCTTTTATCTATGAAAAAGGTGCGGCTAGATATAAATAGTGTATAGGTATTTGGCAATATTTAAAAATAAACATTCATTATTACATCACTGTTATATACTTACCTACATGCGTTCAACAAACATTGCAGTCTTTCTGCACTTTTGCAAGCGTCAGGTATTTTATTAAATTCTAAGCATGAATTGGTTCGTTTGTGACATAAATAAAAATAATCGTAATGATTGGTAAACAACCAGTGAAAGAGAAATGTACTTGACACGAATCAAATAAGACGTTATTATTTTTATGTAGCATAGTATCTGTTAAAGAACGGTTGTGTTTAGTTGATTTTTTACAAAATTACCATTTGTGTTGATAACTTATTATAATGAGTTTTCCACCTTTAGTTAAACAAGTAAGTGAGATTAATGTTTTTAACACGGTTTAAAACTAAGTAAAGTTCCTTATAATGGCGAGGCATTAGATGAAATTATTAGATTATTAAATAATTAGATAATAATACAACCTGTTGGCGCATATGATGTACCGAACAGTCCAGTCTTGAAGTTACTATGAAATTTAAGATAGTTTAAAGACTAAAAAAGCAAAAACTAAATATTAGTTAACAAAAACTAAGAAAGCTTGATTTTTGGATAACCTAACGTAACCATAATTTACTACGAAACGTCTTTTGACGGCAAATAGAAACACAATAAATCACAATAATAAAATAGGAACTGTGATCTTAGACAAGTGCTATACAATGTCTAAATTTAAAAGTGTCTATTTCTGAACAAGGATAAGACACTCTTTTGTGCTTAAACTTTTTTTAAACAAGTGTTCATTTTTTAAACAAGTGTTCAACGGGTAATTTACTTTTTTGTAGTAACACAGGTAATGTTCATGCTATAGGGATGTAAAGTTCACCGATTTAAAATAAATTAAAAAGTCCGAATAATTTTTAAATAAGAATTAGCTTATTGGTTGTAAAAAAGAGTGCGCTGCTTTTTACTATAACTTTATGGTAATTATAACTCTTATGCCAACGAACTATTTGTACAAATTAATATTGCAATACAAAATATAATTACGAGTAAAATGACAACAATATTTTATGATACTTACACCAGAAGCAGTGTATGTAATCACTCCTCCCTCCGATCACACTCCCTCCCATCACTTCTCCCTCTGAAATTATTAATGAAAAGTGATATATGCGAATAATAATTGTAACCAATTCATTTCAAGTTAATCGTGGCGAGCTCACCACAACTAGCAGCATTCTCTGTAGGCGGTATTATTGGATATCCTAATGTCATACTGGAACAGTTCAGAGCGAATGACAGTTCTATACACCTGGACCTAGACATGTCATCGTGGGTCGGTGAGTTATAAATGTACCGATATTGAAGTTTGGCGTTATCTAAATAATTTGAATTGCAGTTAAGTCGACACTATAATCATAAATGAACTAAGCTCAATTATACAGCACCTAAAATTTTAGTTTAAATAAAAAAATAATTGAAAGCATATGCAAGTAATGATCATAATACATTTGGAATATTATAATATAGAGAGAGTATAAATGGATTTTTAGAAAAAAATACTGAAAATGAAAAGCTTGTATGATTATAATACGATACCTTAACCCTTCTACTTAATTGAGTAATTACTGACAAAGAAAATCAATTTCAGGTTCCGTTAATGGGTTAGCTGATATTCCTAGCATATTCACACCTCTCGTCATGCAACTTATAGGTCGAAAGTATTCATATATCATAAGCTGTGTCTTAATCATCATTGGATGGATTTTAATCTATATAGCTAATAATATCACAACTATACTCCTAGCCGAGTGTATCCATAGTTTTGGCAGCAGCAGTATTGTAATTGTTAGTATTTACACCATAAGCGAAATGGTGAACCCGCAATTCAGAACAATGTCCATGAGTCTCAGTGGAATTAGTAATACCTTTGGTATGTCTATAGTAAGCATCACTGGGAGATATGTGCACTGGAAAAATGTCAGCTTAATTATGTGTTTTCCTGTACTAATATCACTAGCAATCGGCTGCCTTTGGCCAGAATCGCCATTTTGGTTAGCGTGGAAAGGGAAATACGATAAATGTGAAACCGCCTTCAAATGGTTGAGGGGTACAGATGATGAAGCTCAGAAGGAATTATTTTGTCTTTTGAATAATTATAGAGAAAATGTTATAATTAATAAAAATATGAAGCCTAATAGACGATTACATGATATTTGGATGCAGATATCTAGGAGAGATTTTTACATGCCCTGCTTTCAGAACTTCGTCTGCATGTGTTCGTATTTCTGGAGTGGTACTATGGTTGTTTTCATTTACGCCATGGATATGATCCGAAAAGCCACAGAAAATGAATCTGCAGCATTTTACGGAATGATATCGATTGATATAATTTCGATTATTGGCGCCTCTTTACTGTATTCCTTTTAAAGTTGTTCAATACTAAGACTGTATTATTACTTAGCAATTTCGGTGACGCCGCGTGCTTTATTTGCAGCCAGTGTAGTAACGTATTTGCAAACAATCGGCTTACTATCGGAACAATCACTACTAAGTCTATATTGTTTGATGGGTGCAGTGATTGCTACCAGTTTAGGACTACTCACTGTACCTGTGGTTTTATCGGCAGAACTGATGCCTATCAAGCATAGAGGGTTAGGCGGAGCTATACTTATAGCAACAATGAGTATTTTACATTCATCTGCAATGAAGATATCTCCTTACTTGTTTCTATATATAGGTTTGCATGGAACATATATGTTATACGCAACTAATCAGATAATCTGCTCTCTATATATTTGGAAGTGTATTCCAGAAACTAAAGGTCGTACTTTGAGTGAAATTGAAGATTATTATAATTATGGTAAATTCATACGTCGAGATCGTGAGGTAATTAACTCTGTTAGTAATATTACCGATAAGTGAATAAAGTTTCTATTATAGCCACATCAAGTTACTATACTCAAACCGTAACTTCACAAAATACTAAAAGAATTCATTTATAGATTCGCTTTTAATATGCAATTTTTGTTTTTCTATACATATGCTTTTGTTTTAATGTTTTACATTAAAACGATTTAAGTTTGTAGCTTCAGCGTGATTGTCTTTTTGTTTGCTTGTTTATATAGTAATAAAATTGTAAGATTTCAAAGCGTTTATTTCTTTATTACCTCTCTACCTTTAGAGAATATCATTAATGAATCCGATGAATATTCTATAATGGAGAAAAGGTTCATTATTAGCTTTAATTATCCAGATAAACTCGAGTAAGCATATGAATGAAACTTGATGTATCAATCTTTCCTAGTTAGACTTTAGAAAATTGTCTCCATTATTTATGAAGTTGTGATAACCTGAAATTGAAAAATATTCATTTGCTACATAGTAACACCTTGTTGACATCAATGTAAATACATATTGCGTGGGGTATACGTTATGTTGAAAAAGTATCACAACTGTGAATCAATACAAAGATTCAACTGTTGTTACCAACGCCACGAGGCTGGCAGGCTTATCGCTTGTTTTCAACTGTCTAAAGTTTGAACACGGCTACCGCTGCGCTGTATCGCTCTTGAATACCTGAGAAACATTATCGTGCCTCACTTCGATCATGATTTCTTACATTCAATTTCAACCATAACTATAACGATGAAACCATAGCATTATTGTAGGGAATTTTGTACTGTATTTCTTGACAGACTATTACCTTTAAATATAAAGTCTGTTGACAAGACAGTAAGGTATATTCTGACAGTTCCATTTAAGTGCCAGTCATCTGGCCCATTATTTTTAAAGATAATTCATATTATATGACATACTAGCTGTGCCCGCGACTACGTCCGCGTGGAACTTAATGCAAAAAAACTGAATGATACAACCATCTGAATGTATATCTGTTTATCTTGTATGTTTGTAATCCGACTCTCGAGATACCTGTGGTACTCAAAACAACAGTTAGCCGTGCTTCAGACACCTGCTTATATTTATATGCAAGCTCTCGAAACTATCAAATGAAACTTGTAAATGAGAAACTGTAAAAAACAGAAATAATCTCATTGTTGTCTATACTTTTCGTTTCAATAATATTTTTAACGACAGTAAACCAATAAAAACATAGTTTTTGCGACATCTGTTGTGAAAAAATTTAGTCTGCTATTGCTTCTAAAGACGATTTTTCGTAAAATTTATGTTCAAAAAACTATTCTAGTCTCTTTATTTTTATATTATAAAAAAACATATTATAAAAAAAAAGAACATAGGTATAATTGTCCTAAAATGTGATAAGATTCAATAACTTGTAATATTTACAACACACAATTAATTAGAAATGTACAAATTTAATCATAAAATGTATGCGATCGAAAAATAAAAATTATATTTTACTTTGTATGAACAATGTACAAAGTAAGTTATTCAATTTATAGAAATATGTAATATATGTAATTTGCCAATTTTTAGATTATATATTATAGTAGTAATAGATTTAGAAAATGGCGGTTGAACGCCGTCTATTAGCAATAATGCATATTAAATAATTACTGAACTACTCGGTTTATTAATATTTATTTAAATATTAAACATTATTCTTTCGATTAGTATGTCTTAGTAATGCAATATTCTAGAAATTACCCTGGGTTTTAGATGAGGCCGAAGTCAATTTACTTATCTAATTTTCTCTCGTACTTAACTCCCGTCGTCATTAAAATTAAAATAACTTTTGATACAGTTAACCGATTTTAATGAAACAAACATTTTATGTTGCTCCGGAATATGCTTGATTATTTTCGTGTTTTATCAGACACCTAGCACTTTACTAGTGATGCCTGTTCAAACAAACAGAGGGACAGACATTTCTAAAAGTAATCGAAATGGGTTCTATTACTTATTCCTAGACACCTACAATAATTTTTTTCTCAAAAATCAAAAAAGTACAAACACGTCAGATTTACATTTTATTATATGTATAGATATGTCGTCCTCCTCTTAGTCCTTAATCATCAATATTGCTGCATATTGTAAAACGAAGTCGTCCGCTGCGTCTGTCTGTCTGTTTGCTACAAACTCAAAAACTGCTGAACGGATTGTAATGGGGTCTGCAGTAATAGATAGAATAAAACAAAAGTAGGTTTAGTAGATATACAATTTGTCAAGATTTTGTATAAAATTGTTGAAATATAACGGTAATTATTGAAAGTGTTGGAAAAAGTCAAGCTGCCTGGGAACTTTCATCGAAAACGTGGCTTAATTCCTTTGAGATATAGCAAAACAATGTATAGTGATATATTCCTCTTTTATAGATCTACAAAATAGTCTGCGATGGCATATACCTATCCTTTAAGGATAATGTACTATACCCACCTATCATCATATTAAAAATGGTCACACAACATGAGCTAATTGGAAGGCTATTTAGATGGATACAGTATTAATCCTTATCAAATTGAATACATTATTTACCTCAAGCAATTGCTCTTCATAAGTGTATATATTTTATTATCTTGGCAGGACAACGTCGGCCGGGCCTGCTAGTAGTATTATACATACGAATGTGAGTTTGTTTGTCTTTTACGCGTTCACGCCTTAACTACTCAACCGAGCATCATTTAATTTTGCATAAGCGTTGTCAAAGGTACAATAAAGGACATAACGTACCATACATCCAGATAACAGATAAAGAGGCAGGGAAGGTCAATATCTAAATTAACGCGAACGAAAGGGGGATAAAAAGCTATTTTCAAATATATTAATATTTATTAAGATAAATAAATGTATGCATAATGATTGATATAGTTGTATAAAAACGTACCTATCCAATAATTTTACACTCTTTGACGAAAAGGACTTTAATGACGTTGACCATTTAAAAAAAAAAAATTACCATCGAACTTCAACTATGGGATTTGTATTAACATATAAGAATAGATATTGGTGTCTGATGAGATCAGTGAATCCCAAAATTGTTAGACAGCTTAACGTTTTATTTAATTAAAAAAAAATACTATGCAGGGGCACACCCCCTTTTTTTTTTTTTTTTTTTTTTATGTGGGAAGAAATCCTTCATTGGACACCCACAGCCCTGGGGAGCTGTGGGGTGTCAGACTCCTACTGAGCGGGGGGAGGGGCACACCCCCTGCCTCAAGCGTAGTATACAATATTTGTTACACCTCAAGCGTAGTATTAACTTATGCAGTATGCGCCGTGAAGTGTCGTAGTAAGGACGCGCAATAATTATTACGTCCAAGACCTCCGTGTATTCATTAAGTTACCTACACATAGTACCTCGCATACTGAACAACTATGCCATATACTATGTTATAAGTCGCAACTAGGTGACGCTAGCCTAAATCTTATTATTGTACCAGCGGGCCTGGTAGACGTGTTGCCCTGCCCTGATAGTAAAAAACAATATCCTGGCATCAGATTACAACACCACCTACCGGGCCCAATTGTAAACCTAAACCATCCTGCGACCCACTCAAATACATGCAAAAAAAATCATCAGCCGCGTTTAGGATGAGTTCAGTCGTATACACACTTACAGAATAATTATATGTAAAGATAGTTTATATTGTAATTTAACATAGACAAAGCCGTGGACTGGGGTTAGTAATTTATAAAATAAAAAAAATTATGATTTTAAAAATATTCACCACTACTTATAATATTAAGTTGTGGTGTTCTAGTGCTTTCACTGGTGGAATATCAATCCTATGATCCCAGGTTCGAACCTTGGCGTGTACCAACGTATTTTTCGGAATTCGTGTACATTTACTAATTACAATAGTAACACTATCGGTGGGCGGTGAAGGAAAATATAATAAGGAAACGTAAACCTGTGAAATATTCTTGTACTACTGTTTGTGGGAAGACATAGAAATGTGGATTTCTCAGAGTTTGACATCGCCAATACGTCGTGTGCTGGAATGGTAATTATGCCCATACCTTCATTCGGGAAGAGGCTTATGGCCCTGCAGTGGGCCTCTTACATGCTGATGATGTACATTTTAAAATAAATATAAATATTTGGTTATCAATAGAACAAATAAAATAAACGTTTCCAATTTGAAATTGCATTTTAAGAATTCATAAAATCTAATATTTAAATCTTATATCAACTTATAGTCTTCAGTTTTATCGTCCACGAAAATAGTAAAGCGTTATAATAAAATAGCAATTTCAGTAACGTACATAACAGCCCCTGTGGCCTAATGGATAAGGCATCGGCCTCCTAAGCCGGGGATTGTGGGTTCGAGTCCCACCAGGGGTACGGTGATTTTGTTTTCTTTTTGGTTAACAAAAGACAAACTTGACCGAAGTCGACTAAAATAACGAAGCTATTTTTATATATAGGTAGCAATTATATAACAACAACATACCAGATGTTTTTTTTTTACATTAGGCTTAACTTATAACTTTGTGGAAACTTTGTTTTTGGAAAACAAATTAATGAATTCATAATTAAAGTTTGTGTAGGATTAATTGATATTAAAAAACAAAGAATTACATAAGCTGCAAACTAAAGGACATACGTACAGTTCGCAGCCAACATTTTGATATATAATATTTTTATAATAATTTATATGAAATATAGATGCGCAGACACACAAATCTTATCTTACCTTATTCTTATACATATATACATAAATGAATTGCTGTTCGTTGGTCTCGTAAAAACTCGAGAATGGCTAGACCGATTTGGATAATATTGATCTTGAAATGTTTGAGAAGTTCAGGGAAGGTTTAAACGGTGAGAAACATAAATAATAAATAAAGTGAAATACAAACAAAGATAATTGAATTTCCAAATGCAACATGTTCGTAGCTATAAAACATTTGATTTCTTTTGTCATTTTAGAAATTTAAAAATTATCACTCGCTTGTCAAATATTTATAGGTGCGTACAGAAATTTGTCTGTTTCGTAACTGTAGTATGAGGTTCGATCTCTTTGGTCTGTTTTGTTGGAATACAAAACAGTACTGTTTCAGAAATAAAAATAGTACATGAGAAAGCTTTAAATTGGTTAAGTGCATAACTGTGTTGGATTTATATTGTAAATAAAAATGTTGTATTAAGTTTTGACGACATTTTACATGAATATATGTAAGTGATACTAAGGTCACCGGGTCATCTAGTTTAGTTATAAATCCATATTATATTATATCAATAACACTGAGACAACTTAAGGATAAATAAATGCCAATGTTAAATTCTTATAATAATATTTTACCTTTGTTTTGTATTTAAACTCTTGGCCGTATTATGCGCAAGCCTAAACTTACGGCTATATTTATAGCGGCTAAAAAGATTGACGAGGTATTTTATTGGCTCTGTAGTTGGTACTTAAGGAAAGTGGGAGTCACTGTACTGAACATTATTACTACAGTACGCAAGCCAATAAACCAGTTACATTCGCTCACTATTATTTTCCCTCGAGTTGGGACCAGCTGGTGAATAACCAGCTAATGAGAGGGTTGCAGGTGGGCATAAAAGAGGCGCGAGTAGCTGTAAGTCTTCGATAACACTATGCCTATGAGCACGAACAACCCTTCATCGTACACGGTTAATATAATAAAAAACAAAAACTAAATTTCCGAGGGCACGTTGAATTGAGTCAAATAGTAACGTAAAAACAAATGACTACGTGAAAGCATTCGCGCAAACATTATATAAAAAAAATAAAAAAAAAAACAAACCAAAAGAAATCAACGGATAACCGATTCGAGTGGAAAGAAGTCTCGTAAAAGCGTAATTAAAAATGAAACCCAGGTATTCATTGATTATCCGTTGGCGTAGAATACAATGATCAAGTGTATCGCTAACAACAATAAGCTATTGTCTCTCCCATGATAGTACTATCTCTTAATGCACTACGCCATGAGAGTACATGCGACTGATTCTAGCGCAATATTCGAATATAAATTTCTCTTTTTATTAACTGATGTTTTCTCAAACATACTTATACACAAACATACATTATTATTATTATCTTTTATTATACGCGTACAAAAACATACATTTGTTTAATCGGACTAATAGTTTCTTAGATTAAATCATTGTAACATACAAACTGGCAGATTGTAAACTACGCAACCGATTTTGATATGGTTTTTAACATCGTTTAAGCGCATTTCTTTGAAAATATTTTTATATATAATAAATTCATATTATGTTTGCAGAAAGTAGAGGAAAGTAAATGAATGATAATCAAGTCTTTAACGATACGTTTTGTGGGCTTACATTACCCGAGAATTTGCAGTACTAATATAACATACATCGGAATAATATACTACGGAATTGTAAAAAAAAACATCTATAGAAAGGTACTGAATTACATATTACTATTTCTTTACAAAAAAAACTTGAATAACGTAAACGATGCACCGTGGAAAAGAGGGTGGAGAGCTCTGGAAGCCTGAGTTCAATATTCGAACGATTCAACAAAGTACGACACGGACTATTTTGAGAACCCCATTATATTGCATTCCCATGGTCGATGGCTAATTCTTTGCTTACTTTTATAGAATTCGTAAACAGAATGTAACAATATAATTTATAATGATACCGTCCATAGTAATCTAACGAAGCTGGAAAATTATATTTTTGCAGGTTCTAATACCATAAATTACGTATTTCATTTCATCGAATGTTTTTTTTTAGATAACTTTATTATTAAACTAAATACTTCACGTTATGATCGCAATCACCACAAACATTCATGACCGTCATTGATATCAAATCTATCTGACAAACTGTAGACAAGTGTGAATCATTATACACACGCCATACAGAGACATGTAATATAAATTGAACACAGATGGAACTATTTTTTTTTCGAACTGACATACCCTGTTGGCACTATGGCCTCTACAGATTCACAGGACTACTAAGGAGAGCGCTTATGGCACTCACCCGAGCGAATGGAACGGCGGACACGGCTAGTTAAATGGGAAAAAGATAAACATAGCTTTTCCTTTTTCACCAATTCAATCATTTACCATAATATAAATGCGAAAGTGAGTTTGTTTTACGCCCTCACGCTTTAATGACACAGTCGATGGTCATCAAATTTTGCTTCCATATTGTCAGAGGTACAAAAGAAGACATAGGGTACCTATCATCTAGAAATAGTGTACTGTTCCCAAGGAATCAGTCATTTATACTTTAACACGAGTGAAACCGTGAGCAAAAGCTAGTCTTAGATTAAATGTTGATTTTTTCTGTTCCCAAACAAAACTGTTAAAATAATGAATATTAAATAAGCGAACGGCTTGTAGCGACGTCACGGCGCGGTGTATAGGACGCGCGGGTACAGAAAGCGAGCGAAACAGGCAAGGTATATTGCGTAAGGGATGAAACTTGGGCTCAGGAAACAAATAGCCATTGTTCTCCCCCTCCATGTCCGCGGTGGTTTTGTGCTAATAGCTATGTCGTGGGCAATGTTAAGAGTACAGACATTTTAATTAAAGTCTGATTATTTTAGTCATTTCATAATAAACTAAGAAGAATAAGGTGATTGAATATTTGTGCCTCCTAAAAGTTACATTTTACCGTATTTCAAAGTGTAATTAATGGAATACTAACTGATTTGCCGTGACTTCTCTTCGTGGAAATGTTTTTTTTAAAGTAAAGTACGTGTTTTATGTGAATTAATTGTGAGCTGTCCCTAATTGTTTTATCTGTAAGTATGTCCTAACTGTTTGCAACAATTTATTCATTTTAAATTTTATAATTGCTACTAGGCCCCTACGGACAGGCATAACGATATGTAGACAAGACAATACTCCAAAAAGTGATCTGTTTACCAAAAGTTTCGTTCTATTTCTGTTCAGCTCTTTTTGCTACATTTCTTCATGTAATGTTCTAGAACATCAATATTTTAATAAAATAAAAACACATTATGACCACTTACAATTTTATTAACCGGTAAGAAAATTCCAGAATTATTCTGTACTAGAAGGTGTAAATCGATTTCTTGAAAGTTCTATTTTGTATTCCTTTTCATTTCACCATATAACGGGTAAAACTTTTCGTTCGGCAGGACGGCGAAACACATTGGTGTATGATGCTGGTTTTGGTCTTCATCTAGAAAGTATTAATATCTAGTAGTTTAATCTAAAACAGTTTGTCTAATCACTACATAGTATAAAACAAAGTCGCTTTCTCTGTCCCTATATCCCTGTGTATGCTTAAATCTTTAAAACTACGCAACGGATTCTGATGCGGTTTTTTTAATAGATAGAGTGATTGAAGAGGAAGGTTTATATGTATAATAACATAAAGTAAGTAGTGGAGAAATACTGTTATTTTTGAGGTTATTCCAAATTTAACGCGTGCGGGCCACGGGCAGTAATGAATAAATCAAAACTACTGGATCGATTTTAATATTTTTTTCAGTGAATGATATAGGCTATATATTTTATACCCGTGCGAAGCCGGAGCGGGCCCCTAGTTCCCAATATAAAGCGATGTAGCGATGACTTTAAATAGTCATCTTATAGGCCATTTCTATAATTAAGGTCGTATATTAATCTATGTCTACTGTAAATGGCATTTCACGTGAAGCGGACAACGAAAAAAGTTTCTGGAGTTCTTTCCTCTTCCATTGAATTAGCCTTCTATTAATATGAATATGAAAACTCTTTTTTTTTCTATAATGTTTATTTGTGAAATTATGGCCTTATAAAAACAGTCATATTTGAAATTCAGATTTTTCGTAAATGATTTTTCGAATTAAACATTTACAATAAATTATTAAACGCAGTGATTCATACAGAAAATAAATCGGTCTTTTAAATACATAATTTCACTTGAAAAATACTTTTTTTATGTACAAAACCGGAAGTAAGCATTTCAAAACGAAATTTTAATGACTTGAACGAATGCCTTTTTAATTCTCTCTCATATTAAAATATAGCTTAAAATACACATAGATATAAAATATTGAAATTTTAAAATAAGATGTTCATTAATTTAGATAATAGACTGATTAATGACGTAAATATCGCACTGAGTTGACATCTGGCGCTTGCCTAGGATTTACGCATGCAACGTGCTCGAGGGCTCCATTCCGGAGGATCGGACCTCAGTTTGAGTAGCTGCTGAGGGAAACCTAGATGTGTGTTGAAGCAAAATTCGGCGGCATGATCTGTGATTACACGGGCGTGGGCACGCACACGCTCTGTTTCGAGGGAGGGAAGGGTACACATGATTACCTAGCGAAATTTCTTCGGGAGGGTCGGTTAAAATGTAACGCGGACGTATTTTGTATCACGGCGCGCCAAGTACGTTGTCGTAAGGCGCGGCGGA
Source organism: Antheraea assamensis (assembly GCA_035772565.1). Classification (NCBI taxonomy): domain Eukaryota; kingdom Metazoa; phylum Arthropoda; class Insecta; order Lepidoptera; family Saturniidae; genus Antheraea; species Antheraea assamensis. The sequence continues at coordinate 87,455 of JAQQSE010000193.1, read as the reverse complement.
TACCACTAACGAACTAGGATGATTCATAGCTCGATCGAAATAACTAGTCGTGAGAGTTTTGACGTAATCCCAGATAGACGGCATCTCCAGGTCCACATACCACCTGGCACCTACCGCCCTGTGTAGAAAACTGTTCGTGCCTAGTCGTCGACCAACTTTTAATGTATTCAGGCTAAATAGGCAACCAATAAAAATCAAGATGATTATGATTGTCGAATAGCGTAGCTAATAGTAATTCAGAATATGGTAACCGTAATAAGTTATTAGTACGGCTTAATAGTAGCTAATAGTTTTAACGCAGGCCAATAGTAATCCCTCGGACATACAAGAGGAAAGAGGAATAACATAATACCGAAATCGTATATATACTTTTGTACAAAATATTCGTTATATTATATAAATGTATACCTGAGTATATGTATACATACGCCTTCAATATAACATAAGTTGCGCGATTATGTTGTGAAGAGGCAATGTATCGATTCACTTTTTATGAATACTATAATGTCAGTCGATTCTTAAAGAATAAACTCTAATAATAAAAGCTTTTATAAAAGCATTTTAACTATCCACTCAAAAAATAAATTATTATATGAGTACTAAACTGACTGCGACATACAAGGAGTCTCTCATTTAAGTGCTAGATTGTTATGACAGCTTTTAGATAACGCAAAGCGAAACTGAGTCGAGACGTGAAACATCTATTGGTGTGAACAAAAAGGGATTGAAAATATATTATATTTTTTATCTTTGAAGTAGCAAATAAACATGCAGTCAGCTTTAGTTTATATATAACCGACTAAGAACCGTAATTTCTACCTTCGATCTGGGCGTATATAAAGTCCCTGACGACTAAATACTTCAATAAATCTGCAAACTATCCCAACCCGTTAGTGGTGTTCGCCACGAAATGCATTCCCCAAAGTCATCGCCGATCACTTTAAAAGTCGACATAAAAACATCTTTAGTTATCCCTCTGGCAGCACACGATTTGTACTCCTCTATCTGTCCAACAAAAGCGTGCTCACACCCACGCCTACGTAATTGCAGATTATACCACCGTAGTCAATTTTGCTCCCGCACATCTGCCGCGGCTATCTCGGCAGCGTCTCAAGCCTAGATTTGAATTCCCTGAGTAGAGGCTTCGAGCATGCTGCTTTCCTAATAATTACTTCTCCCGTGGATTATATTGGACCGCCATGGAGGACAGCAAGATTAATTCATTGCATTGATGACAAATAACAACACAAATAACTACGTATATCACAGGTTTCGTTACCATAATACACATAGTTTAAGTTGAATACCCGTCTGTAAAGATATTTCTTGGTACTTATTTATTTTAAGTACTGTAAATACAGCTAACCAAATAGTTTGCCTTGCCTTGCCTTATAACATTATAGTATTTTTCTCGTACCATTATACACATATTGTATTTTTTCTGTTTACTATAAACAAATATTACAGCATAACGATATTCTTTATTGTACGTATCATAAGAATTGCAAACGTTAAAAAAATGGTGTTAGATCTTGTTTAGAAATCTAAGGCGTGTAAATAGCCCAGGCGTGGTTTGAATAATTAGTTTTGAATGTGATGGCCGTAGGAGCTAAAGCGCATAAACACTTATTAAAGTAAAATAAACAGCGTAACTATAAAGTATCGCCGAAGGCCGAAGACAGCTATTCCTGTTATGTCGGTGGGGCGGGTTTGCTTAATTTGCTGAGCGGTGTAGTGATACTATATTAAGGGTCCTATACACATTGTATTGAAACCACGAACGACAACAAACTGAATGCGAGTTTTTTTTTATGCTATTGGAGGCAAACGAACAGACGAGTTACCTGATGGTAAGTAATCACTGCCATCCATGGACACATGCGACATGAATGGCATCACAAATGCGTTGCCGGCCTTTGAGGGAGGAGAGCCTCCGGCGCTCTCACTGATCGAACCAAACGCAACAGTACAATTACTGTTACTTTAAGCTGATTTTCTTTGAGAGGGTGTTACTACCCCGGACGAGCCGGCCCATTCGTGCTGAAGGATACAGACTGTTAATATTTTCACCAAATTTATATGTAAAAAAGGTCAATGACCTTTCGCTGCATCAAATGGCACTTAAAATTCCGCATCCCTTACTAGTATGAGAACTCAATAACTGAAACCATCGCAAGTGCTACTAAGCAGCAGCTAATTACTTACTACAATAATGCCTTGCGCCGAACTAGGTGATTTTCTAAATTCGCTTGGTTAGCTAACATCCTCAAGTTGGAAATCTGTCGCCAGGTATCTGTAAGTGTGTTCTAATAACTGAAGTCAAGAGACGAATCTTAGTGCACTTTATCATTTAGCATCAAGTGAGATTGTGATAAACACACAAAGTCAAAAATAATCCTTTGTCGCAGCAAAGTCACTACAGTACAATATAATGTCGTATGACCGCAGTATGCCACGGCTGAATCATCAGCCTGTAAGCGACCCACTGCAGGGTCATACTCCTCTTTCCGAAGCATGGTTGTAGGCGACGATGTATTGGCCATTTCAAACTCCGACAAATCCACATTTCTATAACTTCTTACATGTGATGGTATTTCTAGAACATTTCTCAGCTTTAGGTTTCCTTACAGGTGACTATGTCGATAATGAATTATGTTTTTGTGTTATATTTTAATAAGTTTTAGTAAAAAATATTGAAATTTATTTTGCTGTTTTATATCGGACTGCAAATTTTAACAACGTCACTATAATGCAATGCTTACAAGTGATTGCATTGTGAAATAAAATATATTCAGAACTATCAATATATTGCAATTGACAAAGAGATGGCCGTAATTTGATACCGAATCACTTCCCGTCCCGTTGATGAGCATGTCGTTATAAAGTCACGATATTTAGTCACGTTATGATTTAGATGCAAACAAAAGATTCACGATAATTTCAAAGTACGCTGAATGCTTTGTTAAAAACACTACATAATTTACTAAATTACCAAATTATTTGATGTCAGACTCCAGATATTAAGCCCAAAAGGTCCAAATGATATATTCTATTTAAGGCATTCTAAAAATAGATACTTACTTTTACATCTATTAATTGTTACATAATGTTTGCTTGACCGCACGTTGTGTTAACAAAAGCCGATCATTATAATTGTCAACAACGGAAAACGGATAATCAACAGCGGAATAACGTCGTGTTCAATACTTTGATATCCATTGTATAGAAGTAATGCATGAAATTATTAGTTGTAAAAATAACCACTTTCAGTCTACGACTGAGTTACTTAGAATAATAAATAGAGTTGACAAATGTTTCATTGTTATTAGAACTAAGTGAGGCGTAAACAAAACAATCGAAAAGACTTATTAAATTATCTCCACTGTTTCAACAGTTTCTAGGTTAACTTCCCTTTAAATATCTAGTTTCGAAGTCGTCTATTGAATAGTGCTTCTCGGGAGGGGATTTTGTACTCGACATTAATGTAAGAAGAAAGTAGATGTTCTATATTAATAATTAATATTACGAAAGATTTTTATTTTAAACTTTTGATACCATAGACTCGCCTTTCTTGATTAATTGCATCTTCGAGTTACGATTCTATACTGTAATTAATATTTATTATGGAACGTATACTAGATTACATTTCATAATAGTAGCTATATATTTGTTAGCTGTTCAACTTTGTAAATAAATCTCAAGTACGTTTTTGCTCAAGTACGTAGAGAACAAAAATCCTTGTCAATAATTATATTAACTATTGGAATTTGACTATTGACTCGTTGATGATGGTATTAGTTGGTTTCTAATGGAATAGAATTATACTATATTTATTTAACTGAGAGAGACTAGTAAGCTATATTTAATCCTCAAAGGCTTATACAAAATAAGAAACATGCTATAGTAGACGTTCTATTTAAAGCACAAAATACGGATGAGGAGAAAATGACGTCACACATTTCAGGTTCTATTTTTGAATACCAAAAAAATGACTGAACCTTTCTAGAGCCCGACATCATGAACATACTTATAAAGCAAAATTGCATGTCGCATCTATTTGCGTGTTCTCTCACTTCTTCTAAACTACGTAATGGATTTTGATTTAGCCTGTATTAACATTTAGATAATTTCTTCAGTTAGATTTATATATATAATGCACGCATATTATATTTATACAGAATAGAAAGAAAAGGGACGCAGTGCACGCTAGTTAAGTCGCAAGATAGCCTTTTCGGACGCTAAGCCTTATAACTTGGATAACAATAATGTATAACATAATTGTACATCTCAGAAATATCTACAGATAAGTCCTTGATGGTATATATCTACCTCCTAAGTATAACCCACGGTAATCATTTTTGTCTCTTAGAGATATTATTAAGAAATATTTGGTTATTTACTATGGTATTTTTAGCAAGATAGTATTAATTATTATTCAATTAAATATTGTAATTACGTTGAGAATTTTATGTAGTTCAGATTAGCATTTTACAGTGTATTATTTGAACTAAGATCTTAGCAAATATCATAGATTTAAAATTACGCGCAACAAAAAAAGTTGTCTGTGTGAAGATTCTTAGGTAAAGTGTATGACTTTAATAAACTATAGATATAAAAATGTATCTGAATTGTTTAGATACATATGACGTCACATTGCCTCCACGCAAAGCCGGGTCGAATCGCTAGTTGTAAAAAAAAATTACCGATGCCGTATCCAAATATATAAGTATTCTATCTAAACGATAGAGTCTTACAAACTCAAATCTCGTACTCGCAACAAATCGAATAAGCGAGCGAGCGGCGCCTCATCCGAATACAGACTCTGGATTCAATACGGATTCAATTCCGATTTAAAAGCTCACTCTACCGTCTCCGAGCTTCCGCGTAGCCCTCGTAAAATATAAATGAAGTTTGTAGTTTTTAATTCCGTGTATAAATTAACCTTTATACAAAATAAATGGGATAATTCCTTTCAAATCACCTTCATCTTCGGACTTACTCTCTATTTTTCTTTTATTTGTTTCATCTAACTAATTTCCAGAATTACTAATTAGATTCGAATAATAATTAATAGAATAAAAGTGGGTGCTATTAATACATTTTCAACTGTTTCATTATTCGCGCGCGATTACCCGCATATTTTTAATCACAGAGTAAAGAGTGCTCGTGTGCAGGCACGCGTTCTGGAGAGTATGATAAAACGCATAGTTTTGTATAAGCACATGGTGAGGCGGATGCTCCATCATGTAGTTTTTATATCAAAATTCATGTTTCTATGCGGGGGTAACACTGGTCACTTTCCACTGATGCGCACTTTTTTTCGCGATACTACTACATCTCCACCATATACTCGTATATCATATACGAGATGAATAACCCGCTTTGGTTTTATGGAGAAACCATCACCGCATCTCTTGCCGCAAGACCAGGGGGCGACTCGGTAAGCGAATAAATGCTTCTTACACCCCCTATCGTTCACATAATTTTCACATCACTACAATTATAGACACAGTTAGGCTGACACGCATCCCCGTGTTAGCCATAATAAGTTCTCAAGTCCGCTGAGTGAGCACGGCTATTTATACGCCTGCCTTTATCATGCTTATACTACTATATTACTAGTGCAATCCTTGATTGTTTTTGGACTACGCAAAGTAGAAATAGAGCTACATATGTTATAAAATATTATATACGTCGGTTTTTTGTGTGTAATAAAAAAAATGTCGTTATAGGTGACGAAATATCGACAGAAATATAGTTTAATCATGTTTTAATTATTATAACAATTTCTTACTTGTACGTATTTTATATATCGGTACAAAATTCAAACATAAGATAACCAGAAGACATATTACGATTCAACAACGTAAAGATTCAACAACCCCCTGTAGTGATTCTTTACTACATAATCTAATACCTGCCAGTTTTCTATCCGTTATGAAAAAACGTGCGAGTGTTGATGGAAGAAGCGCACAGGCTTGCACGCACTTTCCCTTTGTTCTTGTTTATCTTTTGACGCATGATTTTTCTCGCACTGGGCACAGTGTGTCTGTAAAGCCAGCTATTACAAACTGTGAAGCCTATATTAATTAAGTAAAATGCCGCACTTCCCAATCGCGCAGTTGGCTCCAAACATAAAATAAGCTTACCTCACTGCGCTGATAGAAATTTATGATTTAAAATATAAAATGTGACTGAAACCGCCATGTTGTACTAATTAATGACAATAACATACATATAAACAAAATAGCACACACAACTATTGAATTCCAAACTACTAAGCATAGCCTAGTATTATCTATAGTCTATATCTAAACCTCTCTATGTACTGCAAAGGAAATCCAGTCTAAGCATTAGTCGATAAAAGGCTTAGGAGAGACAATTTAGTACTTCTGAACTGTTTCAACGACTGCGGGGAAAGTTTAAAGGATTGAGCTTATTTCTCGCCTCACATTTATTTCTTTTCGATAGAAAATTGCTGCTTTATTATTAAGCTTTTGTTAAAATTGAAGCTGAATTTAAAATAAAGTTATCCACGTACTTCTTTTGGTTTTGTCTAATATTTAAAACTTGGGAATATTATCCTATTGAACTCGCTTATCTGAGGAACTGACAGTTCAATTGGATAAATCATTTTCACGTTAGACGTTCCTAATGAGAAGTGCCGTCTAGTGCTTTATATATATAAGTAATATATCATCTCTCTGTCTTTTTACGCGAATCATTTAAAAACTACTGGTTAGATTAGATTTTTTTTTTAGTTTTATTGAAGTGGGAATTTCTTTAGGCGCGTTTAGCACTTTTTTGTTGAACACAAATCACGGAACTCGCGTCATCGTCACCGAACGCTTCCAATGAGCTATAATATGTATACTGTACTGTACATAGATATACCTCCGTGAGTTTTTTTTCTTTTTTTTATATATTATAGGGGACAAGAGAACAGATGGGTCACCTGATGGTAAGTGATCACCGCCGTCCATAGACACTAGCAACACCAGGGGAGTCGCAAGTGCGTTGCCGGCCTTTTAATATATGTGGGCGCCTCCGGCGCTCTCACTGACCGAACGAAACGCAACAGTGCAAGCACTGTTACTTCACGTCGGCTTTCTGTGAGAGGGTGGTACTACCGCGGGCGAGCCGATCCATTCATTCTGAAACCAGTAATAGTTTCAGCGTAGCTCTAATACCTACGTAATTAGATCACAGACTAAAAACCATAACAGTGTTTATGCTGCCATTTAGTGAATATTGGTTCTATCAACATTTTCAATTTTAAGTACAAACAATTATAAATTAAACATTGTAAAACAAAAATGTTAGGCCACTATACTTCTCATGGCCTCAATTGATTTTAAGATTAAAAAAGAACACAATTATTCCATACTTTTGAGTTGTCACTTCTATCGGTAGTCCTTATGACTTCCTCGTTGTTTTTAGATTTACTTCTTAGATACTTAGTCTAAAAAAATCAAGATATCTTCGTTTAATACAAAGCTATGAGTATTTTAAGGAAATATGATTTTTCATAATCACTACGTGTGCGACGATGTGTATGTTCTTGCTGTGGAGACGTGATGCGTATTTTTTTTGTTTTTTGCTCTGTACACAAACTATATATAAATAAGTCTCGGATATATTACCTAGTTATATTCTATGTGTATCAACAGAATTGCTAATTTATTTCATAACAAACACTATATTCGAAGCACAACGCAGTTCATCTTTTACAAATTATCCGTCCCTGTCTGGCTTGGAGGTATTGACGCGTGTGAGCAGGATACTAGACAGTCATAATCTGTCAACAAGTACACGCTAATTGCACACTCGGGTTATATAGTACGGTGACCACGATTATTATTTATGTTTGGACTCGCAGGAATTTTCTCTTTTATATTATAAACTATTGGTGATACAGATCTACAATATAAAACGTCAGGTTTTATCTTAGCAAAATTTAAGGAAAAAAAATTAATTAAATCGCTACTCATTGATTGCTTTAATATTAACTGTAAACATGACCTTTGAATTTTCCAATCAAAATCGAACTTTGTTTTATACTGCTACATTAAGTTATTTTGCAGTATTATACCGTAAACGGCAATATTATTTTTAATTTTCTATTAGGCTTTTTTGAAGCAAGGCGTATCAGCCTTATCATTATCATCAATATTTAGAAGTTTTGTCTGTCTGTCGTTTATACGCGCATCACACAAAAAACTATTAGACGTATTTTGACTAACTTTGGTATGGTGATAAATTATACACCGGTATAATCTATAGAACATGTTTTGTATATATATCACATTCATACTTATGTTTATCTTACCTATAAAACAACACAAAAGTGAAGCAATTTACGCAATAGCTGCTGGATAGAGCTTGGCATAGCTGCATGTTGTTGAGTACCACAATGTGTATTGAAAGTCAGAATTATACATTCACAGTATGTGCAACTACTAGACATTGTAGTGTCACGGTACGCCTCGAAGAACAAAATCGTTCAAAAAGGGGCGAGGTCGAGTTTTGATACACCTTTCATCTATGATTTTATTAATCACTGTGTTTAGAATTGAAATTCCACGCGGACATAGTCACAGACACAGCTAGTTCTTTATAATATTCCAACATAAAGTTTATTTAAATACATTTCAATTACTCTTGACACATTCCATCAGAAAATGGGATACACCATCTTGGCAATTTTGTGCAAGCTCCAGAAGATACACGCTTCATAATGCATTGTTAGAATACATTTGTTTAAAATAACATGGCATACCATACATTTTACATAATAGCAATTCTAGAACAAAACAGTGAATATAACAAGAGGACTCTTTGAACGGTATAACGAAGTTCATTTTTATATACTCGTATATTGCGTTATATATAGTAAGCGATGATGGCTCAGTTGGTAGTGTGTTCGGACACAGCGTCGAAGGACGTAGGTTCGAATCCAAGCCACTGATTCGGAGCTTTCGGTGAAGGAAAACATCGTGATGAAATCATAGCATAGTGGTATAGCTTGGGGTCAAGCGGGACTTGGGGTCAAGCGGGACTGGGGGGGGACCCGCAGGGAGTGGACCCACAGGCGCAATACAGCTCCCTCTGTGGAGCCTTAGCCTGCCACTCCAAGACCGTGGTGCGTGGTGAAGAGCCACAACCTACTCGAGGTGACCCTGTTTCGGCAGAACACCATGGATCTAGGCTGGAGAGCCGATAAACACTCCTGAGTGTGGCGTGTGAGCAGCGCACTCAGTACCGGGCTAGGGCGGAGGAGGGTTCAGTCTGAACCCCAACGGCCTAGTACCGGATAGCGGCTGGCGGGACTGGTTGATTTACACCGGTCTCGGCAGGCGTACTGCGAACTTGATGTTGGAAGGGCGGTAAGATGAAAGCAAGATTAAAAAAAGTACTACCCCAGGAGGGTACCTCCCGCTCCGCGGGGGGAGAATCCCTCCCCAGGCCCTCTGGCCTGGGCAGCCCCTCGTTTTCTGGGGGGGGCAAAATTTTGCGATCAGCTACTACAAAACGGACAAGAGCAGGCACAAGGACAACCGATTCTGCTGACCCAACGAAGACTACGGCTACGCGTTCACGGACAACCGATTTGCCCATCGAACAGGCGGAGAGCCAGCCAGCGCTGGAGACCCTTTCCGAGGGTAGCGAGGAGAGTCCAGCATGCATGCACACGGCGAGCGAAGGCGAGAATACCCCTGCCAACGCTGTGCCAGACTCCACTCCTCGAGCGCCAAACCCGTCTCCTCGACCTAGGTCACGTTCTTCGGGGAGTTCGGGGGCGGAGAAGGAAGTTACGGGACGCTGCACTCCCGTCGCTAAAAAGAAGAAGGGGCGAGACAGGCCGGCAACGACTGGGGAATTTGTCGGTCTGGCCGCGGCTAAGGCGAAAGAGGAGCGCCTAAAGAAGGAGGAGCTTCGACGCCAGGCGGAAGCGGAGCTGGAGGCGCAGGCATCGCGCGCCCGAAAAGAACAAACGGGCAAAAATATCGTTGTCCCCGACAACACCGGAGATCAACCGACGGTGGACCTCCGGAAAAGGATCCTTGCCGACGTTGACGCAGTTGTCAACGTGGGCAAGAAATCGGGGCACCTACAGAGCCCGTTCGTGAGGGCACTGAATGAGGCGGCTGCATCCATTACGGATGCAGTCAATGAGATGTGTGCCCGAAAGGCCAACGATGAGCTGCGGAAGCTCCAGGCGGCTTATCTAAAGATGGAGGAGGCGAATGCGAGGCAGGAGCGTGAGCTTGTCGAGGTACGCAAAGAGCTCGCGCGGATGGAAGCGGAACTCGACAAGGTCCGCACCCAAACCGCAGCCGCACGCGTCGCCTCTCCGGAACCGCCCCTGATTCCATCTCAGGGAAGGTTGGAGGAGCTCCCACCACTCCCGCAGCGGCGTCAGGGCAGAGTGCGAGCTGAGGAGCCTCCCTGGAGCTTCGAAGAGAAGCTCGAGTCGATGGCGCGCTCATTAACTGCACAGATGAGCAGTATGATGAGCGCGCGACTCGAAGCTCTGGAGGGGAGGTTACTCCCGAAGGAGCACCTACGTCCACCCTTGGTCTCCGACAGGACAGCTGCACCGATAGGCAGGGTAGCAGCGTCCCCTGGGGCTAGCCCGCGAGAAGCCGCAATGGCGCAGCTGCCTAAGCGGAAGAGAGCGAAGAAGAAGAAGAAGCCCCAAAAGGGTAAGCCGAAGGCCACTGCAGGCGGGGAGCAGGCCCTACCACCCAATGCACCGGATGAGGGATGGGTGCAGGTGGGGAAGATAGGGAGGCCTGTAAGACCTGCCAAGCCTAGGAGGGAGCCGGCGCCGGCCTCCAGGAGGGATAACTTCCCGAATCTTCGCGCCCCGAAAACATCGGCCGTGACAATCACGTTGAAGCCCGGGGCGCAGGGAGCGGGTTTAACCTACCTGGAGGTCCTGCAGCGCGTTAAGGCCGAGGTGAAGGTGACGGACCTTGGCATAGAGGGCATCCGTTGGCGCAAGGCAGCCAATGGTGGCTACCTACTTGAGGTGCCTGGTGCCACCAGCGGTGGAAAGGCGGATGCCCTGGCTGCCAAGGTTCGTGAGGCGGTCCCCGAGGGGGTGAAAGTGTCCAGGCCCATTCGGTGCATCAACGTGCGTGTGTCGGGCCTGGACGAGTCGGTGACGGAGGATGAGGTCGTCGCCGCCGTGGCCAAAGCCGGGGACTGTCCACCGGAACAAATCAAGACCAACGGCGTCCGCCCCGGTTTAAGGGGGCTTTGGGCGTCCGTGGTCACGTGTCCGGTGGCGGTGGCTAGGAGGCTGGGCGACGACCGCAGACTTCTCGTCGGGTGGGTTTCGGCACAAGTGCGAGTCCTGCCTCCCCGGCCCCTGAGATGCTTTAAGTGCCTCAGGGATGGCCACCTGGGGACGTCATGCACCTCCAAGGTGGACTGCACAGATCTGTGCTTTAGGTGCAGCCAGCCGGGACACAGGGCCGGGGAGTGCACGTCCCCACCGCACTGCGCAGTGTGCGCGGCGTCAGGGAAGCCCGCCGGACACAGGATTGGCAGCGGGGCCTGTAGGAAACCTGCGCCCTCCATCAGGAAGGCGCAACGAAGAAGGGGCAGGAGGGGAAAGAAACCCCCTGATCCTTCGACGCTGTCAGGGGCCACTGGGGCCAGGACGGCTCAGTTGGTGGAAGTGGAGTGTCCCTAATGGCGGCACCCCGCTTCCTTCAAGGGAATCTCAACCACTGCGCCAGGGCCCAGGATCTTTTGTTTCAAAGCATGGCGCAGTGGTTGATACACGTCGCTGTGATGGCCGAGCCGTATTTCATCCCGCCCGGGGATAACTGGGTGGGTGACGTCGACGGCTCGGTGGCCTTAGGGTCTCAGGCCGCCGCCGGCTCTCCGTCCCTCGTTAACATCTTGAGGGGTCGGAGATACGTAGCGGCGCATCACAGCGGCGTGGTGGTAGTGGGGGTGTACGCACCCCCAAGCATGAGTCTCGCCGACTTTGAGGCTTTGCTCGGGGACCTGCAAAGTGTCGTCAGTTGCAGCCACCCTCACCCCGTCGTAGTGCTCGGGGACTTCAATGCCAAGTCTACGGCTTGGGGTTCCCCGGCCACGAACGTCAGGGGTAGGGTGCTGGAGGAGTGGGCCATAACATCGGGCCTACTCCTCCTGAATAGGGGGTCCGTTAACACGTGCGTGCGACAGCAGGGCGGGTCGATAGTGGACGTATCGTTCGCTAGCCCTGCTCTAGCACGCCGTGTTCGGGGCTGGAGAGTCCTTGAGGGGGTGGAGACGTTGTCGGACCATCGTTACATACGGTTCGACGTCTCCACCCAGACCTCGGACGGACCAGCCCGTAGGCCCCCCGTGGCGGATGGACCGCGTTGGGCGTTGAAGCGTCTCAACATAGAGGCGCTTCGGGAAGCCGTCGTCTTGCAGGCCTGGGTGACAGGAGAGTTACCGGACAGGCCTGCCGACGTCGACCTGGAAGCGGAGTCACTCCGAGCGGACGTGACGCGGATCTGCGATGCGGCGATGCCCCGGATCAGGGGGCCGATTCCCGCCAAGCGTCAGGTGTACTGGTGGACCGCTGAAATCGCGCAGTTGCGCGTAGCGTGCACGTCGGCCCGTCGCCAGTACACCCGTCAGCGACGCAGGCGGGGCCGCTCGCAGGTCACGTCCGCAGGGGAGGCCGAGCTCTACGAGGGGTACAGAGCAGCCAGATTGGCGCTCCGTAGGGCGATTGAGCGGTCAAAAGCTCTCGCTCGGGAGGAGATGCTCGAGACGCTCAGTCGGGATCCGTGGGGTCGCCCATACCGTATGGTACGTGGCAAACTACGCCAGGGTGGCCCCCCGGTAACCCAGAGTCTCGAGCCAGATCTCCTCCACGAGATTCTGGCTGCTCTGTTCCCTTCGAGGACAGAGCACACGCCTCCCACGATGGCTCCGCCCACGCCCACGCCCAACGCGGCTGGCTGCGACGAGGACGACGAGGTCCCCGAGGTGACCCGGGAAGAGTTGAGGGCGGCGGTGAAGCGCCTGCAGGCGAAAAACACCGCCCCAGGACCCGACGGCATACCTGGCCGTGTATGGGTCCTGGCTTACGAGGCCCTCGAGCCCCGACTACGCAGGATTGTCACTGCATCTCTTCAGCAGGGCCGGTTTCCGACCATCTGGAAAACCGGCCGTTTGGTCCTGCTGAAGAAGGAGGGGCGCCCGGCGGACAGTCCGTCCGCCTACCGGCCCATAGTGCTGTTGGACGAGGCGGCAAAGCTCTGCGAGCGAATAATCGCAGGCCGCCTCGTCCGGCACTTAACAGAAGTTGGGCCGGACCTGGCGGACAACCAGTTCGGTTTCCGCCAGGGGCGCTCCACCACAGATGCAGTGCTGAGAGTCAAGATTCAGGCGGAGGAAGCATTTGCCCGGGGTGAGGTGGTTTTGGCGGTGTCTCTCGACATCGTCAACGCGTTTAACACCTTGCCCTGGGCCTGTATCGAAGAGGCACTCCGATATCATGGAGTGCCTCGCTACCTCCGCCGCGTAGTCGGGGCGTACCTCTGTGAGAGGTACGTCACCTTCCCGGGTCTGGGAGGGAGGACAAGTCGGCGAGACGTAGCATCCGGTGTTCCACAGGGGTCTGTCCTGGGCCCCCTCTTGTGGAACATCGGATACGATTGGGTGTTGCGCGGTGCGCTCCTCCGGGGCGTCAGCATTGTGTGTTATGCTGACGACACTTTGGTGTTAGCCCGGGGGAAGACGCACTGCGCGGCCGCGATCCTGGCTACTGCAGGAGTCGCTCAAGTCGTCGGTAGGATCCGGCTTCTGGGACTAAAGGTGGCGCTCTCTAAAACCGAGGCCCTGTATTTTCACGGGCCTCGGCGCGCGCCACCCGGAGGGTCCCAGATAGTCGTGGGAGGCGAGTCCATCGGTGTCGGGTCGAGTATGAGGTATCTCGGCCTCCTCCTCGACAGCCGGTGGACGTTCAAGGAACACTTCCGGCAGCTGGCCCCCCGTTTAATGGGCGCAGCGGGCGCGTTAGCCCGTCTGCTTCCCAACCTGGGGGGGCCCAACTCCGTCTGCCGGAAGCTGTACCTGGGGGTCGTGCGGTCGATGGCCCTGTATGGGGCCCCCGCATGGGCGTATGGCCTGACGGCCATCAGCAACGCTCAGCTGCGTAAAACGCAGAGAGTGATGGCCGTCAGAGCCATCCGCGGATACCGCACGATCTCCTTCGAAGCGGCCTCCCTTTTAGCCGGATCCCCACCCTGGGACCTGGAAGCGAGAGCCCACGCGTCCCTGTACCAACGACGCGTGGAGGCGCTGGAGCAGGGCCGGAGACTCACACCTCGGGAAATCGAGGTGCTCCGGTCCCAGCTCCACCAGGTCCTAGTCATTGAAGAATGGGAACGACGACTTGAGCGACCGAGCGCGGGCGTGGCTACCATAGGAGCCGTTCGGCCGGTCATGGCCGAATGGCTCACCAGGCGGCATGGCACCCTGAGCTTCCGGCTGACACAGGTGCTCTCGGGGCATGGATGCTTCGGGAGCTACCTGTGTCGCATAGGCCGGGAGCCAACGACAGGGTGCCACCATTGTGGCTGCGCGGTCGACGACGCGCAGCACACACTCGTGGAGTGTCCCGCCTGGGACGAGCCACGCCGCGAGCTCGTCGCGGCCATCGGCCCGGATCTCTCGCTCTCGACCGTCATCGTCAAGATGGTCGAGAGCGAGACCGGGTGGATATCCGTCGCCTCATACTGCGAGATAGTTATGCTCGCGAAGGAGGCGGCGGAGAGGGAGAGGGAGCAGACCACTCGGCTCCCCTCCCGCGGTCGACGAACACGGCGGCGACGGGTCGGCAACGACCTCATGCCGCCGTAAAAAGGGCCTGTGGGTGGCGGGACGGGCGGGCACGTCCGTCGCCCTGAGCAGTGCTTTCTGCACAGGCCCGCGTGGTGGAGGCGTTTGTGCCGAGCGACTCCCACAGTTCGTCGGAGGGGGTTTAACACCCGCCCCCTCCTGAGGGGTCTACCATCTTAACCCCTCAGACTGCAGACGGGGCCCCTGTTGAGGGGCCGACACCTGCCGGGGAGCAGAAGTAATGCCTTTGGCAGTTCCTGCTCCCTGGCCAAATAGGTGTGTGAGGCACCATGGGGTTTTTAGTCCGTGGGAATCGGACATAACCCACCCCCCGCTGCCCGACGGGGTGGGTATCCGTTACGGATTTTCCCCATGTAAAAAAAAAAAAAAAAAAAAAAAAAAAAAAAAAAAAAAAAAAAAAAAGGGCTTTTTCTAAGTCCGTTTGGCTAGCTACCAGCCTAGACGATAGAATTTATTTACTTACATTAGTGTGTCTTTTGTAAGATTCACTTCAGTCGGAGATTAATTAAATAATATAAATTAAATATTAATTATTATGTTTATTGTATCTCTTCCCATTTTTATTTATCTATTACTGTATATGAAAACTTGTAATTAGTACTTATTCTAGATTAATTTCCTTTTGTTACTGTTAATTGTTGTTTATATTGTTAGTTTTAAAAATAGAATAATAAAGTAACAGCGTATTACATGCAGTAATCATAAATTAAACAATAAGCTACCTTATGGTTTACTAATACTTTACTTGCTTCTGTTCATATATTTATTCATTCATTCATTAATATATTACTTCACCTTATAATATAGTTCTCTCTCGTTTTCTGTGGCCCAGTAGCTATATTTCGGTATTTTTACGTCAGAGACGTATCAGAGTCCACCTTTGTAATATTAAAACGTCCCAGAACAAGCAAAAACCATGCAGTTCGTACAACAGAGCGCAACGAGCGCTGCGTTAATTAGTCGGTTTATTAGTGATTCAAGTGAAGCGAGCTTAACAAAATGTCATGAAACTATGATATTATTCGGTTGTATACGTTAGCCATTTCTGTTTCACAAAATAATAACATATTTAACATTTCTTCTTCTGTAGATTAATTAACGTCAGACAGTGATATATGTTTTATTCTACGCCTTATGCCGAGGCAACGTTGAGGGGGCAGATATAAAAGTATGACGTTATGCAATGTTGATGTCATCTTTAGCGGCAGATAAAGTAAACCACAAATGAAGATAGATATGAATATATATATATATAATATATATATATATATATATATATATTTTAATTATATATATATATTATAGGGTGCAAACAAACAGGTGGGTCACCTGATGATAAGCGATCACCGCCGTCCATAGACACTAGCAACACCAGGGGAGTCACAAGTGCGTTGCCGGCCTTTTAAATATGTGGGCCTCCGGCGCTCTCACTAACCGAACGAAACGCAACAGTGCAACCACTATTACTTCACGTCGGTTTTCTGTGAGAGGGTGGTACTACCCCGGGCGAGCCGACCCATTCATGCTGAAACCAGTAATAGCTTCAGCCTAGCTCTACCACCTACAGAAGATATGTAGAGATATGAACGGTTCAAGGATTCGCGCGAAACTGATCCTCTATTTTTTTTCGAACTGAGTAACCGCTGTTGGCCTGACGGGCCTTCACAGCTTCACCGGTCTATTAGGGTACTTAGTCGAATGGCAACAAGCTTGCAGAGACCAGAGTGGCGAACCTCGGAATGGGCTGTTACCTTTGATACATCGCGTATTTGAATACTGCGTCGATACGGAGGTTTGAATTCTTACGAGTGAGCTGGAGCTGTTGGTGAAAGTAAGCATCGTAATAAAAGGATAGGATGTCGTTACGGCTTTTTCTAAGCTCACCTGACTAGCTATCACTCTCGAGTTGGAAATCCTTTGACAGACTCCTATAGCTGTGTTCCGGTAGTTGCACTTGAGAGGCAGTTCCCTTCTAGATTTAGCGCGTTTAGGCCACATCGTCATTTAACATCAGGTCAGATTGTGGTCAAACACTATACCTAAAAAGTACAACAGAAAAAAGTTTGGTTGATGAAAGCGTTACTTTGCGTAAATTTGTAATTAAAAATTAGGGTCGATGTTACTTCACACTTCCGCATAGAGTTCTTTATCCACTGTCACGTCTTCCTTTTTAATTGTTTCACAACCGTTTTCTGCTGCAGTCAGACGTGACAGCGGTCAAACAATTGAACACGGAAGCGAGAAGTAACATCCACCCTAATTTTTAGAATAAAATAACTTGGTCGTAGTCGTATAAAAACTATTCGGTACCAAATACCTTTCAGAGTGTTCTGGAAGCTGTTTCCAGTAACCAGCCCTAAATCTAGGACTATTTGTCACTCAACACCGTGTAATATATTAACCATAGGTGAATACATCCTAAAAATACCTTATTACATAGATAAAATGGTAAAGGTCTGTCATTATGGGAGCATCACGGAAAATCTACTGGATAGATTTTTTTAGCCATTCCTTTTAATTTTACTTCTTATCTAAGAAGTACCTACTTGGTCCTTATTGAATCCTCACGATAATCGGAATCCTCACAAAATTTTCGTTTAGTATAAACAAATAAAAGTTTAAAAACCACGATTTTTATAAGCACTACTCGTTCAGCTATGTGTGTCTTCTCGCCAAGGAGAAGTGAAGCAAGTTATGTGGTGTTTATTTTATTTTCTCTCTGTATATCAAATATATTTTACAATAATTAACAACGTAGATAAAGTTGCGGGTATTACATATCAAGGGTATCGAAAAAGATCATAAGGTGTCTTTCATTAAAAAAAACTATAGTTCCCGTCCGATAACTTCAAATCTACATTAACACGAGAAAACCCGGGAGCAAATGCCAGTATACAATAATAAAAAAATGCCCCGTCTGGCTGTCTATCATCCTCAATTTAACTAAGTATATGTAGGTGTGTTCTAGAAGCTGTACCTGAAAATTACTATCTCCTATGTTTTGGATTGAATGTTAGTCCATATTCTCACTTAACACCCGGAGAGACTGTGGTCAAATGTTAAAACATTAGCGGGAAAAGCCACTGAGATAAGCCAGTATATATAGACTAGATTTATAGAGAGTAATACACATAGTTCCTGACTCTACGTGCAAGTGAATTTCAAACTGAATCAGCGAATAACTTTAGATTGCTCCCAGAAATCTCTTGGTAATTGGCAGGAGTACAGCTCTCGGTGCAAGTTTCGAAATTGCATCGTGTACTTATTGTGTAGTCTGTCGCAACTTAAGACCTATACGGTATATCTTGAATATATTTTACTCGATTTATTCAAGGGCGTAGCTCTAAATTTCCGTTTATTCATTTGTACCTATGCTAATACTATAAAAAGGTAAAAGAAAATAATGAAATATTCTCCATAACTATTGATTCCCTCCCAAAAATTCTTCCACTAATAAGAAGCTGTGTATATCCTTAAGTACAGTAAATATTTAAGATGTGTTATTTTGTATTTTATTGGTAGCCTGGGCTGAAATAGCATTTAATTAAAAAAAATTGGAATCACTCTCTAGGCTGTTAGACATGCATAAATAGATTTTATGTAGGCAAATGCATAGAGAGCCGTTTACACAACTGAGCCGCGCATAGGCATTGTTATAGGCATTTATAGTTCATCCCTTCTCGGTAATGATCCATTTATATCGAACTTCCGGCAATTATTTCGTTATATCTTGTGTACTTTGTAGTCTATCATTATTATGAGAAATGCTCCGCACTTAGGAGTTGTAGCACGATGCTTAGATTACCCTAGAAAATTACCAAATCAAAAAGATATAGAGACTTTTCAAATAGGAATATTAGATGTAATATTATAAATGTGGAAGTCAGTTTGTTTGTTTATTACGCTTTCACACTTTAACTACTGAACTAATCTTTAAGAATATTTTGCATAAATATTGTCAGAGGTGCAAAAAAAGACAGAGGGTACTTTTAAATAAGAAAATAAAAAGAGTAAAAACACACGACAGAAGTGATACTTTCGTGTTAAAGGGAAACAATTATTTAAAAAAATTCAAACAAAAAGCCAACGTCACGCGTTCTTTCCAGGCGGTCACCCATCTAAGTATAAACGCGCACGATGTTGCTTAACTATGGTGACCGGACGGTGTTTTCAACCCTCTACCCACCACAGTGTTTTTCTCACACAAAAAGGTCGCTGATCAGAGTTTCAAAACACTCCCGTTAGAAGCTAAACTCCAAAAATGTGCCGTTCCTTAGAGATAAGTTAAATGCACATTAATCCGAGCTAAGCCGCGAGCAAAAGCAAGTCTCTTATAGATTGGAAATACTATGTAATAAATAAATTTAATATATACAAAATTTAGCAATAAAATAATAAGAACAATTCAATATACATTTCTAAACAGTCCGCCTTCTAAACTCGATGAGTGTAGAAAAGTTGGTTACAATAAAACAGCCCGGACTATTCAATCCAGATAAAAGGTTTCGGGACCAGATATCTGTGTCGGTCGAAATTCGATAATATATCTGCAGCAACCCAGTCGGCTGTGAACCGAAAGAGTTTTCCACACGGAAAGGTTTCAGAAAGAAAAATGTATATAGAGCCATTTTAAATCAGTGTTTTTATTATTCACCACAAAAATGTTCTATATGTGTATACAAATCTCTTTACAACGGCTTGAACGATTTCAACGCGACTTTTATTACAGAAAAAAGATTTGTTACATTATAAACTAGCACATATACCATAACACATAATAATGAAACCGTAATTTAAAAATAAAATACAATCCTTTAAAATTAAATTAAAAAGGGTTATTATATCGGATAAGCAATGGACATCATATCAAATCAATAAAAATAATAATATAAATAAAAATCAAATATAAAAAATTTAAAATGAAAAGATGAAAAAAAGGAAAACTTGAACTCCTAATATAATTGTATGTGGAAATTTTGATTATCCATATTTGCATATTGTCATCGCGTAAAAAAAAGCGTTATATCTATGCTCCTCTCTTTCTATCTCTTAAACTTTGAAGCGTATTTCTGTTCAAAATTACAAATTTATGACATATCACCTGCATGCATTCACGTCTTCAATTGTAAGAATGTAACCCATGTCCACTGAAGCTCTGTACACGCGACAACTGTGAACACAACGTATCTTTGTACACCTAATGCCCGGTTTCTGAAGCATTTTAACTGTAGTTTATCTGTTTAATAGCGCTATCGGTTCGATAACTTGTCAAATTGGGTTTCTGAACACACAATGACACGAGAAATGTCAGTCTACGTCTCATTCTGTATTCAGAAACGCATTGACAGTTAGCCGCTTGTCTTATGGATAACGTTATTGAATCAATAGCTATTGATAGTTTAACTGACGGCTTCAGAAACCGGGCATAAGTCATTCACTTAGCGTACGATTTACTTCCAATTAATATAAAACAGAATCAAATGTATTAAATGGACAATGTCCCAGCCTTTATTTTGTTAAGGTAGTTAGGATCAAAATCATTTCTGCAGGTTAGAATCCTTGGGAATGAGCCGAAGGTTTCGATGAAGGAAAACAACGTGATGTAACCATAGCATGCTGGTAGGGTTTTTTTTAATACCTATAACTATTCCGGTAGATGTGCTTGAGTGCCAGTCCCGTACGTTTAGAGTGTTTTTTAGTCTTGGACCACATCGTCATTTAACCTCAGATGTGCTTATGGTCAAATGCTGAAACATATGAAGGACAAAAACCAAAATATAAAAGAAAATATTTCGTCTACGTACGGGACACCAATCTTTAATGGCAACTTTTGAAGGATTATCTGGGATACGCATAATTATGCATTTCCATAGGGCCAGTGTATAAAATATATATTACCAGAAAAGTTGAAATAAAAATTATGCTATATATATATATATATATATTTAATATATTTTACATGGCTAGCTGGTACCTAGTACTACGTTTTGTTGTTTCACAAATCAGGATTAATTTTGGGCTCTCTTAATTTTTTTATATTGTCACTTTATAACCACAACTTATGCACTAGGTATAACCATACTATAAATTTTATACTACCTCTGCTAAATTATACCTTCAATACTTAGTCATTGTTGAACAGCGTATTGTATGTAGTCTGTATCATAGTACAAAAAGTTGTCTATATCCTGGTAAAAATCGCATTGAAACTGGTTCACTTGTATCATCTCATTATCATCACCAATTTAACTGTCAGATATTGATGAGTGCATACACTGGTTTATTATCAACTGGTGTTTTGATATTTGTTTTTGTAACAGTAATCGATTTGTAGCTCCTTTTAAAATGTCAATCGATGTATCTATAGTTAGTTTTTGAACGTCGATTTTCTGTAATCCTGACAACGTTCATACAAAAGTTGTGGAAGGCGTAATAAACAAATATTAGTTAGAATGGACACAGCTAATTCTGAACCGCGATGGAATAGATTTAGTATCAAAGAACGCCGTACAACAATGGAAAATAATTACAATTCGTATACAAAGCAAGTTTGTGAATGTAAATACAGGATAGTACATCAGTCGGAATTACAAACGCGTCTCATCATTAAGCGGCTGGAATTATGGCGATTATTCATGAGCCGCCCGCCTTCGCCGCCCGCCCTAGCGCGCAGCGTCGCCGCACTTCTGCGGTAAGCCCGGACTTAAGTGTTGTTTTGACTGAAACCTAACCACTTACTAACATTTTTGGTTTACCTCTATTAAGCTTTATATAGGAAGTATGGTTTATTGTAATCTTTTATATATACATATATATGTTTTTGTATCTTACACAACTAATGCTTTAATATGATCTCAGATATTTTGTGTTTTCAGTCAGCGGTGTGGCAACATGCTAATGTTTATTTTGATCTAGGATATAAAATACATAGCGTCTATACTTGCATATACCAGTATTTATATTCCGAGGATGTGTGTGCGATGAAATTCCATGTCAAAATTGTATGTGGGGTTTTATGGTACTGAATAAGGAAGAGTTGAGTAGTAATAGTAATTTATGTTTCTTTCTTTTTTTGCCTTTTCTTTTCTCCTCTTTCTTTTTTTATATTTCTTCTTGATTCATCTTTCATCATTCTTGGAATCATTTGTTTTCCGTTACCAATATTAACAATGACTAACATGCAAACAACCAAGCTTTATTTAAATAACAAATAAGTATGAAAGGGAGATAACTTCAAGCTGTTCACACTCAAAGTGACAATACGAACAACATAACAATAAATTCTAATCTAAATATGTAACCTAGGAACGCAAAATAAACGGATGTCCGTTACTTTTGTAATGTCGAAATTAGTTTCATGACATGAATTACCCATAGTAGTAGATGAATAATTATGTTCTGCTTTCTAGAAAGAGCTATTGAAATTATAATGGGAACTATTATTCAATTATCATTATAGCAATAAAAAATAGAATATCGACAATAACCCAATCTAAGCACCCATTAATATATGATAAGTGTCCATCACAATATAATCGAACTGTCGGACCATCATCCGATCCATAGACTGCATAAAGTCTGAACGAATATTCACTAATTGTGAAGTAAAATTATATAAACAGTAGTTTGTTGTACGATAAACAAAAATGAAAAGAAGATTGAACGGCAAGACCGTCTTTAATTCAAAGCTATGTAGATGAAAAATCACGTTCATTAAGTTCCATAGCGTCAAAGACTAATCCTCAAAAGAGACGGTCCGTTAAAGTATTTTAATTTTACCAGAAATAAATCCTTTTTCATTTTTCACTAACAACCACGATGTGGTAAGATGAAGCCACACGGAACGTTCTAATACAGGATTGGTGTTAATATTATTCAACGTTGATTAAATTTTACTCAGAAGTATTAGTCAACGATAGTTGCTATTCACGTCTGTGTGTGTGTATTTAAGTTATTTAATTGAAAGTCAATTACTTTCATGTGGTTTTCATTATCATTTACTGAATTTACATGGTTTACATGTTTTTGTGTTTATGAAAATAGAGAAAATTTCAAGTATAAAAAATATTGTACAGTTGTTTACTTAGCTAAGGCTGAAAAAAGTTACTAAATACATTAAAATAAAGTTGCACTCTGTATGCTAACTCGTTGTTACAAACAAACTACGAATGACTCATCGAGCGTTGGAGTAAAAAATAATAGGGTCCTGAAAAGAACCCGTCTCGAACTATGTTGAATCGGTAGAGTAATGACGTCAGCTTTCCATCTTTTTTATTGAAAAGTATAAAAACACGCCACAGTGCGTTCAAGTAGAATTTTATGCTACACATCAGCGCAAATATGAAGAGAAACAAAAGGAAGAAATCTTCGATGATTCGAATTTTGTAAGACTACAACTACAATTTTGTAATTAAGAATCTAATTAATACTTGTGATGTGCGAGAATGCATTTAACATTTCTTTTGACGCAAATACTATTTCATTGTCCAACGAGCATAACAATAATATACTACGAAATTGTCAAACCTAAAGACTTTCACTTAAGTCTGCGATAACGTATGTCTAACTTCTATGGAATGCTTTTGTCACTAGTGGTATTTGTGAACGAATTACTGAGTAACGACGGAGTGTTGTCCAAGGAAGCAAAATTTCATGTATAACCGTTTATTAGCGCAAGCGACCGATGCAGATCTTTGCACGAACGTCACTGGTTAACAAATTCATAATGCCTTATATGCCTATAGTTATATGATACCCCACACTTTGAACAACAAAGTACTTGAAAAGGGATGCTTCAAAGCGGACTTAAATAATAAAGAATACGATTTAAAATATGACTGCATGATGATTATACGGGAGTTGGCGTAATCCGCTTAGATCATCTCTTCACTTGTAAACAAGTTTTAATCCAAATAAAATCTGTTTTGTGGTAGTATATTTTTTTCATACAACTTAAACTCTACTTTTGCTGTAATTTTTTGATAGGCACGAATGTATTAAAAATCTGTTAACGATCGTCTTTACCAGCAGCCCTTCAGCAAGCCCTAGGCGTTCGTGATTAGATAGTAATATACATATCATGTTAAACTAGGTAAGATTGGTAATGAAGAAGTTTTTCAACATTATATTAAGATATACAGACAAATTTTTATATTAATAGAATTACTTGTTGTTATAACACTACAGTTGTTTAAAATTATATGATATAAACTGATTTGATTATATGAAGGAACCATAGAAAACCTTTTGTGTTAGTATATATTTGAAGTTATATACTATTGCTTGTTACTTTTAGAATTAATAGAATACATAAGTCGTAACATGCTATTTTAAGTTTGCCTGCAAAAGTTTTCATAACAATATATTGTACAGTTTTTATTATATTTAATTAACAATATTAAAAAATTCCAATATTCTTATCAAGGCAATGAATTTAAACCGTAGCAACTTGTCTCGTAAGACGAGTATTACGATTGAAAAATATAATATTTTTTTAACTATCCAAGTTTTTGAAAATCTTTGACATATTACATCGACGATGAGACTCCGCCAGTAGACAGATTACCGGCATTATTTTTACTCTGTATACATTCTAATTTATGCTTCTGTAACTAAAGATATAAGATAGAATATTATACTATAATCTATGTAATATATTGTCCTCGAAGTAAAATTAAACATTTTTCTTTGCATCGAAACCAAGTAAACTGAACAATGTCTTATGAAACACCATCTCGTAAATAAAAGTTTTAAACTTATAACACAAAGTTAAAATATTTTTTCTTCTAATATCCAAAACTTAGACAAATGTCTAATTAAATTTTATATATTTTTATAAACCATATTAAAGTGAAGTTTTATCAAAGGTAGTTTTTAAATGAATGATTATCAAACATCCATACATTCTGATAAACTTTCTTGTGTATATATTATTATTATGATTTAACGACGAATGTTTCAATGTTTAGGAACTTATCTACTACTATTCAAAATGTAGGTTAGAAAGTGTACTAGGCGAGACCGAATTAATAATGCGAGTGGGCAATATAATTCGGAACGGGATTTTGGAGACCGAGGGCAGATTGGCTCTGCGACGATAATCAAACATTTCCAAGAAGAGCCGAAATGTTAGTGGCTTCATAAATGAGATGCAATGCCGTGTGGCTTAGACCCACGGCGTTGACTGTTCCAAAAGACAATCAAAAACATCTTCTCATATCACCCCGTTAAAATAGCGACAACGATTGTATCTCTACGATTCTCTACACAGAGCATGCTCGCGCACATATCCGCGAAACTACCGATTACACCGCCGAAGATGGGCGGTTAACTTTGTTTCCATACATCCGCCGTGGCCTCCGTTGGCAGCCTAAGTTCGATCCTCTGGAGTGGGGCACACTGCTAGTGCAATACCGTGACACTGAAATCACTAACTCATCTCACAGATCACATTGCACGCCACACACGTTAAAACAAATACAGTAAGTACAAATGTCGTTCATGAAAGGGATTTTTTGGCTGTATTTTTTTCTTAGTTTGTTTTAGCCCTAATTGTCAGATCCGAAATACATGTACAATATGAAACAACCCAGTCATCGAGAAGAACCGCCAAGAGTCTAGAGGTGGTGGTCTATAGGTGGTAGAGCTACGCTGAAACTATTACTGGTTTCAGCATGAATGGGTCAGCTCGCCCGGGGTAGTACCACCCTCTCATAGAAAACCAACGTGAAGTAACAGTGCTTGCACTGTTGCGTTTCGTTCGGTCAGTGACAGCGCCGGAGGCCCACATATATTAAAAGGCCGGCAACGCACTTGCGACTCCCCTGGTGTTGCTAGTGTCTATGGACGGCGGTGATCACTTACCATCAGGTGACCCACCTGTTCGCTTGCCCCCTATAATATAAAAAAAAAAAAAAAAAAAAAAAAAAATATGGTTTATCTTTTCATCAAACATAACATAACTTATATTTTTAAGAACGTGATTATAGTTATAAACATAGATAATTTACATTCGGTTTTGCTGGATACACAGAGAGGGGTGTCATTTTCAGACGTCACTATCGGTCACATATTGATCCTCCCTGTAATAAATAGTAATACCATTACTAAAAAACTGTTACCGGTCCTAGTGAGTCTAAAACATGAAATAACCAATTTGTTATTGTTTCTTGTATGTCGGTCCTGTACGAAATCTAGCTTATCTAAGTTTTTGCGGACGTACATTAGATTTTCAAGAATGTATTGGGAGGGCAGAGTTAGGATGCCGAACTCCTGGAACTTAGCCTTTAATAATTCGCGAGGTCTCCTATAATAAACTGCCCGTTTTTGTAGTAAGAATATGGTGTCTACCTTAGCTGCTGTCCCCCACAGAAAACTCCACTAACGCAGACATTTGTGGCTAGCTTAGGTCGCTTGTTTGGTTTAGTTCGATTCATAATGTCGCATAGAAGGCAACAGCCCAAGCTGAGGTCTGCGCACTTTGGCAGCCTTGCGCTAGTTGCCATTTCGGCTGAGCACCCGTGTTTATGCTATATTTGGTTTAGCTTATCCTAGTTCGACAGAAACACGAATACAGTCGAGGTGCAATTTAAAAATTGTTATAGTTTTTTATATATTTTAATACAAACTCAGATCAAGTATTGCTTTAATGTCCGTGAGAAGTTTGTCTTTGCGGTCATAGCCGTCTGGAAGGAAAATATACATTCAAAAGGCATAGTAATAGAAGACAACACCAATAAATTTGTTCATACATTTAGAAGAATCCTACAAAAGTGATTCGTCACACGATTCCGATATGCGAGAAACATTTCTGTTTTATATTTTCTATACGGTGAATTATTGGAGACATATGAAGGTTTCTATTTCTACCTTCGGTCACGTTTTGTCCCAAAGCCGATGTGTTTCTAGGAGCGTGATTCCGTTAACAAACGTCCTTTGTTTTAGAATGTACGCTGTATATTGTACAGTGTACATTTCCTGTTCTCTTTAGAAAGGTTTCATATTCATTTATATAAAAGGGTCTAACCTCTGTATGTTTGCTTTTATTTTTAGATCAATTGTAAATTTGTAATTTTATAAGAACTTATAAATAAAACAGATATTAAATCAATTTTATTAAGAAAAAAGATTGAAATGTAAAATTATTCAATTATTTAGATAGGTCTAGAACATTCGGATTGATTTCAAGAACTTCTTTCTTTCGTAACGTTTGGGTTCCGTACAGTGCTCGGCGCTTCAAAAGTATTTGTGAAGCAAATGAGGCGTACGACTGTTTCGTTCCTTCGCATTTACAAGAGAAGGATTACAGGTTTGTATTTAGTCTTTTTAAGTGGGAGGCTTTCCATATTGGAAAAAAAATAGTAGAAAAATTTGAATCTTTTAGTAAATTCGTGCAATCAATACGAAAAAGAGGTATTTATTATAGGAAAATATATATGAATAATTAGTATAAGCGATGTGTATATACACTTTATTTAAAAAATGTAACTTATTTTATACATCTATTACATAAAAAGATTTTTTTTTTCATACATATGTTTTTATTATAATTTTTATAGATTCTCGTGAAATCATTCATGTTTGTTACAGTGTTGGATTAACGTCACTCCATTGTACACAATACTATTTCACACTTATTTTCGTTTTCTGCGTAAATAATATTAATGTTGAAAACATTAAAATAAAGTATGTTTTACATGTGTTTTCGACACTGTCTATCACTAGTATACTGTAAGTTATCAAACAATGAGTTATTTTTGTAAATTCTAAATTTGTTTCATGAATTTCTTAAACGGCCATAAAGATTTCGATCAGATGTTGCATTTAAATAAAGTTTCACTTTATAAGCTTATTCATATAAGTATCATCCTAATAACGCAATTTTACTAAAAAAACCTCTTTATTACTAGTTATTTCCTGTGATATAACGCCATCCAGTAAATTTTTATGACACTTGCATTGTTGCCAATGGATGATAAATTGGACTAGTACTTCAACATTCTATAAGACGACTCTGTTAGATATTATCCGAATTACGTTTAGTAACAACAACGCAAGTATCGTATTAACCAACCAAACGAAGTTCCGTCACCCAGGTACTTCAACAAAATGAGACATATAGAATCCAAAGTCCCTTGTCACGGTATTAATAAAATTTGAATGTATTTATAAGACGCCCCTGTCGAATTGTAAATACATATCTGTACTATGTATTTGAATTGTAAAATCTTCTTGTTCTACGCGCAATGAAATGAATAAGATTTGAAGTATTGCGGAGACTTCTAATTGAATCAAAATAATGTCGTCAGCCACCTCTCACTTAGAACAATCGATGGCTGCGAATTATTGAAGAAAAAAATCCTGCATCCATATAAACAAAAGTGGCTTTGTTAATCCGGGCTTATCTTTGAAATCCCTTAATCGATTTTGACACAACTTTTACGGGTAAATAATAGACCGTTCGAAGTATAATCTAGGCCTCATATTACACTTTTCTGTAGAGGCTAAGCAGTATGGGCAAAATTCAAATGGTACATTAATTAAATACTCACAGCTGACAATTAATATCGATAAAATACGTATGATAGTTCTGGCGAAGTAATAAAGCCTTAACTGTAACTTAACTTAATTGTCAACCTTCCACAACTGACTGATCATTATAAAAATTTAACTTTAACTAAATTTTCGAAAATTTAATAAAGAATGCAGTGTTAAATGGGTAATGTGTGGGATAACATTATAATAACTGTGAGCTGGTCAATTAAAACATTTAGACGGTTGGTGATTAATTGGCTTCTAGAAAATAATTTTCCCAAAACCCTTGGCGCACGAGAAAAAGAGATAGCACTATAATAATATGCTATTTCTCCGATAAGTCAATTAACTCATAGTATTTTGATAGTCAGAACTGGTGATTACGTTTGCCTATTTGTGGTTCACGATTTCAACCACGTTAATTTTTTGCTTCATTTTAGAAACGTCCAAGAGAATATTCTGAATCAGAGTGGATAGTTTCTGAGGTCAGTATGTTCGAGCATAGAAACTCGCCAACTTTAAAATTAATCCACTATACTAAACTATGTTTTGTTGGTCAGTTACTTCACTTTTGGATATGTTTTAATAGATATATTGTACTGTAAAGGACCAATGGACCAATAGATAAATATCAGAACGTCACAGATAGAGCTGTACCACATGGGCGCTCGGCCGATTACTACCCAATATAGGGGGCCGAGCGCCGGCTGCCGCAGACTATACATGGGGGTCGTGCGGGCGATGGCCCTCTACGGGGTACCGGTGTGGGCCGATGCCCTCGGTGCCGCCAACGTGCGCGCGCTGCGGGCAGCGCAGCGCATTGTGGCACTGAGGGTGATACGGGGATACCGCACCGTGTCCTCGTCGGCGGCCTTCGCGCTCGCCGGCTCCCTGCCCTGGGAGCTGGAGGCGAGGGTGCTTGCCGCCGTGTATGAGTTCACGGCGGCAAGAAAACGTTTAGGGGAGCCTCCGGCTCTCAGGGAGATTATAGTAAAAAGACGGGCAGAAAGGGAGGAGGCCCTGGAGAGGTGGAGGCAGGACCTGGCGGACGCGCGGTATGGAAGATATACCGTCGACGCCGTCCGCCCGGTCCTGCCGGAATGGTGTAATAGGGAGTGGGGCTCCCTGACGTTTCGGCTGGTGCAGGTACTCAGCGGCCATGGCTGTTTTGGCTGGTACCTGCACCAGATCGCTCGCAGGGAGCCCACCGCCGCATGTCACGAGTGCGGCGCTGAGGAAGATACCGCGCAGCACACTCTATCTGAGTGTGCTGCGTGGGGAGAACAGCGCCGCGCTCTGACTGCGGCGGTAGGTGGTGACTTGTCGCTGCCGAGCGTGGTTGTGGCCATGCTCGGCAGCGAAGAAGCATGGATGGCCATGGCCTCCTTCTGCGAGGAAGTTATCTCGCAGAAGGAGGCGGCGGAGAGGGTCCGAGAGCTGGACCCTCTTAGCGGCCCTCTCCGCCAAAGGAGGGTCGGTGGAAGGAGGCGGCGCTTTGTCCGCCTCCTTCCACCTCCGTAGCCGGACCTGAGGAGGTGGGCCGGGGGGCCCATCTCCTCCTTGCACAGATCCGGCTGACGAGGGGAGGTAGCTGGTTGTGTACCCAGTCTACCTCCCTATTAGGACGGAGCCCGGTGGCCTTTCGCCGGGCTGACCGATGGGGCGACATGGTGATAGCCCAGCACGATCCCATGTCGCCCCAACCAAAATCGGCGGCCGGTACACCGTGGGGTTTTAGTCCGTGCGAGTCGGACATAACCCACTCTCTCCCCCGGGAGGGTGGGTATCCATAAAGGATTTCCCCACGTAAATAAAAAAAAAAAAAAAAAAAAAAAAAAAAAAAAAGAGCTGTACCACATAGCTCTTAAAATAGCAACTGCATAACCATGTAAGTCTTAACGAAGCAAAAAGTAATATAATTTCAAGTGAAGTAAACGCAGATACGGACTCATTTAATACGCCAGTGGCTGATTTAAAAAATGAAATGAGTACGGATTAAAAAGTAATGAAGAGATATTTTCAGGGGATGCAGAAAAAAAAAACGAATGGAAAAAATTTCGTCCGTAGCTGAGCAGAGGAAATCTAGTCGGTGCGGTGGAATCGAGTTTAACTGAGGAAGCAACGCGGTTAGCGCTTTAACTGTGTTTTTGTTTTTTAGGGTACCGTAATTACAGGAACCTTCATTTTTATCCTTTATAACTTTAAGTTCTAATCAGACGCGTTATATAAATCCGAGTGCTGGGTTACGAAATAAACAGATGAGAAAAGGTTACGTGTGTCAGAGATGCAAATATTAAGATGGATATCAGGTGTAACCAGAATGGATAAGATTAATAATGAGTATGTCAGAGGAAGTTTGAAAATAGCACCAGTGACAGAGAAGTTGAGGAGTAATAGGTTAACATGGTACGGGCATATTATGAGAAGAGATGAACGTCATGTAACAAGGAAAGTTCTGAGTTTGAAAGTGGACGGATATATGAGTAGAGGAAGACCGAAACAGGTTTGGATGGATTGTGTGAAAATGATATGCGAATAAAAGGTGTGAATACTGAGAGGGCATTAGACAGGGGAGAGTGGAAAAGAAAATCGTGTTGTACCGACCTTACTTAGGTGGAATAAGGGTAAGATGATGATGAACTCTAAGTACTTGACCATATTCTCAGATAATATGAAATTAACGGTATGACCTAATATAGGCCACACGCTAAATATGATCGAAGATATTTCTTAATTGCAGTTGCTGAATCACACCTATATGTACTTGATAATAGATTTATAGAATGAAGCAAGACGAGTTTAAAAACCGCTTCTACCAAACTACGGTTTCATCAAGATGGTCACCGAAAGTTCCACTTAAAGGGTTTGAACTTATATCGATCGATGCAATATCCAAGTACGCAACTGAGCTATCAATCTCGAAATACTGTCTTTATGAAGATACAAATTGTAAACGCTGATTGCAGATTTGATTTATATTTAAATGCGAATTATTTTTTATTTTATTTAAATTTGTTGACAATGAAATTGCTGAGGATAATTCTGAATATCTACCTGACTGGCTATCACTCTTTAATTAAAAATCTATCGTCAAGCACCTGTACATATATTCTGATGGCTACACTTGTGAGCCACACCGTAACATGTCACCGTTTAAGACCACATTGTAAAGTTGAAGCCAAGTGACATTTTATTTATAAGCAATCATATGAAGCTGAATAAAAGACTCAGATATACATAAACATGTCAGCTTCTAATATAGAAATTCAGTTGTGTTCACAGCTCCGTTAGCTTGACCTACAATATTATTCGTATGATATGTATTTAATAACGCTTTTGAAACAAAGGTACAAGGTTTATTGTTATAGATTGCATCAATATCCCATCTTCATTAAACTTGAAGAACATACTTTAGAAACTGTCACGGTAAAAATGTAAAATGATAAAATAATTATTCTACAGAACCTTTTAGTTTTTCACCGAGACATATTTTCCGTGGTAGTGTTGTGTAAGTGGACAGCGCAGGCAACTGACCTCGTTCGTGTAATAGTATCTCATTTGAAAACTTAACATTGCCCGTTCTATATCTAAAAAGTATTTAGTTTTCTGACCGCGTCCGTACGATTTTCTATTGATATCATTTTTAATGCTTGATGATCACTATGCTATAACTATGAAAAATTAATTACCTATATTTAGGCCCGTAGAGAGTTTAATTTATAATCAAATCTATAACTACTGTATAAAATGTGTTACTAAATATGAACGAAATCCTTCATTATCTTCTTACACTTATCCGACTTAAGTAGGGTCGGCACAACGTGTTTTCCTTTTCCACTATCCTCTGTCATATGTCATCTCAGTATTTACACCTTTCATACAGATATTATTTTTCACACAATCTATCCATACCATCTTCGGCCTTCCTATATCCATCCACCTTCATAGTTAAAACTTTTCTAGTTATATGGTTTTCATCTCTCCTCGTGACATGGACATAATACTATAAAGAAATAAAATTGTAGAAGCGATGATGGACAATGCTTAGCGTGTTCGACCATTACGCCGATTGACATAGTTTCAAATCCTCGGGAATGAGGCAGAGCTTTCGCTAAAAGAAAACATCGTTACGAAAGCATAAGATGGTGGTAGACCCATAGGGGTATGTTCCACCAGCTGCGCTTGAGAGTCAGTCCATTTAAGTTTAACGCATTTACATTCTTGGACCACATCATCAATTAACATCAGGTAAGCTTGGGATTAAGCGCTAAAGCAAATATACATTTAAAAAAAAAACGATGTAGTATGTTACAGTATATTTACAAAGGAAGATTATAGGCTGTCTTCATACTACTAACGTTATGGGTGAGGCAATTACTATACTAAATGTATATTAGAAAGTTCACTAAAACAGAGTAAGACTGCGGCCAGGTCGTGTAACGTGCGGTGTGTTGAAGATCAAAGGGCCAAAACAATGAAACGCGAGGGATTGATCAACATTAAATATATTATACAAAGAGCATTAAAACAAAAATATTGCATTGCGTTGTAGATTAAAAGTGTATGTTTATTACCTTTAACTTTTTAATCTCATACAGTGGTTATGCGAGACAAGTGTATCACGTAGCTTGCAAAATCTATTTTCGGTGAACTATTAATTTTCTATTTGATATTTAAATGAGGGTAACCATTTTAATATGATTCTTTATAAGCTTCAGTGTCTATTCTGAGTAGGTTTTATTCAAATGATTGGAGTTCGTTCTTTACATTATTTAAAGAACATTTTATTTCTTCATTATAATCATATTTATATCTACGTTTAAGAACGTAAAATAGGAATGGAAAAAAAGAAATTTCCGGCCTAGACTAAGTAGCGAGCGGACGCCGGCGACGACAATAATTCGATTTAAACGCGCTGACTCGATTGCAGATTACGGTATCGAGATGATATTTGTTTATTATTCCCATTATTTCGCATCTAGTATGACTTGAAAGTCTTTAATGAGTTTTAAAAAACCATCATTATTCTTAGAACGAATCAGAAAATGTAACACATTAGCTTGGACTCCACTTACTAACTCAAATAAGTACATATTGTTAATTTACTTAGCTTTGCGTTATCGCCAAATAAATGTTAGAGAAACAAGATATTGACATGATAACGTTTTATAAATCGATGGACGTCAGCTGCAGACACGAAAAAGCATGACTCATTGTCACGTTCCTCCTGAGCCGAGCGTGCAAGCGAAACCACGCTATAGATATAGATATAGATCGGCCTAAGCGTTTGTTTTATGACGCATCATCTCTCTTCCACTCCATCGGCAATTCAGTGATAATAATTCAGTTCATAAAAGTATGCAATTTTTCATCTATTTTTCCTTATGACGTTATCACGTAAAATTATTGTCCGTAAAGCGACCTTTACAAACAACCAATTTTTTTAAAATACCTTACTACATAAATTAGTTTTTTTAATACTTTTTTAGCGTTTGACCAAAACTTCAGCTAATATTAATTATCGCCGCCGAAACAGATCTATTGGTGATTAGTTTAAAACTTTCAATTGGAGAGTGGCAATAGACTGGTGGGTTTTAATAAATCTCACCTTCAAGCATGGTTTCGTCACGATGTTTTCTTCCATGAAAACTTGATCATTTTAAGGCTCTCACGCACATTAATCAATGCAGTATATGTACAAGCAACCACCAGGCTTTTATTACTTCAATAATAATTAAGTATTCAGCACAATGGTCATCTTGAATAAAAACTTAGAACCTACCTCGATCAATCCAGCATATATACAAACAACCACTGGGCTTTCGTCGCTTCGACAATTTTTATATGGTTATATGTATTTTTTGAATAAATATCTCAATTATTTTTTACTCTGGGATATAAGCATAAGACGAGCACTTAACAACATGTTTGTTGATGTTTAGAATGTGATTTATTCAATAAATAAAAACAAATACCGCTATTATTAATCTATAGAATTAAACCAAAAATCATTTATGAAATTCTATAAACGATTTAACAGCTCTAAACACGTCATCGGTTAACTCTTCTGGTCTTTCGAACGCAGCGAAATGCCCTCCGTGTTCCACGTTAGTGGTTCCCATTAAGTTGGGGTATTTCCATCTAAGTACGAAGTCAGGATGTTGGATCAATTCGTGTTTAAAGCGAAGAGCCCATGCTGGTACTGACGTTGGAATTCTGTTAAAGATAATGTTTAATTTAGATTTCTATCCAAATAATATGCACAAATAATTTTCTCTCATGAAAATGAATGTTTTTAAATTAATGTATAGGAAAGAGTTAAATTTAACTTTCTCGATTCTCTTTTTTTAATATTCGATAAAATAGATGTCGTGCATTTCTCTCTACAACCTTTCTAAACATATAATGCATACAATGAAAAAAATCATTTCTATAATTTTAATGGTAGCTCTAGAGATTAGCACTTTCAATTACAAACACCTTCTTCATAACGTACCGTCCCAAAATCTTTTCTAACTCAGAACTCCTAAAGGATTCCTTATATAGTCTCATTGATGTGGTAATGCTCCCTGTAACCCAGTAGAGCATGATGTTGTCGGTCAACTTGTTTAGATCGAAGTACTTATCTAAACCACCCTCTAGCTGGAATTTATTTTCAGGATCTGTGAAGACCATGAACTTGTCTAAAATGTAAGCTGCTAGACCCACCGGAGAATCTTGAAGCACGATGCCTGAAATATAAAATATTACATAAAAATTTTTTCTAGTAAGTACATCTGTATCATCCATCTAAGTATTGGAGACAAAAGACTACTCGATATGTCTCCTCCAAAGTTTGCAACAACAACCTTCTCTGAGACATTAATCCAATAAGGAGATGTCCAACCCGCGATACGTTTTACGGTGTATGATCGTAACCCGAGAACTCTTGACTCTCATTGGCTATCTATTCTACATGTAATATATCACTCCCATCGTCACTTAAGTATTAGACATAGATACATAAACAAAAAAAAGATTCTTATTCATATTGTTGCCACCAAAGATTAAACCAAGAAAGATATCTCAACCAATAGGAGAGTTATAATATATGAGTTTCTCTTCGTTCTGTCTTTCATGATGTCGACATTTTGATGTTATTTGCTCCAGGTAAACCTATTAATATCACATGAAATACCAGCCTGTATGTGTACCACTACTGAGCAAGACATTCTGCCTGGAGATATCAACTAACATAATCACCTTTTCAGCCTACATGATTGTAGAGAATGGACAGAAATCAATAGTTACATATTTTTCCCAAGTATAGTGGTACTGCAAAATAATCCCAATGGGGTCAACCCCCACAGTGACATGCGCGCGTGCGGCCGATCATAAAAATGAAGCCAAATCATACATTAGAACATGACAAATATGTTGTACCGACCCTACTTAGGCGGTATAAGGGTAAGAAGATGATAATTGTTGGTCTCTGACCTAAGTAACTGTCCTTGTTAAAGTAGTGGATACAGATATTTTCATTGCGTAGTAGATTTTCGTTGATTGTTCATAAGTTTTGTTTAAAATCTAGTGAAATAGTGACATTTTGAAGCATTGAGCTGTCAATAAAATGCAATTCCAATATTAGTCGATACAAAATTTACTATCTTCTTATGTAAGTTCTCCAAGTGTATTCAATTTTCGAATCTTTTATACACCATTTTCCTTACTTCCTTACAAAAACAAATTACTTACTTACCTATAACTTACCTATAGTATCAGGTTTAGTTCCTTGCAAATGCATGTATCCTGTTTCTTCTAAATAGAAATGTATTTTATCCGTCAGAGGATACATAGGATCTCCTACACCGCCAGCAATAAGCGTTGGCCAAATAGCTCCCAACATCCACGTCAAGTGAGATAAAGTAGCGAAATTAGCTGGAAAATTCGTGTGAAAACCTAGAACCTCTTTAGGGAATACGGTAGCTAAATGAGAGCCCACCGTGTGACCAAAATCTCCTCCCTGTATATAATATTGTTTGAAGCCGAGCCTTTGCATTAAATTCCTCATTATGATGGCAATTTCGTAAGAATTTAGACCTGGTCTTGTGGCTGCCTGAAAATTTATTGGTAATTAATTTATAGTTACGTTCAGTTTGATCTAAAATAAATACCATTATTGTTAATAGTCTATATAGACTTAGACTTTAAGCATATGCTTACACAAAGAAATTAATTTTAAGGCATTTTTAAATATGCTCCTGACGGGCACCAATATTAAGGTTGTCCGACTTTTACAATCTACTTGTATATATAGGTGTTCTAACAATGACATTAATGATTTTGCCTTTCTTACCTCAGAATAAATAAATCCTGGTAAACTTGGAGCGATAACTTCAAAAACAAAATCGTAGCCAGGTCTTGGAGTTGTAAGTAAAGGAATTGCCTCGTAAAACTCTCTTATAGATCCAGGCCAACCGTGAAGTATAAGTAGTGGCAAAATCTGAAAACATTATAATATCGTAAATTGATATCTATTTTGCAATTTCCGTCTTAAAAAAATTGTTGCCAAAAACTATTCCTCTCGCGTTTTTAAATTTATTTTTATAATGCTACGGGTTTTGGATTTCATTTATCTATTGTATGTATTAATTATATTTCTTAAAATGACAAAGAGCAATTATCTTACATCTTTAGATGTTTGTATGTGTTATTTATGAATTAATAAGAAACAAAAGAAATATAAAGAAATGCAACTTGAGGTAGGTTTTAGAAGAAAGCTTTTTAACTACAAATTATTATAGGCAATATTATTATACATAGAGAAATTGATACTCTTACCTTAACATTACTCGACACTTTCGGTTTAACTCTCATAAAATGAATATCAAGACCTTGTATATTAGTCTTGAAGTGTTCAAATTTATTCAAAAATCTTTCTCTCTCCCTAAAGTTATACTTAAAAAGCCAATTTGCGAAAAACTGCGCGAAGGCTTCAGAATGCACACCGTAAGTCCATGCAGTGTCTTCGAAACTTTTAAATTTCCTATTCATTCGTCTATAATCTTCGAAAAACGCACGAATCTCTGCTTCCATCTGTTAATGAAGTATATCTAGTATCTTGTATCTGTTATAGATATTTTTTAGGAAATAAAAGCTTTTATCTTGAAATCCAGAGTTACAATATTTACGGTAATTATGACTTAAACTGTGTATTTAAATTGGGGCTTTATGATGCAGTAAATTGATAGCAGAGTTGTAAGTAATTCATCTCTGATACGATTGCCACTCCTCATCATCATCTTATTACCCTAATCCCACCTAAATAAGGTCAGTACAACATGTTTTCCTTTTCCGCTCTCCCCTGTCAGATATCATCTCAGTATTGACACCTTTCAAACACATATCATTTTTCACACAATCTATCCATACCTTTTTAGGTTTTCCTCTACTCCTATATGTCAGTGCTATTTACTCTATAGAATGTTCTATAGTTGCACTACATGCAATAACAATTTCTTTCAGAAAACAGTTGGATAACTAGCAGTAAATACTTTATGTTATTAGATTCGCTTGAAATCTACGCATTCATTAAATTACTCAAATCCTAACTATTCAATGTAAGGCTAAAGAACTTACTTGTTATTCTTGCAATAGAATTTTAACAGACAAATAAGATGTTATTAATCTATTTCACAGAGATGAAATGCTTAACAATTCTTAAAGAAGAGAAAAGACATATAATTTTCTCACAGCTTCCGTGAAAACAATCCGATAAGGTCTGACTGAAGTATCTTTCGCATCAGTAACGTTAGAGCCCCAGAACACGTCGACGTCGACTTGAGGCATGTCTGGCACTTTGACAAGTTCATTGTATATGTAATATAAGGTACTTAGTGATAGCAGTATTTTCAATAGAACTACACCTGTTATTATCATTGACATAGTCTGAAAAGAAAGTGAATATGTTTACATAAACTTTATTTTCATATTTTAAGGCCTCGCCTAAATTGCCTCAAATTTTATAATATTACTAGTAAATTCCCGCCCGCTTGATTGGACATTAAAATTGCAAAGGATCAATCGATTCCAAAAAAAAGATCTTAGAGCTACGTACGAAAAGTTCTAAATCTAATGGTCATAGTCCTATGATAATATGTTCTGTAGTTTTAACATTATTAAATCTCAAAGGAACTGTATTTTCATTGCATGTATACAGATTATAAGTCGTGCTGGTCTAGTTGCTTAACCGGTGGAATATCGATCCGATGTCCGCAGGTTCGAACCCCGGCATGTGCCAACGAATTTTTCGGAATTCGCGTACGTTTACTAATTTAAATTGGTAACACTATCGGCTGACTGTGGAGGAATACATGTCAGGAAACCTGAACCTGAGAAATGGTGTTGTAGTACCACCGTACGTGGGATAAATGCAGAGCTGTGGATTTCTCAGAGTTTGAAATTATAAATAGGTCGCGGGCTGTCGCAGTGATTATGCCCCATACCTTCCTTCGGGAAGAGGCCTATGGGCCTGCAGTGGGCCTCTTGTAGGCTGATGATGATGATAATATAGATATATAAAAGATTTTATCCCTTGCGATACTAAAAGGTTAACGTTTGCAAAAAGCGAAATGTATTTTTTATTATTGGTTATACCTGAGAGTGTATCTATTTCTATACCATAATTACCAATAGCATTTCAATTAATATACTAAATACTCATTTCCCTCATCCAATATGGACTTGGAGAATTCTTCCTTACAAATCTTCGTATAAATCTTGGGGATAAATATTTAACTTAAAGACAGAATCATCAGTTATTTGCAGTTTTGAATTAGAAAATGCACTACCATCACAATAAGGATCTTCCTTAACCGATAAAGGCACTTCCATTCTAGGATTCAAACTTTATATAAGTTTAACAGAAATCTGTTCTTATAACCTCTATTAACACCATAAAGGTTATGGTTTGTTGATGTTCAATTATGATTTGCAAATATACTTTGTCATAATAACACCTAACTCACCCCGTAACGATTTTCCTTTTTCTTCGATTTCACTGTAACCTCTTTCATCTCAACTTTGTCTTTCGAATCCTTCTTTTTCACTTTCTTTCCCATTGCTTTTGACAGTAATATGTGTTTATTTTAAAACGTTCAGTAATGTACTGGGATTACTCGTTGATACACTATTGGTGATATCTTATCAAAATGTGCGCTTTATCGATTTGTAATCAATAATTAATGAGTAGTATTAATCTTTTTTATATAATTCTTAATCTATACAAATATTAACTAAATAACATTGAATACTGATACTGATGATTTGACAATTGTCATTTTACTAGAATCCAATTTTTTTCTCATGAAAACATCTTACAATGTACAGTATTTAATGACTGTATCAGAAGATGTTATTAAAATTGTTCAGGGGCCATAGACTAAAATAAAAAAATAAATAAAAAAATAACTTATAAATCTCTAAAATTGTTTAATTTACCTACATTTTCCAAATTAATGATTCCCACGAAATACATAATTTACTACCAAAAGTATTTTGCGGGCAAATAGAGATATAATAAATCACAACAATAAAATAAAATCTGTCAGTTTAGTCGAGCGTTGCACAATATTTAAATTTAATCGATGTCTATCTCTAAACTGAGGTAAGACACTCTTTTGTGATCAAACTTTTTTTTAAACAAGTCTTCAACGCACATTTAACTTTTTCGTAATAAGACAGGTTTTCTTTGTTGTACGTATAGAATTTCATTACGCATAAGTATACACAGTAACAAAGACTAGTATTTTTCTTTTTTTTAATGTGCAGAAAAGAAGAACCTCAAGGAAACAACTGAAACAAAGTAAGAACGCAAACTTACAAAATCATAATAAGATGAAAGCATTACGTCATTACCATTATATGTATATGATGTAAGTGAAGATACCGGTCAGTTAGAGTGACAATCAGTTGAGAATCTCGTGGGTAAAACACCCGAAAACGTATATCCAAAAATGGAACATAAAAATATATTTTATCTTCTGACAAATTTTATTCAATTTTAGTCAATGTAAAATGAAAAAAGTGGTCGAATGGTTTAACCGGTGGAATATCAATCCGATGTCCGGAAGTTCGAATCCCGGCATGTATCAATCAATTTTTGCGGAATTTGCGTACATTTACAAATCTAAATTGGTAACAATATCCGCCTGATGGTGAAAGAAAACATCGTGAAGAAACCTAAGCCTGAGAAAATGCTAATAGGTGCAAAATATGTAACTGTGAATTTCACAGAGTTTGGAAATCGACAAAACAACTGGCGTGGTGATTATGCCCATACCTTCTTTCGGAAAGAAACATATGGCCCTGCTGTGGGTCTCTTACAGACTGATGACGATGATAATGAACATAGAAACTTCGAAAATTAATTATATAAAATGGAATTTCGACGACTAGACGGCTACTAGTTTAGATAAAAAATATATGTTAAAAATTCGAAGCTATCTTAGGTTTATAGTCTGTGAAAATCATGGTCACACGTGAAATTTCGCCTTTGATGGCGACTGCACTCCGAGACATGAGACGAATGACCTAGAAACATAGGTATCGTATATCCCTATATGCATAAAAAGTTTGTGGCAAAGCATTTCTTACACAATGGTGGTTAATCCTTTTGAAATCCCACTTTACTTGTGGTCATCGATAAACGACCCTAACTATTACATAAACTGTAAAATATGAGTCACAGTAAAACTATGAGACGAGAACAATTATAGCTTGAAATCGCGAGCTAAGGTGCGAGCACAGCCAGTATCTACAGAACCATTGGCCATCAATAATTTACAATAACGTTGATTATCATTCTTATTCAAATTTATTTACAAAAAAAAAAGAAAAAATCGTCGGATAATTGAACTCAAATCTGTAGCAATTTCTCGAGACGTTTCGTAGAATCGTCATCCATTATCAGGATTACTGTAGCGAGGTCTATGTATATTAAGCCAGTTCTACACTGACGACAGCTAATATATTAACAAAATTTTACGTTGACTACAATCTCACCTGATCATAATCGACAATGTGGCGAATCTTACCGCGGGATTGCCTCCCAAGTTGACGGGCATTAGAATAAGCCCCTATCAAGGGAATACCTCTCAAGTACGTATGAATTAATTTGTTGACAATTGCCCCCCGATTAACAGAGATATATACATGGTGAATCTTCTGTATCTTCTAACTAAGATACTCAGAGAAATCGTAGAAATATTAATACCCGCTATTAATTATAGACAGATAAATTAGCTTCAACTAAAACTGTTAGTTTTGTATGTATTTATCAAATAAATAAGTATTCTTATTATTATTATACCCTAGCGAGCATTACAAAAAGCCTTACTAGCATGGTAGGGATCGTCACGTTGCCATACATATGAAAACCTTAAGTGCTCACCGAAAAACCTGGTGAAGCTGTGAAGACCTGACAGGACAACAACGGTTAGTCAGTTCTAAAAAAAATAAACAACAATCAACGCGATATTCCGATCATACTACCACTGAGTCATCACTATTTCAATATTAATAGTTTACTGTTTCACTCTATGTGAAATAATTATTTGAAACTATTTTTCACTCATGGCTTTCTTTGCGTTAATATAGATTAGACCTACATACCTTCGGCATTGTACTTTTTTCTGGGTGACAAGCAACAAATATAAGATGAAAATTAAGTAACAGCTGATACTCACCCGCTTCGGTATGCATTAAAAATACATTTGTAATTTATAAAAATAGCAAAAGGTTAATAGAATGTAAAAAATAATTCGCCTAGACCCATCTACGTAAAATGTTTTAGTCTCAAAGAAACTGTATTTTCACTATGAAATATTTTGTCCATAGCTTTTAATCGCTATAGCATCGCGGTGTAGTAACGCCCAGATGGTTTCCCGGCATTATGTAGATTGGACATCTGCTTGTCTTGTAGAATCGAACGCGAGCGAACGGTTCCCGGTATCTTTTCATTTTGATTCGGTTTTGATATGCGGAAGCTCTATCGAGTCTTTGAATTGCAAAGTTAGATGAAAACTCTTGAAAATGAAGCACTGATTTGTCTAATTTTATATCGATTTAAACCATTAACATTGCTATAAAACGCAAAACACACTTTTAGACACGGCTTTCTAATTCTAACTAAACATAATTTTTATTATGATTTCTGTTCTGTTTCTCAACTGATTTCCTTTTATTTTATTAGCTATTGATAAGCTTTAGTGTTACTAATACATTTTTTGGAAAAAGTTTGGTTTTTTAGCAATACCATTGATGATTCGAAGAAGCCTTAAAAGTCAGTATTATTCATACTTTGTAATCCTTACGTTTACTAATGTATAATATTTCTACATTATTTTAGCAGAAACAAACTTAATAGTAATGAAACTTAAGATATAAATTAGAGTCGAATTTTGACCAATAGATGACCACTAGGACAAATATAATATAAAATAATATATAAATACTAGCGACCACCTCAGCTATTTCCGCGTTAATTTACAATATAAGTCTTAATTACAATAAACTAGCTTTATATAGCTAGATATCTCTAGAAAACTAATAACTATAGGCATAGCCAACTAAGAAGTTTTTTTTTAAACTGGCCGGTAATGTAATAATGTTGTACTAGAGCTTTATAAAATGAACAGGGTTAATATTATACAGTTTTACTTATTTATTATAGCGTTACTAGATAATAGATTAATGTAGATATCCCTCGGAAACAATACTTTTTTTCTCAACGATATATTCTAAATTGCTCCAAATATTTCTGCATTGTTCCGGCGGAGTTCGTTTTTTAAAGAGGTTAGAACTTAATTATTTTTTTATATATACATAGGCTTTTTTCTATAACGCTATTTTAACAATATACGATAATTTATTATTTCCATCTTTGATTTCTATGGAGTAAGACTTATAAGTGGTCAGTTCTCGGAATGTTGCGTCTTTTAATACATTCTTAATAATACTTTAAACTCTGTTTGTTACATATTATATTTTGTTTACTTATGTACCCATGTGAGTTGTCAGACGCGATATGTCATGTTCGCGTCGCTTTAAAGATCTACTAGATAAGCGCACGCCATGTTCCCATAGCGTATACCGAAGTTTATTTCGACTACAAATGAAAATGTTATTTATATTTTTACATTGTACCATTTATAAGGTCACCATTTAATATTTACCATTTGAAGTAATGTTAGTTTAGCTAAATATATTTATATATTCGATAAGTTCGTATTTTGCATGTATAGTAAGTAGGGGACACACGCAAATTCGTCTGCTCTAGCGCGAACACTGCTAGCGCGATACAATGACACTCAAAATTTTCAATCACTATTTCAACAACACAATATCGGTCACCCCTACATACGTGCATACAAACAAAAGTAGGTACACATACGGTGGAGGAGTTTTTCTTTTCCTTATTTTTCGAACTTGGTTGCTTTAGTTTAGTTGAGCTGATAATTACAAAATATGCATATGTTATTCATTAATTCGATTACGTATGATTAGCTTAGCTAATTTAGCTTACTAAGATTTTCGTTGTTGCATCCAAGGCCACAACATTAGAGGTTCGGCCACGTTGGCACCTTTGAGCTTGTTGCCGATCTATTTAGTGCCTTAAGCGAGAGAGAGAGAAGTCAAAACTCAGAACAATGGAACGACTGTGTCCTTTTTTAAATTTTTAAACCAATCATAGTCCTGACTTATTTCAGATTCTTAATTTATAAATTGAAAATATTAACTTTAGTCTGGTTTTCATATCTATTGGCACTCCGAGTAATAATTATATGCATTTTTATACATTATATCACTTAATCATATGATGGGCTGCACAAGCTCAAAATAAAAAATCAGTATTACATATACACAGGCCGCTATACTACGCATCGACAGTATGACGCAAGCGCAATACGTTACGAGCATGTCGAGGTCATCGGTGACGCGAACCCATAAATTTTATCCCTATCAAAAATTGTTCAAAGCGACTAATAATGTTTTCGCTTCAATAAGAGTCTGTCTGCGTTTGTGTCTTCCTAGATGACTAGTTCTTGCTAATGGTCCCTCGCGTTCATATAAAACTGATCTATTCCTCGGGAATAGTACATTTTTTTAGGATGATATATACCCTATGTCTTTTTATGTACCTCTGATAATGTGAATACAAAATTTCATGAAGATCGATCGAGTAGTCAAGCGTGGCAACTCAACAAACAAATTTACTTTAGGGTTGTCCATTAATTGATGAGGCATTTTTTACCTT
This sequence comes from Antheraea assamensis, assembly GCA_035772565.1. Classification (NCBI taxonomy): domain Eukaryota; kingdom Metazoa; phylum Arthropoda; class Insecta; order Lepidoptera; family Saturniidae; genus Antheraea; species Antheraea assamensis. The sequence continues at coordinate 42,745 of JAQQSE010000193.1, read as the reverse complement.
TTCCCCCTTCCTCTCCCGCGTAATGAGACGTCGTGAGATTTGTTTTGACTCCTTCCCTAATCTCACGTGAATTTTCTATTTTGAGTATCAATGCAGTGAATTTATTGAAAAAAAAAAACACAATTTGCTTGGTTATTTTTATTTTTACTATTATAACAATCAAATTACAATTATTATTACAATATATTTCGGTATATATCAATTCTAAATAGCTTTACATGTATTTATGGATATTAGTTTTGTATGATGGTAGGGTTTTTCCTAAATCTGACCGGCTAGCTACCAGCCTCAAGTTGAAAAGCTGTCGTCAAGCACCTGTCGGTGTGTTCCGGCAGCTGCACTTGAGAGCCAGTGCCCCTCTAGGCTTAGCGTGACTACCGCCTTAGACCACATCGTACACATTTATAGTATTAATTAAGAATCAAACAATATCTTCTTGTAACTAACCGTTTATACAACGCAGATAGCCTTCGTATGGCGGGATGAACTTACTTGATACTTGTTATATATGCATATGTACCTGTATGTTATGTATGTACATATATAAGACAAGCATGTGTCATTAATCTGTCAGTGCGCTTATAACTGTCTTTTATTCCACACGTCCTGATTGAATAATACCTTTACATATCTTCTGTAAAAATTTCAAGAAAATCCATTCCGTAGTTCTTGCGTGAAACAGTAAGGAATATCCATTAATTATTTTCGACTCTTTATTATATATATACAAAATAATGAGTAATGGGATAGATGACGTATTTTTATACAAACATCCTTCCCCTGTTTCACAACATTAAGGGTTGAATTTACTAAAATTCTTCTTTAGTGCTCACTTACAGTGTAAAATAAACCAACATGAAAATGTTCATGGTCCAAACCCCAGTAGCTTGGGCTGTGCTCTGATATGTCCATCAGACAGTGTGTTACCTATAATATAAAAATGAATCGCTAAATGTGTTGCTAAGCGCAAAACTCGAGAACAGCTGAACCGATTTCGCATTCTTTTTTTAGAATATTCCTTGAAGTACGAGGATGGATATTACGGAGAGAAAAATTAAAAAAAATACCTGGAATAGTCTTAAAACGACACTTTTCTATACTCCCATACAAATGATTCGTAATAATACTTAAAAGTCAATTTGAACTTTAATACCATACCATAAAGTTTAAGTGTTAATGGAGAGATTCCGGGAAGGCAAAACAATTGAGTGACGTTAGTATCGTAAAAATATGAATGTCAATATTTATACGATGGTCCCGAATAGCAGAATAAATATTAAAAAATCGACTGTTAGGCGTTACGAAGTTCGCTGGGTTCAGCTAGTTTTTGATAAATATAAATTAAAATTGAATTTATTGGTACGATTATAGGTTATTTAACACACAAACTGTAGGTCAGAAATTACGCTAAACAAAAATAAAGGAATTAATATACACTAAAGCATGTTGTCTTCCTTTCATTCACCACCAACAATATTACATAGTAAGCTTGATGTTTTCAAATCAGATCTGCGTATTGAATTTTACTTCGTAGTCCTCGAACGGCCTGAGGGTTCTTTGATCTGTGACGTCATTAGCGACAACCACTCGCTCTCCAATTAACCAGACTCCCTGAAATATACAGAATCAATACAGAGGTATTTGAGTTATTTCTACTTGTACTGCCTAGGTGCCGTTCATAAAATACGTGACGCAAAATTTTACATTTGTAGACCCCCCCCCCCCTTGTCAAGCTCTCATATTTTTTACGATTCTCTTCACAAAGAGCACACAAATTCATACGATTGAAAAAAAAGTAGTGTGTACATATGTACACGCTTTAGAAGTTATACTTCTTTGGCTTAAAAATATAAAAATCTTTTCAAAGAAAAAACGACGTTTATAGAAAAAACGACACTAACAATAGAAAAAAGGTATTTGATACATACATCCTTTAATACAAATAAAATATTGACTATAGCTAACTTCAGGGTGTCGGTTTTTCGTGCCGGTGTGCGCACGCATCGTAAAAATTAACTCTCATCATTTTTCCCTAACGCACCAAAAGAAGTATAACTTCAAAAAAACATTAGTAAATACAACAAGCTTTTATTATATCATTAAGATGGAATTATATAAGTAAAAAATAGTTACACATTTACAAATATAAAAGTAATGCCTCTATATTGTAACAAATCACTCGTAAAAATTGGAAGAAAATATTACTAAATTATTTCTTTAGACCACCCAACCCTTTGTCATATCTTGTTTCAGTAAGCAACACCTCCTCTCCTCCTCCTATAAGTGCGAACGTACTTTATGAACAGTCCCTTGGATTTGTATCAACTGTCTGATTATACTGCAACTTGCATCCAAGCAGACATATAATTCTCTACAATAATTTACGCTTTGCTGGATGTTAGGGCGATTGCATTACGACTACCATACACCATGTGTATATATTATGTGGGGCTTTAACAGAGAAGTGAACTATCTAAAATATCTTCGACTATCTAAATAACTTCTTTGACTGTGTCGTAATAAAAAGCCACTTCCACACTTTAACGAGAATCATGAGTAAAGTGTTCACAAAAATTATATTATTTGGAAATTTCGAAACAAAAGCATAACAGAAACAGAAGTTCCACGATAAGCAACTCCCGGAGAAGACATAAGTAAGGAACTTTTCTCAAGTCACTGTGACGTGTAACCACCGAGTTGTTCCGCGTCAGTGAACTAGCTTGAAGAACTCTATTGTGAAAACCATTGAGATAGCATTTACAATTACTAGAAACGACAGCGTAGTTATTATAACTTAAGATGACGTAATACGATAACTGTCATTAATACATCGTGATCAAGTAATTCCCTCCATAATAAAATACAACATAACGAAACCTACAGGCAAGTTATAGTATGGCGAAAAGCATAGAAGATATACGGCCTGGGTAATTCCCGTTAGGAATGAAGTTGCATCTCTTTCAAAAATGGTATTCGAAATGTATATTTTTATTGTTTATATTTTTATTTTCTTCACGTAAGAAAAAAGCGTTATTCCTGTTTTGCGACTATTTGTCTTCCGTTATATGTAATTTGTATTTTTTTAATTTTCTATCATTTCTTCAGTATAAACAACGTAAAGTAAGGAATGAAATCACAAAGTTTTATATATATATATATTAGTTTATATTTATTAATTCAAAATTAGATTTAGATTACAAGCGCCATCCCTGTAGAACAGTAATTTTTTTCTAGAGAAAAGCCTTTATACCATATGTCCTAATATGTTCTCCTGAATATATATATAATCGGGTAAGTGCCTTAAGTGCTTCCCTTAGTAGTCCGTTGAATCTGTAGAGGCCTCCGGGTCAACAGTGTAGTCTGTCCGAAAAGAAAAAATGTTCCCCAGACAAAATTTATGTAAGATTTCATGACAATCACTTGTGTAGTTAAAGCGTGAAAGCGTAACAAATAAACAAACTCATTTTCCCATTACAATATTAGTAAGGAGTATAGAAATAAACATCGGTTGGGTTGATGTTCTATCTCGTAACAACATTATTGTTGCAGTATTACACGCAACATATTTGAAAAGTTTTATTCTGCAGCTATATTAGTAGATAAAGAAATGTTTTTTATTTCATTGCTCAATCTTTTAATACGTATTTATTTCACACTCACTCGACTTACGCGCTCGGGTTTTTACTAATCGTTATTCTAGAACGTTAATATCTTGTACATCGATGTTGCAAACAACTTATTTACACGTAAAACGGAGTTTAAGAACTCGCGATTTACAATTTCAATGACAATATTTACTGCAAAAGAACAAGTTTTAGTTCAGTTTAAACAATAGCTTCTATTCACGATAGAATTGTACCAAAGACGGATTTTAGAATAATACTTCTTCAGATATGGTAAAAGGGGGAATAAATGCATTGCTTTTATAAATTCGGATACGTTGTCGTAATAACATAGACGCAACTATGTATGAATGTGGATATATATCTGTCGTGAGTATAAGCCGATAAATATACAACATTTTGTATACATTATAAAACACGTGCCCGATTTTTTTTTGTAATGAAGGTACAACACTTACATTAACGCTCAATTGCTGCAAAAATACTCAACGTATCGTTATCATAGAGTTATGACCATTCGTTGCAAAATTTTTCGTAGATAGTTCTAGACTACTTATGTTTTAGATTCAATTGACTTTTTCCATATTTTTTGATGCCCAACGAAGCGGGTGGAACTTGGCTAGTATATAATATAAAGGCGATTCATCTATTAGATTGGGTTGTTTTCCGAACCGGTAGTAACTTTGATGTTCATAAGCGCCTTCTCAGCGCCTAAACTGAATAAAGTATTTTTGATTGATTTTGACATTTCTTCGTTTCGTTGTGTCTTGTATTAAATTTCGAGAATAAAGCTGTCATCGGCCACACTATATATTGTTTGTGTATCTATTTAAAATGAAGTGTCGAAATCTCTAGAAAGCAATTAAAATTTGATTGATGATAGCGATAACGTTAAATGGAAGGGCGAAGTTTGTAACTTGGTTGTTTACAATACCCAGAGCGATAAGGTGTCAATGCCCCTCGCATTGATGAGTCACCACGCTACTCCTTTCTTTTTAGGGACTTTTATTCAAATGACGACAATTTCATCAGATGTTAAATGACGATGTAATCTACGATGGTGAACACGCTAATCATAGAGGAGAACTGACTCTTAAATGCAACTGCCGGAACACACCAAAAGGTATTTGGCTACAGATTTTCAAATTGAGAATGGTAGCTAACCAGGTGGACAAAGAAATAGCCTTACCACCATGCAAAACTATGACTTTTAGAGCTACATCAGATGTGTTGCTGATGAAATACCGTGCCACATCATGCAATATTCTACTATCCTCCTAAAAAGTTTCAAATAAAAATGCTACCAACCAAGGACTTACAAATGGTTATATTTAACAGCTTAAATCTATATCCATCTGCAAGTTTCTTACTACTTAATTTTCCGCGATGTTTGTAAATAATTCTAGTTTTTTCTAAATATTTCTTTACTGTTAAGAAATAGTACATTTTTTACAGATTTTAACAGTCTTTGGTATAACATTCAAAATGAGCAGTTCGTTAAATCAGTTTTAAAACTAGACATTTCTAATCTTTAGAATACGTGCTACAGTACGTAGGGTATATTATAATATACCCTAAATAATACCGTTCCCATTTAGTCCGATACTATAAAAAGATATATATACATATATATAACTAGATCATTAATACCGAGGAATCCGGATGGCTTCGTTAAAATTAATGTTATTCAAAAACTTCGACAGTCTTCCCTTGGAAACTTGTTAATTTATTGGCAAACAAAACAGAAACTTAGTTATTTTCCCTGCGAATAAGTAGATAATGTTTCTCCGTTGTACGTTCAATGTTTTTGTAACGCAGTAAACAATATAGGGAAAGTTTTCGCGTGTCAGAATAACACGTTACGTCTCGAATAGGAGGGTGGAAAGGGAACGTGTATATTAGGAGAACAAACAGCGACGTGAGAGTTGCTGGTACTGACGAAAGGTGGATATTATTATCCAGACGATGTAACGAAATATTCTTTTGATTAAAAACTTTTAACTAAAACTTGGCATAAAAAGTGGGAAACGATGTAAATCAAACATCACTTATTGTATTGTTAATTAATTTAGTAACGGTTTTCACTACTTTTTAACGGCGAGAGATTTATTAAATGAATATATGAAAGAGTTTCCGCGCTTTAATGTGGTGCAAGACTGCCCCGAGTCGCATGCACTTTTATAACTGGCTACCCCTACCCCACCGTAAGGCATAGCCAGGTAGCGCTACTGGCTTGGCTTGGCTTTGGCAGTACTTCCAGAAGGCAGCACTGTGGAACGCAACAATGGCGTTGCTTCCGGTTGTTACAAAAGTTAATAGATGTACCTATCAGACCTTGTAATCATACTGATAGGTTGCCATCGAAGATTAAACCAAGAGAGATATTTCAATCCTCAGGAGATTTTGTTAATATTTCAGTTTCTCTTGAAATTGATGTCGACATTTTAATATTATTTGCTCCGAACAAAAATGATAATTTTGGTAGTCTTACTGATTTACATCACACCAAATACCTTCATAGCGCTATGTAGAAATGTTACATAATGCCAGCCTATACGTGTACCACTATTGGGCAAAACTTTCTACCTGGTGGAATCAACTAACATAATCATCTATTCAGCCCACATCATTCTAGTAAATGAAGTGAAATCAACAGGTACATATTTTTCCCACATAAGGTGGTACTACAAAATAATTCCATGGAGGGTATGATATCAGGCTGGCGACTGATCATAAAAATTAAGCCAAATCATACATGACAAACATGTTCTGCCGATCATACTCAGGTAGGATAAAGGCAAAAAGATGATAACTAAAAATGTGAATACAGCGGCACTAACACCTTTCATCAAAATCAATGGTCAGAACTCAGAAGTAGTAGTGTCTATAAATTACTTCAGGACGGCGATCCTTTTAACCATGATTTGTTTACCTATTTACGCTGTACAGTGCAGGGACTCGGTATTAAGCTGACTGCATGACTGTTTCATACTGGTATTTGCATGGAAGTAATTCTTAGTCGCTCATAGTTTCACAGTGAAGAACACCCGATCCGTCGTGTTTTAAGACCAGCAGTCAGGGACTATGGAACCAGGAGTTATAGGCGCATAATAATAATAAGGAGTAGGCTGAAATAGAGACGTCGTCTCTTCTAAAATATGCAATAATATTAGTAAATACATTTCATTCTTCCCCATGAACTTTTTCAAAATACTTCAAGTTTCTGGTCAAGTGTACTTATCCTCACTGTACATATATATGAATATTATTAGAAATGCGCTTTTAATATCTGTCTGTATGTCCTCTTAGTTCTTTTCAACTACGAATCGGATTTTAATTCAATTTTCACTATTATTTAGATTTTTTTTTCCGGTACGTTTATGTGTATATGACAAGTTTTTTTTTTATTTTTTTTTTATTACGTGTTCCCTTGATCCTCAGACATGATCCGAGTCTTTGTTATTGTAAGTGTCCATTCTATTCCCAGTGTATTTTCAACATGTATATTCATCATCATCATCATCTTAACCTTATCCCACCTAAGTAGGGTCGGCACAACATGTTTTCCTTTTCCACTCTCCCCTGTCAAAAGTCATCTCAGTATTCACACCTTTTATACACATATCATTTTCCACACAATCCACCCACACCTTTTTCGGTCTTCCTCTACCTCTATATCCGTCCACTTTCAAACTCAAAACTTTTCTTGTTACATGACTTTCATCTCTTCTCATAATATGCCCGTACCATGCTAACCTATTACTCCTCAACTAATATATATTAAATAACAGTATATTATATATATAACAGTATATTATACTTGTATAAAGTAGAGAAAAGTCGTCTCTAAAGTAGACTTAAGTATGAATTTTTAGGCGCTATGTTGGTAACGCGGGCTTAAGTTTAGGAGACACAAGAATATAATGTACTGCAGTATTGTATATCTTATAAATATCTACAGAAAAGTCTATGAGTGTAAATGTATAACTCGTATCATTATCATCTTCAGCCTGTAAGAGCCCCACTTGAAGGTCATAGGCCTCTTCCCGAAGAAAGGTTTGGAATTTTTTTTTGGAAGTTTGGAATCACCACGCCAACCCTCGGCGTATTGGCGTTTTCAAACTCTGAGAAATCCACAATTCTATATATATATATATATTTTTTTTTTATGTTATAGGGGGCAACCGAACAGGTGGGTCACCTGATGGTAAGTGATCACCGCCGTCCATAGACACTAGCAACACCAGGGGAGTCGCACGTGCGTTGCCGGCCTTTTAATATATGTGGGCCTCCGGCGCTCTCACTGGCCGAACGAAACGCAACAGTGCAAGCACTGTTACTTCACGTCGGTTTTCTGTGAAAGGGTGGTACTACCCCGGGCGAGTCGACCCATTCATGCTGAAACCAGTAATAGCTTCAGCGTAGCTCTACCACCTACCGAACACCTTCGACATACAGTGGTACAACGAGAACAGTACAAAGTACGCGAAAGTAGTAAAAGTACGCGAATTGCGAAAAATTCGTTGATACATGCCAGGGTAAGAATCTGCGGGCATGGGATTGATATTCCACCGCTCAAACCACTCGAACACGACGACTTAACCAACAGTAATCATGTTTATCTCTTACGCATCATTATAACATAAATTGGTTATTTACGACCCCATTTTAATCAATTCGAATCAATCCTTATACAGTTAAGTAAATTCAATTGCTTTGAGCAGTTAACGTTATTTACCTTTACCTTTGAATGAACATATTAAGATGATGATAAAACAAACACAGGCGTGATCTAAAGACTAGAAACTGTGACAAACTGGTCGCTCCATGTTTTGGACTCAGTAAAACCAGTAACAGCTTTTTAGGTAATAGTGTTAGGTTTTATAGCAAAGTCCGATTTGCCAGACTATAAAGTTTAAGTCGCATGTTAAGCGGGTTTTGGTGTCAAAGAGCTATTATAGAGTGGATCAATATGTGAACGATGGTGATGTTTGGAATTGACTCCTCTCTGTGCATCTACTAAAATAGATTACAACGTATAACGTATTTTAAATGTATAAGCTTATGTTAAAAAGATAAACCCGATCGAGTTTCTTGCCGGTTTTTCTCGATGACTGGGATGTTTTCCGAACCGGTGATAGTTTTGACGTTCATAAGCGCCTTCTTAGGACCGAAATTGAATAAAGTATTTTTGATTTTGGTATCACAGATGTAAAATTACGTCCCAACAAAATGGAAAGGTGTTCTGTGTGAAGATTCTTAAGTAGCTTTTATGTTTTTGGTGACTTACAGTCACATATGAAAGCATCGAAAATGATTAACACTTATGACGTCACGTTTATTGCATATGGACGTATGGGTAAAACCGAGGCGGGTTGGCTTATCAGAAATAAATATTTTTTTATTAGTCAATAATTTATAAATAACTGCAGCGTTTGTCTACGTCGGTAATATTGTTACGGGCTAAATTGTTGAAGTTCCGTGAATTAGTGCCCGAGTTGGTACCGCTAAACGTTCGTTCCCGTGAAACTTCCAAACATTATCCAAAATAATACAAAACTGAATCAACTGTTGGTTAAGTTAGCAACAATAGATGAAATAAATACCCTCGATGTGTATTCTATTTTCCTTTCACATTTACTACATTTTTGGAACGCAATTTCTTAACACCGCTTGCGGTACGAGTTAACTGATAGAAATCGTCACGTAAGAAAAGACGTTATACCACATGTGTGTGATTATCGCTCTTTCTATTAATTTCTACTGTATACGTGAATGTGTGTGCGTGAAAACATTGCGATTAATCACTTTTTTATATAATTTATAATTAAATATTTTTATATCCAACTCCTAATAATATTATAAGCGCGAATGTGAGTTTGTTCGTCATATCTTTATGCGTTAATTATTCAAATGATGCTCATAAAATTGTGCACATTTATTTTCAGAGATATAGAAAAAGTATAAAAGGTACCACCACCTTTTATTATGGAAAATGTACTGTTCTTGAGGGATAAGCCAAATGTATATTAACACAAACAAAGTCGCGAGCAAAACTTATTAATTATCCAAAAAATTTTGCGAGAATGGATCAACATTAGTTATTCCTTTACGCAAAAACAACGGAACGGATTTTGATTAAGCTACAATAATGTACATCAGAATAACATATACTAATTTAAAAAGAATTTATTGTTTAAATTGGCAAAATTATAACGTTAAGTATCAAGCCAACTGAAAGCTGTCTTTAGTGAGTTTGAAGAAAATGTACCGTACATCATCATTTATAATATAAAAAATACAATAATAGTGATTTTACCAGTGGTTTTTTTTCGGAATATGCGTACATTTACTAATTTAAATCGGTAAGACTATTTATTGGCCAACGGTAAAGCAAAATATCGTGAAGAAAACTGAACCTGAGATATGTTCTTGTAGTATCCATCGTATGATTGTGATATATCTATGATGGCGCGGTGATTATGCCCATACCTTCCTTTAAGAAAGAAGCCTATGCCCCTGCTGTGGGTCTCTGACAGGCTGATGATGATATTCAAACTCAGGCCAAGTCGGATCCGAGGAAATTATTTAATTTAAAAAAAGTCGATTACAGAATACAATAAATATTAAATATTTTTAACTACATTTGATGTAAAATACAATTATTGTAATTGAAAATAGATTACCTGTTTAAAACATAATTATTGTATGTAAGGTTAAAGTGGAAATTTTCACTGGGCTACGAATCAAGTTATAATTCAGGCTTCATAACGTCAATCCGACACGAATTATTCAGTCACGGGCCGCGCTGTAACGCGGCGCGCAACAAACCTCCCGAGTGTTTCGTATTATCTCTACGTTAATTATAGGAATAATTTGTACAGACAGGTAGGCGCAATGAAAGGGTGAAAACCCAGACTTATTGTAAAATTAAAATCCACACACTCTTTGACGGGAACCTCTAAAAAATCTTATTCCTTCATTAAGGTTCATTCTAGTATGTTAGTTTAAGTAGAAGGTTAGTTTTACAGTCGCGTGAAAGTGCCAACGAGAGTTAAAAGAACTAATTTTGACTTTAAATTACAAATGGCTGCCAGTACCAAATTTTGTAGGTTATATTTTAATTATGTTTCTATTTGTTCAAGAATTTTATATAACTGTAACATTGTGCATTAATTAAGCATACAAATTATAAAATACTGTGAAAGAATCGTTAAAAATATACTTCATTAAGTAAATATAGTTACAGGGACTCTTGTTACTGACTACAGTACCAAAGTGATACAAATCCGGTGCGGTACATTACAGAACAGTATTATATGTTACAGACTTCCGGCAAAGGAAGTACTAATTAAAAATAGTATTTAGCACTGATCGTTGTTCATTAAAATTAATAATAATTTCCATTGATTAGTATTTCAGTATAAATAGTAATATTAGTGTTCAGTAATAAATTATGAAATAGTTCGTTACCTGATTAGTCTATAAAAGCCGGTGTATCACATTGTTAAGATGTGAAGTCCGATCCTCCGGAATGGAGCCCGCGAGCAGCTTGCTTACGCGATCAGAGTAACACTAATTCGATCAAACACTCGTCTACAACACAACACCGATCACCCCATACACGTGCACATACACTCACTCGTAGGTACACATAGTGGTGTGCTGTTATTGTTTGTTTTTTTGCCCTTTCGAACTGTAATAGTTTAGAACATAGTAGTCAGACACAAAATACATGTACGGAATCGTGAAACACACATGCTTGGTAACCCTGTATATTTCAAGAACTCATATATGTATGATACGGATAAGTTTAGCTTAGTTTAGCTTAGCTAGTCAGACTCGGGATTTTCGGCGACAGCCCAAGCCGAGGCGTGCCGTGCGCCCTTGTGCTAGTCGTCTATATAAAATCGGGTGAGTGCCTAAGCGCTCCCCTTAGTAGTCTGGTGAAACTGTTAAGGCCCTACCAAGCTAACAGTGTAAGTCAGTTCGAAAAAAAAATTGTTAACATGAATTATTTCATAACCACCGCCAAGTACAGTTGTATGGGGAAACTCTGCTCGATTGTATTGAAATTATTATACTAGTGTTATCGGTATTCTATATTGTCGCTATCCCGAGTACCTGCCGTTGTTTACATATAGCAATAGCTGTCTCTTTAGTATAATAACCCTATTAATATTATAAACAAGGAAATCAGTGCGGATAGATAGAGGTTCGGTACTCTTTCACGCAAAAAGTACCCAACTCTCTAATCTCTTCTTGATGCCTAATATTAGCACATCCATAACAAGGAAAACTAAATAATTTCTGAGAAACTAAGTGTTTTAAATTAATTCTTGGTCGAAACCTAGAACCATAGTCAACTTTAATTTATTATCGCATCAGTCTACTAAAGACCCACTGCAGGGCAATACTCTTCTTTCCGAAGAAAGGTATGGGCTAATCTACACACCAGCCCAAGACTTATTGGTGATTTTAAATTCCACAGATCAAAATTTTCTCACGTTCGCTGGTACTACAAAAAAAAATCCAAGGTATTCAGGTTTGCTCAAAGTATATTTGTCTTCACTATCAGCCGATATTATTACCCAATTTAAATTAGTAAATGCACATAAATTTCGAAAAATGTATTTCGTAATACTCGACTCAGATGGCTCAAGAGTTAGTGAAATACAGTAGAAAACGTAGAAAATCAATGTGAATTACAGAACAGAAATGTAGCATTATTATGTGAAATATAGAAAATTAGATTTTCAATATTTCATAGTGTAAAGGCTAAAAGGTCACAAACCAATTTTCAATATCGCAAAACGTGACTTCAAGCGGCAGTATTCAATTTCCTCGAGGTCGGCTGCTCGACGGAGGTGCTTGTCGTCGAATGTTTGTGTTTTCGTTAGACGTGAGAAGAGGTGATATTGTACTCCTTCAAGTAATCAAATTAATAACACCTACCCTATTAATAACAGTATAGAAGATACAATGTCTCAGCATAGATCGATGTTTGTCATGGTTTCAATTAACCAATCAATTCGAGGCGAAAGTGCAAAGTAACACCCAATCAAAAGCTTATGACGAATTTCCGCAAAGTAACGTACTGATCAAACAAATAGATATTCTTTTTATTTTTAAAATCACTACCTGATATAGTTTACGTTTACATCTTTCCTATCTATATGATTTGTAACAACAAAAAAATTATTTTAGTATTAAATTCGTCTGGTTTCGTGATTGTCGTCGTGTTTAATCTGCGCATAAACACAAATAAAATGCTGGCAAGTAATTTATAACTTTCTTCGTTAAGCATTTTGTCACGCGTTGGGATACGTTGTCACTTCAAACGTATGAATCTCACAGAGTAGTTATTTTCTGATTTCTCTGTCTGTATTTATTTTTCAAAATGTTTTTTTATATGAAACTTCTTGACTTGAAGCGCTGTATGAGAAAGAAAAAATATAGTGTAAACAACGGCAGATAATCCGGATTGCGAAAATATAGAATACGATTACACTCTTATAATAATTTCAATAATCGGGCAGAGTTTCCCCATACAACTGAACTTGGCGGTGGTTACGAAACGATTCATACGTAGTATCTTCTTAGTAGTTTGTGGATTCATCCTAAACGATGTGACACACTGGCTTTTATAGATAAATCATGTAACGAGCTATTTAATAATTTATACTAAGCACTAACATTACCATTTATACTGAAATACTAATCAATGGAAATCATCATTAATTCTAATGAACAAAGATCATTTCCAAATACTATTTTTAATTAGTACTTCTTGCGCCGGAAGTCTGTAACATAACAATAGATATCAGTAGCCGAGCAATTACAATACGAAATCTAAATCAGAAAGTACATCAAACGAAAACGAATACTCCAGGCGGGCTGTGGCAAGAATAAATAGACGCAAGTGAAGACCGCGAGGCATAATTTTTTTTTTTTATATTTTAGGGGGCAAACGAACAGGTGGGTCACCTGATGGTAAGTGATCACCGCCGTCCATAGACACTAGCAACACCAGGGGCGTCGCAAGTGCGTTGCCGGCCTTTTAAATATGTGGGCCTCCGGCGCTCTCACTGACCAAACGAAACGCAACAGTGCAATCACTGTTACTTCACGTCGGTTTTCTGTGAGAGGGTGGTACTACCCCGGGCGAGCCGACCCATTCATGCTGAAACCAGAATAGCTTTTTATACGTAATTGTAAAATACATTAGACAACGTATCTTTGCCTGTTTATCCATTAACTCAATATGTAATTTACTGATTTGCACAATAGTTTTAAAACATAAATTTATTCTCACGACCTTCTTTAGTATAGACTGATCCATTAGATTTATTGTAATATAACAGTTTTGTATTAGTAAAAAATTAAAAAAAGAACTGGGACTTTTTGACATATTCACTTTTATATTTCAGTCCCAAACTGGCATTATTTTACCCTATACAGTGTAATATTGGTGACTCATTTCATGGCACAGCTTGAATACTCTGAAAAATTAATAACAAGGAGTCCACTATTTTGATAGTCCACCGAAGTCATCTAAAGAGACTGCAATATTACTTACTTGATAGAGGTAGGAATAATTTTTAATATTGTGGATTGATTTTTAAAGCAGGAGAAAAAATGAGAACAATAAAAATGGAATAATACAGACATGTATTGTTTTCACGTCTCTGTAGTAGAACATTTATCTGTGCGCTTACAAGAAGCGAGACACGACGCGTACTTATCTACGAAGCGATGTGAGTTCGTTCACGGTACGTTATAATCACGTGTTTAAAAGTTTATACGTAACTAGCAACCACCCGCGGCTTCGTTCATGTCAAATCTATATTAGTATAATAAAGACGGAGAGCGGATTTTGTATCTTTGTATATATGAGGAAAGTAAACTCAGGAACCAGTGCACCGATTTGATAAATTCTTTCACAATTCAATATAATTATATTCGAAAGATACACTATTCCAAAAAAATGGTGAATTTTCAGAACTTCCATGATGTGTGCCGCGTTATTAGTTAAGCATACATGAAATAAAAGGTAGGGATGAATTGTTCCTTATAATAAAATCTATAGAAAAGTCTGCGACATCATGTATCCGTATACTAAGGATATGTCACAGTAACCATTTTTACACAAAAAATGTTGAAGTAATTTGACAAAAGACGATCAGTTTCATTGTTCTCCTCTCACACATGCTTTGACGGCAATTAAAAAAGCGATTAGTTTAACAGGCGAAGCCGGGTCAAGCCACTAGTTACAATAAACTTAATTACAATAGAATGTATTTTGTTGTTATACTAGCGGCCACCTACGACTTTGATTATATTCGTGTTAATCTAATAATTTATGCAGCGAACGTCAAGATAACTCTCTCGGGATGATAGATTTTTTTTCTTAATTTTTTCTAGTTACTTTTTGCATACCGTTAGATTCTGGTCAATTTAAAGAAAATTATCATACATTAATAACATAATTATGTGTTTTACTGACGTATCAGCTATATTACAATAGAGCTTCATCAAAATCTGTTCAGTGGTTATTACGTGGAACGGTACCAAACACTAATCAATCCTCATAATCTCTAGACTACATCTTCGCTTATCATCAATCGAGACCATAGTCAAAACTAAAGCTAATTCACCATATTACAAGCAATGCTGATTTCAGAAACAAATGACTGAATATAATTATGCACTGATATTAAAAACAAAAACATAACGCACTCTGTCTACCTCAACACGGATACGGGCGTGACATTTCACCTGTTCGTCAATTTAATAGGTTGATGATTCCCACGTCGTTCACAACGCTCTCTGGTGAGTGGTTATCGATTAAGTTCCAGCTTTGCTAATACCACGTCTCTTATAGTAGGTTTGTATGAACTATGTGGGTCATATTCGGTCTCATTAATTTGTCTTAGGTTGAATTGATTATGTACCTTTATTATTCTTTAACTTGTGCAGCTGGTTTCTTCCGTACTGTACAGGTATTTAAGAAATATTTTTGACTCCTCCATATTTAATGATAATCACAGTACATTAAAAAATGAACGACATCTACCATCGTCAAACAACCATTTCCTTACACCTTATCTCCCAACACATCATCTCCCAACACATCATCTCCCAACACGCCATCTCCCAACATACCATCTCCCAACACATAATCAATCAAAAAACCATTGTCCATCGCTGTCATGCCAGCTAACAAACACCTCGCGAGTTGGACATAATGTAAATAAAATAAAATAAGTACGAAAACGCTTTTTATTTACTACGATGAAATCTGCACTGGTATTACTACTAGGGTTGAACTTTGACCAACTTTCAATATTAAGGGGAAAAACACACTATGTACAATTTTGTAATGATACTACTAACTAATGAACAAAATTAAAATATAGAAAATCAATTGAGAAACAGAGGAAGAAGATATTCGTAACAGTTTTCGCGCTTTGTATATAGATAGATATTGATTGCAGTGTATTTATTTTACAACACATAGTCTATTTATTAATAGTTGCAATCGTCTCCGCGGCGTAAGTCTCCTCCAAGTCTCTCCATTCTTCCTTCTCAAAATTATCGCGTCATTTTCTTTTTTCCTTTTATATCTCTATGGTGTCCACACTGACACTTTTTTGTCCAACTGTCGTCATGTAATCTAAAGGATAACACATAAAATAAATACAAAACATTAAATACTAGAAACAGTGGCAGACTTGTCACTCGTATTAAAAAAAAAAACAAGTAAGATGTATAGATAAACCAGATTGAGTTTCTTGCTGGTTCTTCTCGATAACTGGATTGTTTTCCGAAACATTGGAAGCGTTGATGTTCGTAAGCGTATTTTCAGGGTCTAAATTGTATAAAGTATTTTTGGTTTTGATTAAAGCGTATATTTGACTTGGTCGTGTCATTCACAATTTTCGCGTTCAAAGATGATCACGAAATACCAGCAACAAATCAAATGTTCTTAACTCAGCGTCAGAAAGCTGGAGACATTCGGCTAAAATCCATTTTTCAATGCGGTCATTCTGATAGCCCGAATACAAATGGCTCACAGTTGCAGATATTGTCAGTAGAGACGCCGTGTCGAGGTCATATCGTCCGTCCCCTGAGAAATCATACAGAGTGCACACTACATCACAACTTCACAAGGTTGTCTCATAAAATATGTCGGAACTCCCACAGGGTTCGATTGATGATCATATATACTACATAGTTGATTATGTAAATCAATGATTCGGAAAGATAATCTAGTACTCCCAATGACTTTAATGTGATGATTAAACTGTTATATACATAGGTGGAGATAAAAGAGCTTAGTACCTTATATCCTCTGTTTGTTAACCGATTTTCTTTTTATATTGTAGCTATTTGTCTTAGTATCAATTAAAAACAATGGAATTGGGTATTTCTCTTTACCATCGGTGAGTCGAAAAGCCTATATTTATAAGTCTTAATTCGTTATACTTCACTATCACTCCCTTGAAGTATGACACGAAGATTCTTCCGTTTTTATTTACACTACATTTGGACAAGGCCTATAATGTGGCGCGTTCGCTCAGTAAAATAATAAAAAAGAAAAATATATTAAAAAATATGTAGTACCTAGCAGTCTCGTCCGTTAATGTTACATCTGAGGCCAATTAACCTACAATGACGGCGTGTTTAAAGCGTAAAAAAAAACAACAAATTTGAAACACGACAAGAATAAACAGATTTAAACAAATTACAATTCACAAAGCACAGTTTCGCCGGAATCGTAAATAGATTTGGCCGTGTTCGTGAAGCGGGTACCACTCGTCGACGTAAAGCGACGTGTTAAGAATATATTTTGAACATCATCATGTTTTGTCTTGTTTAATAGAATGTTTATTCTCAACTGAATTCCCAGATTCTATCCAGATTCCCACGACTATGTAAAAATATTCCTTACATCTATTCTAATATTATAATAGGTCATTGTTTATATTTTGTTTGACAGCGCAAATCTATGGGTACTACCAATCAGATTGGAAAAATTCTTATTGCATCTTATAGTACATATATGTCGGAGGATGAGCCTCTCCATCATGATTATAGCATTGTCCGTGTTTATAACCATGAGCGTCGGTGGGTAGTTGGATAGAACGAACTCGTATCACTGATTAGTTACTTAAAAGACTATATTACAGACAGTATGTAGGTAGGCACATATAATTAATAGAATACATCTCACAGAACGCGCGATAGTTTTAGTGAAGACCGCTCGCGCCGACCGTCCAAGAAAGAATGAATCCTCTCGACACTGCCGACTCAATAGTGCGCCCGTCATTAACTCCATCGAACGCAGCTTGGTGGCGCTAGCATTCCGGATATGACTTGAGAATGAAGCAATAACGTGAGCGAAGCGCATAACACGACGCAGGGTCGGGTTTTCCACCTAATATAAATCGAGTGTTACAGAGAAGAGCCGAACTGTAAACGCCTATGTCAACACAGTAATATGCCGCATGCTCCAGAGAGTGAGACAATAATTACGAAGGCATGTATAGCGTAATTTGATATATAATATATGCTGATGTTTCAATATTTCTCTAATTTATCTCAGACAACGTATCCGTTGGACATGGTCCATACAAACTAAGAAAATAAAAGGCGAGGAAATGAATCGAGGCAGTCCATAAGGACTGACAGTAGAAGTGAAAATTCAAATGAATAAAAACTATGTACGTAGATACACAGTATACATAGAGCTCATGGAAAGCGTGCGGTGACGATGACGCGAGTTTCACGCTTTTTGTTCACCCAAAAAATTCAAATATATACAGAGTATACATACAACTCATGGAAAGCGTTCGGTGACAATGACGCGAGTTCCATGATTTTTGTTCACCCAAAAAAGTGCACAGTGCGCCTAAAGAAGTTTTCACTTCAAAAAACAAATTCGTATTTGAATATTTTACCTCGGAAGTATTTGACAAAAAGAATAGAACCAAACCGGTATCTATTCAAATTATTTCAACGTACACTTTATTAAAGAAGTTGACTGAAATGACTAATATACTACTTATTAATAAACCGTTTATTTAGTCCGTGGGGATTTTTCAATTGTTTGAAACAAATAATTTCCTTTTGAAATGATTTAATTCGTTGTTATTAAGTACTCAAAATTCTTCACGATATTTTCCCTCAGAGGCAACTTTGTAAGTTATTAATTAATTTGAAATCAATATTACAAATTTCAACAGTTTGTTTGTTTTCTTTTGTTTGTTTGTACGCGCTAATCTCTGAACTCACCGATCAGAATTGAAAAATTATTTTTGTAATTTATAGCCTACTAGCAGCCGCCCGTGACTTTATTTGCTTTAATTATGAAAACTTACATTACCTCATCCATAGCAGTTTTGGCGGCCGAGTGGTTTGACCGGTGGAATGTCATTTCGATGTCGCCAGATTCGAACGTCGACAGGTACCAACGAATTTTTCGGAACTCATATATACTTAATAAGTTAATCTGATGAACGGAAACATCGTGAGGAAACCTGAACCAGATACATGAACGTCTTTTACCACCTTACGTAAGAAAACATAAAACTGTAGATTACTCGGAATTTCAAATCGCCAATACATCATGGACTTGCATGATGATTATGCCCATGCTTTCCTTTGAGAATAGGCCTGTGGCCCTACAGTGGTTCTCTTACGGGCTGATGTGAGTAATATTTAAAACTAAAAACGTGAAGCGCATACAATGCATAGCTATAATTAGCTCTGAGTGAGAGAACTATTTTATGGGTCCTTATTAATTTCTTTGCAAAAAGTTGATACTTGAACTATTAATGCATCAATTGTGTATTATACGCTCCAAGTTTCTCATTTCTAATATGTATTCTGTTGCGGACAGCGACAGTTAACAACTAACAATAATGGTTATAGGTTATATTTCAATTTTGGAAATAATAATGTATTGGATATGTATTTTACATATATGTATGTTAGTAGTTATTAGTTTCATGTATAAAGAAATCGTTGGCGCCGACAAGAAGGGACGCGGCAAAAACATATGGGCCTCGCAATGTGGCGCATAAAAATATTAACCCCGGTGCCATACATATTGCAGGCTTGAATAGATTATTACCTGCAACGTAGAATTATAGCTCATTGTCCATGTTTATAACCATGGGCTTCAGTGGGTAGTTGGATAGAATGAACTCGTATCACGAATTAGATATCAATTATTTAAACTATTATATTACAGACAGTATGTAGGTAGGCACGTATAAATAATATAGTACGTCTCACAGTACGCGCGATAGTTTTAGTGAGGAGCGCACGCGCCGATCACCAACGAAAGAATGAATCCTATAAATATACAATATATCATTGATATATGGGTCGTTTTAGTCGCAAAAATTCTACAATTAATCTACGAACAACGTATCTAATAGCAACGGGTGAGCGGGCAACTTGTCAACGAGCCACAAACGATCTATTGTAATTGTATTATACAAAAGAACGAAACTATAATATTGTGTGTCTTCCAAACATCTCGTTTTATTTGCTGTACATACAATATTTTATACTAATTCGTTCGTTTTATAACGTCACTTTATCACATTTCCACTGATTTTTCAAAATTAAGTTCGTTATTTCAAATCCTTAGCTCGTCGGAAAGTTGCTTAAAATCAATTACAAAATTCTATACGGACAAGAAATCGATATAAACGATCGAATATAAACGTGTTAGAAAGCCTTCATTGGTGCAACTTAATCGCATAAGAAATTTGATGGCATTTCTGCTTTGTGTTAATCCACATCATTCAGACGCTCTTTAATATATACACACACATCTATACTTTATACAGAATATCACACAGTGTACGTCTATCCGTGTGTATCAACTAAGCTCGTATCGCATTTCTGTTTCCACTCCGTCAGGGTAACGCTTGTAATCGGTTTTCTGAAGAATATCACATTTACCCGCTTTGAGTTTATTACATAATACTATGAATATTTTGTTTATGAAGTCTAAAGAAATTTTTCTTATAAAATTTATGGATATAATATCGAGGGTTTACTGCGAATATCTATTAAATAGCATTCTCTGAAAAATTGAGTTAAGCATATGACAGTATTTTTAGTTGGATATACTGGTGATACTATTCATTCTTAAGATGTATCATGGTGTCAAAAACTGTTATTAATGGGGATTACAACTGAATTTTCAAAATGGTTTAAAATACTTTCACGGATAACCCTATCCCTAAAAAAACTGACATTTATGTATCACGTTGTTAAGTGCATAAATTCTCGAATTTCTTTTAGTGTACACTATCCTTAAAATTACTGTGTCTGCTATAATCCCAGAGTAAATAACGAGTAACCAAAATCTGACATTAGTGACAAGAAAAGGAAATAATATGCCTGTAAACCTAAAAAAACCCCACGGTGCCTCTCACACCTATTGGGCCGGGGAGCAGGAACTGCCAATGGCATTACTTCTGCTCCCCGACAGGTGTCGGCCCCTCATCAGGGGCCCCTTCTGCGGTCTGAGGGGTCAAGGTGGTAGAACCCTCAGGAGGGGGCGGGTAAACCTACTGAATCAGATTTGCAAGAAGAAATCTTCATGATTACGACAAACCTGAAAACGAGAACCTGTGGAGTTGCAATTTATGGATACATCGTACACAAGCGCGTCAAATCTCCACGGAAATTGCGGCCAATCGTAAAAATAAGCCAAATCAAACATCAGAATATAACAAACATGTTGTGCCGACCATACCTAGGTGGGTATATATGGGATAAGGATAAAAAAGAAGACAATGTTTCATGGCCCAAGTATTTGAATGTATTTTTTTATACTTTACAATATGTATTTACATTATTACATTTATATAAATTGCAAATAAACGAAATCACTTCGATATTCTTATACATTTCTCGTTCATACGAACAGATTAACGCGTATATAAAAACTTATATTTATGTTGTCGAGACATAATTCACAATAACACCCCGGGTCTTTATCCTCCGTGGGAAGCTCTCAGATGTTACCGCGGTACATTCGATGCAGTCTACTGTAGTATAGAATTATCACCTTATTTTTAAACAGAATTTCTTTGCGACCAGGTGCGTACTAAGAGATACTAATAAATTAATCATAGAATAATGTTTAATATTTTAGGATTTTGAAAAAATTATAATCATCAGCTAGCAGTCATTTAGGTATTTCTGAAGTAAATAGAAAAACAAAAGGTGCGTGTGCGATTCACACACAATAGAAGTGAAACTTCAGTAAATCGACAAAAGAATGACATGAATATATATAATAAGGGTAGGATAATTACAAAGTTTATTTGTTTAAAAATGAAAGTATTTTGATTATTAACTTTAAAAGATGTGTTATATTTTATTTACACAATTTATTGCTCAAGTTCCATATTTTCAGTTTCAACAAACATGATATAAAAATACTCACAAACACTGTTAAATAATAACACACCACGCTGACTTCTTACTAAAAAGCTGTAATACGCAGCCGCCTGCAGTGTACAATAGTACACGTACTTTTCACATATACTAACACACGTTAAATGCTCAAATACAAGCAAGTATTAAACAGTGTGCAATATACATACTCACCGACATTTGCTCTCTCGCTCTGGATACACATTTTTGTATTTGTGTCTCTTACCTGTCGTTTTTCCGTTGCATCCGGTTTGAAATCACAACGATTCTAAAGAAGTTTCACTTCAAATTTATTACTCCAAACTTTTATATTCTTTATAGGTTTTAACGATTGACCACAATCTGGTTTGATAAATAATAATGTAGTATAAGATGGTAAAGTAGTAACCACGTTAGACTCAGACGAGCCGGCTCTCAAGTATAGACGCCGGGACACACCAACAGATATTTGATGTCAATTTAGGGTAATAGCTTGAGCTATGCGGATTTTGAAGAAGCTCTACCATCATGCTATGGTTTCACCACAATGTTTTCTTTAGATAAGTTAAGGCCCACATTTTTAAAAGGCCGGCAACGCACTTGTGACTCCCCTGGTGTTGCTAGTGTCTATGAACGGCGGTGATCACTTACAATCAGGTGACCCACCTGATCGTTTGTCCCTTATAATATAAAAAAAAAAGTCAATCGACGCTATCAACAGAGCCATGATCACTAAACATCGTATCAAGGCTTAATTCTTCTAAATACTAGCGTTTGATTATGATCACAGCACCTAATTCAAAATGTTGAGACGTTCAAAATTTATAATGTCTTATTCTACCTAGTTTCTTTACTAGTTCACGTAGTCTTAGTCTTAACCTCATTACGATCATAGCACCTAATTAAAAAAGATGAGACGTTCAAGCTTTATAATGTGTTATTCTTAGATGCACATACGAAGTAACTTATGGGTAAAATAATATTTAATGTTTAGGCAATAGTTAACTAAGCAAGAACTAAAAATGTCAAGAATATAATGAGAGTTAGACTTCACAGAAAGTAGAAAATATAGGTCAGTACTTAAACAAATTCCCTATAGTGCATGGCTGTAGCGTATAATACCGTTCACGCGACTGAGCTACGCCTTAAATTAGAGACACATAAAATTCGACTTTTCTCGTCAATGCTCGGTCCTCGTCGAGCACCCAGCCTGCTCAAATTATCACTGTGTTCTCGTTTAATGCACTTTCTATTATGCTGGTCCGCTCCTAAAGAGAATAGTGTGATTTTAAATTGTCTATAAGAATTCCGAAGATTAATATGCAAATATATTTTTTGTAATCCGAATAACAATTTCATAGACTAACAGGTACAAACCAACAAAAAAGACAATATCTTACAAGCTTAATAGTTAATTATGTATAGATTAAAGTAATACGTCTCGGCGCCCCACCCCCCCTATTAACCTGAATACGGACCTGTCAACCCCTTGAACACGAATGGAAGACGCGGATGGTATAAATACTTCTCTCGGTCGCTTAATACTTTGAAACTTATATTGTGCTTAAAATGTGTTAGTATAAGCTTTCTTTTTCGTTCCTTTTGTAAGCCAGAAGCTTACGGTTGCATGAAAGTTTGCTATAGTGCACCAACTCTTTTTATTTTTTAATAGTTTTCGGTGACAGAGGAGTCTTGATTCAACGATAATCACGTTTCACAGTGGACGGCCGGTTTAGAAACACGTGTGGACCCTAAGGTCTTAGTGTCTTCATATTAGCATATACATGTCTTCGTGGTAACACTGGTAACCACGGCCTATATATATATATATATACAACTACCAGCAATTCAAATAAAATAAAAATAATCAGTTTACAGTCTGCGAAAGTACACGGACGAGAAATGGATGACAATCAAATAATTGTATTTCACCCATATTGTATTCTTTTCATTATATTTAAACGGGACATCCCCTAAGTATAACCATTTCAAATAAAAAAAAAAACACTTATGACATCATTGGAACCGAACGAAACCAGGGAAGGGTCGTTAATGAGTAGTAAATAGAAAGTACAACACTATCATCGTATATTATGAAACAAAAACGTATCAAACGAGCACTGTATCTGTTAATTAAAACAGCGCTGAAACAACTCACTGCCCATTAAAATGTAAGTTTATACTACCGGTGCATTATACATTACACGTAGGAAAACACAGGGTTGTCAAAATTACTGTATACGGTACTAGCATCTACCCGCAGCTTCATCTGCGCTGGTATCCGTTTATAAGGTGACACCGCACATTATCTTCGTGTAACGCTATCGCTTTAGGCAAAACACTCTCACTCTCGCTCTAACAGATGCCAAGATTTTTTCCGATTTATTTGCTCGAATCATCGACGACTATGTGATTTCCTTAGGGCTCGACACTTAGGAAGCTCCGCAGGGACGTTGCCTCACTTTGCATCTTTTATGATATCTACCACGAAGAGTGTTCTGAAGAGCTGCTTAAATTGATACTTGCTGCTAAGTTCCAATACCGAACGTCTCGCCACAAAATGAAATTCTATCCGTGTCATCTCCATGGTTGGAAGTCGTCTACTATGCAGTTTTCCTATACACTAGAATTAACTGGAAATCTGGAATTAACATCCGGATTTGGAAGTTTCTGAACCAATATAACCTACAAGCCTTCAAGAAATGAGCCTACTCCTTCCTCAAAGGTCGTCAACGCATCTGGTTCGGCTTTATAAATAAATTTAATAGCTGCGCTCCAGATAATGAGATGTGTTACTGGCCTGCATATCATTGATCGAATACGGAGTATGCAGACGCTTTAGTATCGCTGTCATTTCGACGAGTAAAGAAGAAAATTAATAATGTGACAGTAAATTACATTATTAGAATTAAAAATCAATGTCACCGCAGATATATGTTTCCGCTTATTATTAGAACTATAAAAAATTGTTGACACCGCTCATATATATACCGCTATTATCTTGGTACCGTTTGTACTCATAACGACGCCGCTATCGCTCATCCTAAGAGTGAGGTCCTGAGACGCCGCTGCTCCGTACGAGGTGCTGAGTTTGCAGGTTAGTGCACGCTTTTTATTTGGGGTCTTTGTTATTATATTTATTTATAGGCAAGACCACCTACCGCTTTACGTTCTCTGTTCCTTTCGCATTTTTTTTACATACTTTTATTTTCATCGCATCCTTCCTGGTGGGACCTATTTACACGGTCCCATCAGCCCCTTCAGCATCTGTGATGCGCCTCGTATCGCAGGTGTCCATGAGAGGCGGTTATTACTTGCCATATGGTTACCCGTCTATTGGTTTGCCTACAATCGCATAAAAAAGGATTCATGTTAACACCGTAACATTTTAATACGATACCTGGCAACCGAAGCACCAAATGTCAACTCAGTGTGACATATATGTACATTAATTATCCTATCATTTCCTAAACTAACTCAGATCCTATTTTAAATATTCTAGTATATTCTAAGTACACTTTAAGCTACATTCTGAAACAAAAAATGAAATAAAACAGTCATCTAAGTTAATAAAAAAAAAAAAATTAAAGTTTCATAAAGCCACTCACCGTTCTTCTGGGACATTCAGCTTCTCGAAGTAGGTCAATCAACATGATGACAAAGCTTTGTGATGTCACCAGCACTTATATATTCTAAATTGTAGCGCACGGCGTGAAGATACATTAATTTTGTTGTTGGTGGTCGAACACTTACGAATGTATTGATTTTGAACGTGAACGGCTTGACGGTTTGGTGATGTGTCATGATAGGGATGTATATGCCCTTTTGTGTAGATGTTCGGTACTGCTGTCTGTTCCATCAGTTCGGTTTTTGAATCTAAATTATTATTGGAAGCCCTACCAGTCAGGACTTATGAACAGTAAACACACTTTAAAGGAACTCTTTAAATTTAGTAGCAGTGCCACCAATGACAACTTACAAAAGAAGTAACGTGAGCTTAAAAAAATGTTGGCTATTTTCTGGTTTGTTGTGGCTTATCTAAATAAACAATAGACAACGATTAAACGTCGCAGTGCCTCATTCATTATTAAATATCATTATTACACTTCTTTGTTATATATAAAAAGCAATAATTAACCTTATTACATTTTATTATCTCTTAGACATTATAACAAAAAATATATTTTAGGTACGCTATATTTATTTCACCGCGTTAACTGAAAATATTGTATTTTGTTTGATGCTTTTGGGTAGCCCTAAGGAGGCCGAGTATATGACCCAGTTTAAATATTTTTACTCGTACCTCTGAGGGCTGTAAATTTTCACATAATGTCTGTATACTTCAATCTAATTATTCATTTTAAAATGTAAGAAAAATAAATAGCTTAGGTTAATATAATTTCATAGCTGGCAACCTCGGTTTCGCACGGTTTACATACGAAAAAAACGGGACCAAATATTTCCTTTACACTACGGCCATGTAATGAAATAAAATGACTACCGAACGTGTTAATCTGTTAATTCTATCAATATTTAATATTACTTTAATTTTAGCTGTATTCATCTTCAATCTGAATGCTTATTGGATAAGCAATTTAAATTCGAATATTAAAAAAAAAATAAGAATGTTATAGTTTACGTATGAAAAAAGTTTCACTCTGAAATCCGACACCATACAGAATTAATTTTGATTCAAACTAGTTAAAACCCGCGACTTCATTGACATTGTTTATTATCTTAAAAATATTATTGAAGAAAATTTTAAATCAAAAAATATAATAATTCACTTACGTAATGTATTCGCATTTTTTTTCCATTTGCTTCCCCTCTCCTGCGTATGCATACCACACCGCTTGCCCACTTCACGAAACGCTGGATGCGTCTATCTTATAAAAATCGTACTTTCATAATCCTTATATAACCTCATATTATATGAAAATATCGTGACAATTTTTGCTTTGAAAAAAGATCAAGTGTATAAGAAGTAAATCGAATAATATTGAGTAGTTTTAGTGACCCGCACAACTGCGTACCTCTATTATATCATTTTATAAAAATAATATATATAGTATATAAAAGAATATAGGCCAATGCATTAAAACGGCAATTTCATAATTACACCCCCATTACATCAACACTGAGACAGTATAGTCAATCGTTCATTACAACATAACAAAGCCGATGAGAGCCGACGGTACAGCCAGAGAAACATCTATAAAAATATGAAACAAAATCTATTTCACTGTCTGTCTGTGTTATTTTATTTCTCCTAAACTACACAACGGATTTTGATACAGTTTTCTCTATAGTTTAGAGAATTTGTTCCGATAAGTTTATATGTACAATTCATGTATACTATATTGATATAAAGTAGAGAAAAGTTGACGTATTCTAATAAAGACTTAAGAAGGCTTTTTCGTTACATTGGTAACGCTGGTCAGACAGACACATCAAAATACGTACAGAAAACGCCACGATGATATATATCAGTGTTTCTCAAAGTGGGGTACGCGAACCACTAGTGGTTCGCCATTTGACGGTAGGGGGTTCACGATAAGTTTTACTTAATGCTGACTTGATGACTAGCAAGCATGTGTGGGACTCATGAATTAGAATTAAGGTTAAAATTGTCCAAAATTACTCCTACAATTGACTAAATTTACGAGAAAAAAAATCTAGCCTACCCATCACATTATAAAATAGATATTTCTTTTGGCATTGCATTTGTTACCTTTTATTTAAATGAAATCCTTATTTTCTTCAACAACCAAATTTACTTATTATGGGGGGGAAGTTAATTAGTTAGTTACGGGGTTCACAGTCATCTGGAAACTTTTACAGGGGTTCCTAGAGTCATATGTTTGAGAAACCCTGGTATACGTCTATCTCGTAAAGATAAGCCCCAGGAATCATTTTAATTTCTAACATAATATTTAAATATAATTGGTTATTTCTGCCGATATTTTCATGAATATAGTATTACTTCTTATATAATTAAGCAATTTAGTTACCTTGAACATTTATTGTTAATCAAAATTACCGCTTACGGCACAACATTTCAATGATTAACCTAGAAGTTATCGCAGATTTAAAATTTACGCAACAAAAACAAAGTCGTTTGTGTGAAGATTCTTACGTAGATTCTATGACTTTGATGAACTATTGATATTAAAGCACCAAAAAAAACGCCTCTAAATCGCTTAGACCAGTATTTTTCAACCTCTTTCGTACCACGGTCCACAATCGCCTTAGTATGTAAACTTATGTCGCGCCCCTCACCTCCCCTTCTACTGTTTGTAATTCGTAATTTGTAACCCAATTTTTTTATGTTACAAATATCAAATATATACAACATTTTTATTTATTTTCATGATTAAGTTTTGATTAAATATATAATCGAATCAATAATATGTGAATATGACTCAGAGGTAGCCTCATTTTTATTGATTTGTGTTAGGTAATATATGAATGTCCTTTGACTACATTTTTTTAATACTATTTTGAGGTCTCTTGTTTTCGTTTTACTAATAAGACTTAGCAATAATCACTCGCGTCACCCCTTTAAAGTATTTGTGACTAACCAGGGACATAAACTTTGAGAAACACTGGTTTAGATACTTACAAATTAGAACGTTGCACCTATGCGAAGCCAAACGGGTTGCTAGTAAATATTTTAGTTCAATAATTTTTCATTTTTAAACTTTTATATTCACCATGACCAAAATATAACAATATGGCGGCTTATTCAACGACCGCAACTTCAACGATGTATAAAACACACCAATACCCGAACACAGCACATGCATTCCAAATTATATGTAAACATGCGGGTCGTTAAATCTCGTACGCGTATTAATCAAATAAATTTTCCACAGTACAGTTAACATTTCATTGAACTCTTTGCGATAACGAATATTAACCTTCATCATCATCTGACAGTTATTCCAGCCAAGTAGGGTCAGTAAAACATGTTCTCCTCTTCCACTCTCCCCGGTCACATGTGATCTCAGTATTCACACCTTTTATACACATATCATTGTTCACGCAATCCATACACACCTCCTCGGTCTTCCTCTACTCCTATATCCGTCCACTTTCAAACTCAAAAGTTTTTATAATACCATATAACAAATATTAACCTTATAATCCACTAATTTGTGCCCGCGGATTCGTTGGCGTTAATGTAACAAAAAGTAATTATTCTATCCCACGTGAACAGGCCTTTCTACACCTGTAGGACACCCTATGTCCTTTTCTGTACTTCTAAAAACGTTCAAAAGCAACAGATAAACATACTTACTTTTACGTTTATAATATTAGTTGAATTAGAATGCTTCAAACTTAAAATATCTTCGAATTTCAATAGAAAGCAATAACTATATTATCAGTTTTGAGCTTATTTTACGAAAACTAATTTATTTTGTAACCTGTCCCTAGAAAATAGTTTTTTCTATATGAAATGTACTCTATGTCCTTTTGTATGCCCCTGTTAATGTATTTGCAAAATTTCATAATGATCAGTTAAGTAGTTAAGGCGTCAAAGGGTAATAAACAAACATACTCACTTTCGCATATTTAGTTAGATTTTACCAGTAACAGAATTAAGATTTCTCATTTGCCGGACAAATTCCTATATCCACCCAAAAAAAAAAAAAAATTTCTTGCCGCAAATTATTGATACATTCTTAAAAGTAAACATTATTCACGCATCCAATCAGTGTAATGTCGCATCTTTTTCTACAAGACAGAAAACTTTGTACAACATTGGTGCATCACCTTACTACTATATTTTTTTCATCCTATTGACTGGACTCCTTGTTCTATAATTTGACATATATTTTATAAAATATGATTTTGACAAATGGCTAAAGAAACATAAACAAAACTGCTTCTGAATCGTTACAGATTCGTTTATAAAATTCCTTATTATTTTAACTTATTTCTAAATCTGCTATGTCACTCTATAAATTCAAGTACAGTTATTGTTCATTTTGTTATACGTTATATAATTTGTTAGACGACTAATGCCCGGTTTCTGAAGCATTTTTAAGTGTAGTTTATCTGTTTAATACCGCTATCGGTTCGATAACTTGTCAAATTGGGTTTCTGAATACACAATGACACGAGAAATGTCAGTCTACGTCTCATTCTGTATACAGAAACATTGACAGTTAAACGCCGTTTGTCTTATGGATAACGTTATTGAATCAATAGCTATTGATAGTTTAACTGACGGCTTCAGAAACCGGGCATAAGACTTCAATAATAATAATAAAATAAAACAACAACCATACACACACGAACACGATCGACGCAATACCATCCCGTATGTACCCGTAATTCCCTGTCGTGACCACGCTGCGGGTTTAATTATCCAAGCATGTTATCATTTTGCGATCGATTGATAACATCACGTCATACTATTAATGTAAATTAACTTGATAATAATATACAGGCTGTATTTATTAAATTACTAGCTCTAGGCACTGCGTATGTAGTCGTATTAAAATCGAATTTATTTAGTGATCATTTAAATTAATTACAAATGTCTCGGCCCTGAAAGAAATTATGTAATGGCATAGGTTAAACTAAAAAAATTAATAATACAAATTTATTAATTTACATTTTCCACTCATGGCTTGTGTTTTGATAGCCAGGATACGACTAAACTAAGCTTGTTTTATAACAAGAAGCACCTATGCGGATCTTACACATAATTATGCAATTTATTGTAATAAGCTAAATGGTTAGATTATGAAATGGTCAATTTCACAAATTCATACCTAGTCTTGCCATATATTTATAGTATTTATGAAACAAAGAAAAAATAAAAATTTATATTGCAATTAACATTTATCACTTTTACAGTGTGTTAGTTTAATACATAAATATAAAACAATTCAAAATATGTAGGACGCGGGAGCGTCGTCGCGTCACTACTTTAACGGAAGTGGTAGTGCGGATTACCACTTGCTAATATCAGAAGGTTGGGAGAGAAATGAAATATCTGACTCCGTTTGTGCAGACTAGTAATCGCTTTGGCAGCTGGATTACGAATCTCCTTTATTGAAGGCGAAGAGGCATATTTAAATGGGATGGAAACAGAACACGTGCAAGAATTACAGAGAAAACAATATACAGACATAAATATGCAAACAATACTGAAGTCATAAAACTAAAGTAAAAACTAAGAATTAACAATAAAATCTGGGTAATAAAATAATATAAACAATAACTTGGGATTATAAAAATTCGCCGCATTGTCTGTAGAGTTTGTCGGTCAAATTATAATTGCACCCAGGTAGCATGTGGTCGCCACCTGGGCGGCAAGTCTTAATTAGTCGCGTTGTAAAGCCAACTAATTTCGGACATTGTAGTGCCGCTTCTGAGCCTATGTCTGAGTTCTTGTAGTACACACATAACACGTTTAATGTAGGTATGTGTGTCGCTACAAATACAAAAAGGTTATTCGAAGCGGTCTTCATTGGCTACAATACAGTCCTTTAAACGTTGAGGCCAGTTATCAATAGAAGCACGCACACTCTTTCCTCGTGAAAATTCTTCACTCCCAATCGTACGGATTGTTTTAGAGACTCCATATTTTATCATAGCATTTAGAGCAAGCCATACTCTCTAAAACTGACCATAAATCATAATCCAGCGGATTATGATCGGGACTAGACGACGGCCAGTCTTCAGGACTGATGAAGTCCGAAACGTTCGTTTCCAACCAAGACTGAGTAGACCGAGCTTTATGACCCGGCGCCGAGTCATGCTGGAAGGACCATTATTGGTTATTGAACATAGTGTTGTTAAGGAGCTTCACTACCTTCTCAGGAATGGTATCTTGATACACTTCTGCCGATGTTCTTAACACCTTTTTCACAAAAGTATGTATACTCGACTCATAAATCGTGGTGGTCTAATGGATGTCCGCAGATTAGAACCCCCATATGTACCAACGGATCATACGGAATACGTGTACATTTACTTATTTCAATTGGTGACACTATCGGCTGATGGTGAAGGGAAACATCTTGAGGAAAACTGAACCTGAGAAATGTTCTTGTAGTACCATCGGGTGTGGGAAAAATATAAAACTGTGGATATCTCATAGTTTGAAATCGCCAGTACATGTGATCTGACGTGGTGATTATACCCATACCTTCCTTCGGGAAGAGGCATATGGCCCTGCAGTGGGTCTCTTATAGGCTGTTGATTATAATGATGATATATATTTAGTCACAAATATATACATACACACGGTTTAATAATATATATAACTTCAGTTTTGTCATACGTAAGAGTACTCAACCACTTAGAAACTAGACGCTTACCAGTATGGATAGAGCAGTATTTGAGGATTGTATTACAGATATGGGAAGCCATGAAAGTAGTTAGCCAAATTTACTTGGGGTGTCAGACCACAGAATAAACAACGGTGTAAACATCTGCTAATATTCGCAACAATGAAATCTGAGAGATTTGTCGAACGGTTAGAACTGTACTTTCTTTATAAACGTTAACATTTCGATACCTGTATAGCTTTCTTAGTATTACTTTACGAATAGTATGTTGTGCTATTTCGAATACATAGAATGATACTCATAATTTTTATTAGTTTGAGATAAAAAGTTTAAAACTTGTCTGCAAGGATTACGGGAAACAGATGTGAAGGCATGAGATAATTATTCCAACGCTGCTTAACTAACGGGACTAGCTATCATTAATATTTATGATCATGTTGGACATTACAATCAAATTTCTTCGCAATAATCGCTGTTGTTTTGGTAAGATTTATGAAAAATTTATACTTTAAATATTGTATAAAGTGACATCTATGTAAAATTCATTAATACTATTGGTGAAAACTGTTACATAATTTAATTGTTGTTCAAACAGTCTAGACTAGATGACGCTATATGAAATGTCTCTTGTGTTATTTTTTAGCTTTTTTTTCTATTTATTAACTCATCTTTGACCACCATCTCACCTAATTTAATTGACGGTGGTACTGAAAATATAGTACGGCTTATAATGAAAGGGCTATAAAGGCTGTAAAATGTGGCCACCACAACAGGCCGGTCGGTTATAGGATACAGATTATAACGTCAAACAAAATAATTTTGTTTGTATAATGTTTTTAAACTATAATAAAATAAAACGAGTACGCTTAAAGCCAATTCTATTATGTGAAGTGTTTACCGTCAAATACAAGGCAACAGTTTTGTCGAACCGTGATACAAAATAAATCTAGGCAAGCGCGGGTGCTGCAATATTATTTTATTAGGAAATTGTCTTCATTAAACACAGACATATTTATTGGCCTCCAACAGTTTTCATGAAACTCTAAATAAACTAGACAAATGAACTTTATATCCACGCTATCATAAAGAATTTAATGCGTTCGATTATGCATTAACTGGTAACGTAAGTGAAGATTAAATTAAAATCAATTACCGAATATATGTAAGCGCATCAATTCAGAACGGTTTGGATAATACCTTTTTTGTTGTGTTTTTAATCGGCGCGACAAGATTTGTATGAAAAATAATGTTAAAAAAGAAGATACTGGTCATTGTCTTCTATCTCACTCACTCACTTTATTATACGAAGATTTCATATTAAAAGAACACTGGCCAATGCCTTCTGTTTCACTCACTCACTTTTTGTATGGAGATTTTTTAACACAAATTTTTAATTTTTTTTCATTTCATTCTTAAAAACATGGTTGATGTAATTTTTTAAATTGAAAATACGATCCTCAAAAATGTTTACAGATTAACGCTCGGTTTTCATTCCAACATTTTTTTTCATTTCATTTCTTACTTTTTAAGGAATTTCATTTCTACGGAGTAGTCTTATGACCACATACATTTTTACATACTTCAGATAGATCTATCAATTTGAAATTCATTGGTCAATGTAATTTTTATCAACTAAATGATGTTAAATGGTAATGTGGTCTAAGATGGTAGTCACGCTAAACCTAGAAAAAGATTGTTTCTCAAGCGTAGCTGTCGGAACACACCAACAGGTGCTTGGCGACAAATTTTCAACTTAAGTGTGGTATATAGCCAGGCGGACTTAAAAAAAGCCCTACCACCATGCTATTGATTTCATCACAATTTTTATCACGTTTATGAGCTACTGCATATCCATCTGCCTAGAGATTTGTAGGCCAGTAATACAATCGACTGCCGATGTATTGTTGCTGTCTCTTTTGTGCTTACCATCAGGTACGCTGCACTCGCTATGTCGTGTTTTAAATCGGAACACAGTGCCGTGGATACTAATGTTTTGTAGAAAATTAACCTTTGCATATACCATATTACAAACTAGCTAAAAGCCACGACTTCCTCTGTCGTTTATTATGTTAACAATATATCTTATGTACAGAAAAAAATCTAAGTATAACACCGCTTGCCAGACTTCTCCACGGCAAGAAAACACACAACGCTGTACACGTAGTGCTTATAAAAACTTTAGTTTCGTATGATTTAAAAACTTCTTATTAAATAAAGCTATCATGATACATTTTGTTTAGATAAGGACCAAGAATGTGAGAAGTAAAACCAAAAGGGACAGAGAGAAAACTATCTAGTAATTTTTGAGTGATGCGCACACAATCGCAAACCTCCATCATTTTACTTAAATATAAGAAGATGAAATACTGCCGCCTACGACATAAAAGAAAATACAGCTTGATGATACACTTTTAAATAAAAATTATCACGTAACTGTTTAGATTAGAAATGACATACACCGATGAAGTTTTGAGTTCAAACAAGTAGGTGAACGATCGTTATTGAAGTGCTTGACGTCAGATATCAACACTAACTTACTACATAAATATCATCGTCTGTCTGTAGGTTAGTTATCCACATATTACATTGAAGGATATAATATAAGTTGGTGTATATGTAAATACAATTGAACGGTGAATGCCCTTTTAGCGCCATCTAACATAATCGAATGCTGTAATGATCTTTTACCGCCATCTATTTGAACCACTAAGAGTACAGTAAATGTATAGTCCACGTCAAACTTCTTGACCAGTCTGAATATAGCTGCGAAAAACAAATTTAGTTATAAATACGTATTATATTACGCTATACAAATAGCATTGAGACAACTTAAGGAGAAGTAACTGTTAATTTTACATTCCTATAATAATATTTTAACTTTGTTTTGTATAAAAGCCTTAACTATATTACGTGTAAGCCCGAACTTAAAGCTATATTCAGACCGGCCGAAAATAAAAAACTTCTTTTTTCGAACTGACATACCCTTTTGACCCTGCGGCCTCTACAGATTCACCGCACTACTAAGGGGAGCGCTTATGGTACTCACCCGATTGAAAGAAAAACGAGGACTGTACCTAAGTATATTTAAGAATTATTCAGTACAGTCTCGATTAAACTGTATTCAGTACAACATTTGTTTGTATCCCTTTGTTTTATGAACACTGTAAGGTTAATTCTACATATTTGGCTTTCTGGAATGGACACAAAAGTTGATCCATTTACATACATCCGATGACATATTTTCACACCATCTATCGCTCATACTGCGTACTACATTGATAGCTTATTCAAATATCTTAAATATTTGGTATGGCTATGTTTTTTATAAGACTTTAAATATTTGTTTTAAATAACTGTTTACCCCGGCCTTGCACAGGTGAACAAACGAAGAAATGAAAACTAAGCTTTCTTTTCTTGTACGATCATGCAATGAAATAAAATTGCAATTGATGTCAATTTTGAAAATTTCTTGAAGATTCTTCAGTCTTCTTTCTCACTCATTTTTGAAACCAAAATTTTTATTTTTTCATACAATTTTCAACCATTTTCTTTTTCATAATAACCTTATCCTGATGATAATTACAAACACAATAAAAATAGATTAGCAAATAGCTGCAGCCGTTCAGCTTACGCATATACGGGAATTGAGTTTTATTTATATGGAGATGTACTTACTCCCTGTGTCCTTTATTTTAATAACAATGTATTGCGATGTTTCACACTTGCTAATGCCAAGATGTTTTTTTGAAGTGTGAAACATCTATAGCCGCACGTAAAACCGATTGTAAGCGTGGTGGCACATGTCGTGGCGACGCGTCGCCACATATACAGTCTATGAGTACTAGAATATACGGTGTGGCGACAGGAATTGAGTTGCCACAATTTGGAACAGATTTATGATTTTTATTTTTTTATTTTTGTATTTAATCTAAATAAATGTTTATTACATAAACACTCATCATTTTCGATATTTCACGTCTACCACGCGTCCCGTCCCGCAACGGCTACTTTTATTTTCAATGTATCTAACCAATGGCTTTCATGCTAAAGTTAGTCCGTCGTGATCAATAACAAACATTTTAATAGATCGTCCAATCAAACCAACAGCGTAAGCTTAGTTCAGTGATTCTAAAAATTTACCCCTATGCCGATACAAATATGCAAATTATGGCAGAAAGTATTTTGTCATATAACACCCGGTTACACACACAGACGGTATCGTTTTACAAAATAATGTATTTAGATGTTGAATCGTGTTTTTCTGTGTCGTCTATGTTAATGTGGGCGATTACGACCGCTTATGCTAATTCGAATGTAGTAGAATCAAATTAATTTCATACAATTTGGGCTCAGAAATGATCGGTGAAGTCATGCCATTATATATATTCATATATACCAATAGCAGCTGATTGCCGCCCGCTACTTTGGACATAAAAAAAAATAGTAAGGGGTCAATGCAATCGACTGAGCCTTGAATGTTAGCACACCTAAATGTATTATCATTGGGAAGATTTTTGCTATTCATTTTATCATAACTCGCTAACAGGTGGCGTTGCAGCTAATCAATTTTTGTACCGTTCAACCGAATGCCAAGAAAATGTATGTTTTTTTATGAAGAAGCGATGATGAAGCATTGAGGACTCAGTTGGTGTTCAGACACAAAGTCGAAGGACGTAGGTTCAAATCCTAGCAACTGAGTCGGATGTTTCGGTGAAGAAAACATCGTGATAAAAGCATAAAATGGTGATAGGGCTTTTTCTAAGTCCGCCTGACTAGCAACCACCCTCAAGTTGAAAATATGTGGCCAAGCACCTGTTGGTGTGTCCCGGCAGCTGCACTCGAGAGCCAGTCTCCCTCTAAATTTAGCGTGTTTACAATCTTAGACCACATCATCATTTAACATCGGGCGAGATTGTGGTCAAACGCTAACCTGTAAAGTATAAAAAATAAATGAACATTGGTATGTACTAACATACGAACAATAAGATTATTTACAAAACATCTATTTGGTTGCTTCGTTGTTTCTTAATAATGTATTTTATGTACGCAATTTTATACACAGGATAAAACAAGCACCACACCACTTGCCCCACTTCACGCTGACCGCTTAACGCTTATAAAGATCGTATTTCCCTAAAACGTTAATTGCTTTATATTAAAACTATCGTTATAACTCTGAATTTAGATTAGAACCAAATGTCTAAGAAGTAAAATCAAAAAGACTTTATCAAAATCTAACGAGCAGTTTTGATGCGACGAGTAGTTTGATATTTTGAGACCCCTATGATTTTATTTATATATAAGAAAGGTAAGATAAGAATATAGTAGCAATGAATAATAAAAAGACGTGTGAAGCTGCGTGTGAAACTAGTATAATATAAATAATTCTAGGCTCATTTTAACAGCAAGTAAATAAATAGCAAAAATAAGTAATAAATAGCTTTATACGAACGAAGGCAACAATGACATATTGATTGCAACGTTTCTAGATTTCTAAGTAGTTCCGTGTAACACAGATGTCCGTGACTGTAGGTCCCAAGATTTCCTTTGAGGAAAAACATACTATGAACCTTTTATGTCCGACTCGTGATTCGAATGGCACATAGATTGGAAGATTATGTTCCAATTATCCGTGTAGTTAAAGTCATACTGCTCATTTGTATCATGTCTTATGGCGCAGTTATTGAGTCTAAAGATCGTGTTTTGAGTCCCTCCGAGAGCGGTTTTTTTTTAGATTTCATAGGATTTTCGATTATATGTTTTAGCGGAGATGGTCTTCTCATATTCCGGGATATCTTCCCAAGTAAATTACGGCATTAACTAACATCACCACGTCAGACTGTAAGAGACTCAATGCAGGGTCATAGGCCTCGAAGGTAAGTATGGGCATAATCACCACGCCAGCCTACGAAATATCGGCGATTTCAAATAAATCCACAGTTCTATAATTTTCCACGTACAGTGGTACTACAAGAACATTTTTAATGTTCAGGTTTCGTCACGATGTTTTCCTTCCCCATCAGCCGATAGTGATACCAATTCAATATAGTAAATGTACACGAATTCCAGAAAAGGAGTATTTTTTGTAGGGTGTATAAAAACCACCTATACCGTATGTTTGTGATAGAGGATGTGCGATATATACAATTTTCTTGTTACCTTTACATATGTTTTATTTCTTTTTTTAACTGAAAACATATATGTATATATAAGAAAGTGAATCGTCACACTCGCGACGATATCGCTAAATCTATATATTAAGCTCTAGTCGTAATTAACCACGTTTACTACATGATCACTTCTATCGTGTCGTCATAATAATAAGCACGTAGGTACTTATGTTTTTTTTTATACTGCTCGTTTTTCCGAAATCTATGGTTCTACCCCGTTAAATTTTATTATAAATACTATATTATATTAGCTATTACTGGTTTCAGCATGAATGGGTCGGCTCGCCCGGGGTAGTACCACCCTCTCACAGAAAACCGACGTGAAGTAACAGTGCTTGCATTGTTGCGTTTCGTTCGTGTAGGTGGTAGAGCTAGGCTGAAGCTATTACTGGTTTCAGCATGAATGGGTCGGCTCGCCCGGGGTAGTACCACCCTCTCACAGAAAACCGACGTGAAGTAACAGTGCTTGCATTGTTGCGTTTCGTTCGGTCAGTGAGAGCGCCGGAGGCCCACATATTTAAAAGGCCGGCAACGCACTTGCGACTTCCCTGGTGTTGCTAGTGTCTATGGACGGCGGTGATCACTTCCCATCAGGTGACCCACCTGTTCGTTTGCCCCCTATGATATAAAAAAAAAACTATGAATTACGATCTCAGACATCTTGGCCGTTATACCACGAACATCGCGGAAATCCAGACAAGTTAAAGGACAGCAGATAAACAGTGAAAACATAAAGTTTTATATTCCTTATTTTATGTATAATAATCATATGTTACAACCTTTGGCAATACAATTAACCTTAATGCACTCTTGTCCTTAAAATTGGGTTACATTCACCAAAAATGTTATCCTATTTCGATCTATATTGAGAGGCGAGGACAGAGTAATTGAATTTATATGTATAAAAGGAATGAGCTTGATATTATAATCTTCTATTTATCTTATATGTATATATAATGGAAATTAAGTTACTTTCGGATTCAATGATGTCTAAACTACTGAACAAATCGGCATAGGACTATGATAGAATTTTTCGTGAAAGTTTCTGGGTTATCTGTTTTTGGGATTCTAATGATTCTTTTTTTTCTAAATACCTATACACAGAGAAGCGGACGTGACTTAGTATAGTATATATATTCTTTTTAGATAGGTTAAAAGAAAATAGTAAAATTTAACAGAAGTGACCTCAAATCGGGGAAAAATCTATTAAAGAATAAACTATTTTTACATGAACTGAGTCACTAGTTCATAGGCCAGTATATTGTTATGTCCGTAGGAATATTAAATAGTATACGTGGAAAGAGATTTATTAGTACTTCTAAAGATAAAAATTATACAGATTTACTATCACACTGTATCATACTAGTGTCGCACTAACACTTTATAATGCTGCCTCTTGAAAATTTATGCAAAAAGGCGTATCACATCAGTTAGATAAGGCTTATGCCAAGTCTAAGCACATAATAATACGCGTTTTCTTTAATATTTTATTAGTTTCATCGTTTGACCACAATATCGCTTGATTTTATATCACGATGTGGCCCAAGATTCGCGTTAATACCTAGATAGACTGGCTCTCAAGTGAAAATGTCGGGACAAATCCATAGAGCATGGCGACAGATTTTTAACTTTAGAGTTATTGCTAGCCAGATAAGCTTAGATAAAGCCCTACCACCACCAATTTCAGTTCGTTTTTTTTTTAAACTTACAAAATGTCACCAACGCCATTGGCAATAAAAAGTGGGCACTTTTGGCTTTGCAAAGTCAAAAGGATGCATAAATATTAATCGACGCCATTTTTGCATTTGGAACGTGATATCTTTAAGCATCAAAAACCAAAAAGAGGCTACTTATAAGAAGCCGACATTTGTTGGGTTGAGCGGATAAATTGCTGAAGCGGTACTCGCTCCACAGCTAAAAGGTGGTCAAGGAACACCAAGAGTTTTCGGCGTGATCTCAGTATGTCATATAGAAGCATATTTAAAATTCATAGTCTTGTGTTATTTAAAGGTATATTTTGTAATAATGATGGTATTTTACGTGATATGCTTCGGTAATTGTGTATAAGAGAAGTGGATGAGAAATTAATACAATGAAGCATGAATTCTGAGATGTGACAAAAACTCCCTGGAAAGTTGTAACAAGAGAGCCACAATCTTCTTAGAACATTAAAATATTCACAAAACATTTGTACTATTATTACCTATTTGACTAAGGCAATAATAATCTAGAATATTGGTTACCACAAAATTTAATACCAAATAAAACTCAGGTAGGTATAACATCCGGGTTAGAACACGCCGAGTTATTTAATCTACAGACTGTGCCAAATAGATATATTATAATGCATATACTTGAAAACATTATCCTCGGTTTACGCATTCAGTTAGAAGAGGGACTTTTCTTGATATGATTACGAGGAAACGTAACATATTCTTTTAAATGCCATCGTATACGTAAGCAAACGTTTATAAAGCGGTCAAAAACTCAGTTAACCAACGATGCGTATAAATCAAACTAATGGCCCAATTAATATTTGAACCTGCGACCTCGAATACTTGTCAGACAAGATCGAGGCATATAAAAGATATCTACATTTTAATCGAATACTTGCATATTTTTACCTAAAATATGGTAGAAAATTATTGTGTCAATGACATTGTGTCAGTGGTTCTCAAACGTCTATTTACAGACCCCGACGGGATGGGCTCTAATTGGTCACAAGCCACAATATGTTTGCTATTCAAATACGGACTGCTTTGTCGTTTGAAAGTATTCTTCATGTATAATTATATTGGCTACTAAGTCTAAATTCAATACCATAAACACATTACGCTTGAAAGAGAAACGTTTCCACAGAAAAATGTAAATTGGTGCGGTGTAAAAATTGTTTGGGAATCTGTGGCAACATTCTCTGGTTTCTTCTAACTTACCAACGCAACAGTTGAAACTAGAGGTCAACTGTCACTGTGAAAATAGCCGAACCTCTTTTTATTATAATAGGCCACTCTTTAACCTCGTGGTTTGACCACAATGTTACCTAATACCAGACGATGCCCGCAAGTTCATTCGCTTGAAAATGTTTTTTTTTTATTGCTTCAAATGAACTACATATTGTATCAATGTGATCTGTCCTATTTTGAAGTTATAGTTATCTCAATTTAAAAGTTATGAGCGTGAATTTTTTACTGTGCGCCTGCCACACCGGACACCATGAAGTTGGTTGGTAATCGTCTGTCAATTTTTGTGAGGGCTTGATAACGATATTCAAGGCAGTTATTGAAATATATATGAATCTACAACAAGCGTTTTTATATTAGTAAGATAAAAAAAAATATTCGGGACATAATATTATACATGTATATTTGTGTATGATTTTTAAATTATGTACAATGGTGAATAATAATTTACTGTGAGTGTAGGATAAAAACTTTTTTTTTATATTATAAGCTTTTAAGTGATTTACAGATTTGATGTTAACTCTCGGTTAGTATTCTTATTCTTGTTTACGTTATAAGTTATTATTATTTGATAAATAGTTTATTTTAATTGCATTATTTGGTAATCCGTGGAAATTCGTAATTATGTGTAGTCGATATATATACTCTGAAAAGTTTTCGACATGCCAGTAAAAGTAAAAGATTTTCAATTAAAGACGGTAAGTTTGTAGAACGTAATTTTAAACATATGTACTGTATGTATGGTGTGGCCTTAGTTGGAGTATCATATCAACAAATTAATTGAGTATGTTAGGTGGTTGTGTGTTGTGGTTGTTTGTGTTAGTTACCAATTACTATTGACCCATATTAATATTAGCCATGTGCTATAAATTTACAAGTTAACCAATCAAAGAACTATGTCAACTATGGTATACCAATCAATTTTTTATCTATTTTTATATCAGAATTGTATGAATTTTTAAAGATACTCACACTATCTTTCTAAGCTTCCCTTAGCTATTCATAATAAAGTACCCTATTATTTATTAATTTTTGCATTTTATTACCATTTTATTATAAATGGTCTAATGGAGGGGTATTACATTACAGTACACTTAACTAAACTATAGTGAAATCTAATTGCAACCAATTTAGGTTATGGAAACAACGGATTATTCGCGGAGTCTGTACAGTTCGATACTTGTTCACAATCTTCATTGTGGAAGTAAGCCTTACGAGAAATGTTTCAAGTCTTACCG